>CM022402.1:70260619-70860619 GCA_011833715.1 Carcinoscorpius rotundicauda | reverse complement strand
AGTATAAAGTGACCAGAAGTTGGGAGGATGGATGGGACTGTAGAGTCCATATTTAACTGGTTGTAGAGCTTCGTTCTTAGACAAGGCAAGTATAAAGTGATCAGAAGTTGGGAGGGTGGATGGGACTGTAGAGTCCATATTTAACTGGTTGTAGAGCTTCGTTCTTAGACAAGGCAAGTATAAAGTGACCAGAAGTTGGGAGGATACATGGGACTGTAGAGTCCATATTTAACTGGTTGTAGAGCTTCATTCTTAGACAAGGCAAGTATAAAGTGACCAGAAGTTGGGAGGATGGATGGGACTGTAGAGTCCATATTTAACTGGTTGTAGACCTTCATTCTTAGACAAGGCAAGTATAAAGTGACCAGAAGTTGGGAGGATGGATGGGACTGTAGAGTCCATATTTAACTGGTTGTAGAGCTTCGTTCTTAGACAAAGCAAGTATAAAGTGACCAGAAGTTGGGAGGATGGATGGGACTGTAGAGTCCATATTTAACTGGTTGTAGAGCTTCGTTCTTAGACAAAGCAAGTATAAAGTGACCAGAAGTTGGGAGGATGGATGGGACTGTGGAGTCCATATTTAGCTGGTTGTAGAGCTTCGTTCTTAGACAAGGCAAGTATAAAGTGACCAGAAGTTGGGAGGATGGATGGGACTGTAGAGTCCATATTTAACTGGTTGTAGAGCTTTGTTCTTAGACAAAGCAAGTATAAAGTGACCAGAAGTTGGGAGGATTGATGGGACTGTAGAGTCCATATTTAACTGGTTGTAGAGTTTCGTTCTTAGACAAGGCAAGTATAAAGTGACCAGAAGTTGGGAGGATGGATGGGACTGTATAGTCCATATTTAACTGGTTGTAGAGTTTCGTTCTTGGACAAGGCAAGTATAAAGTGACCAGAAGTTGGTGGGATGAATGGGACTGCTAGTGCATGTTTGACTGGTTGTGAAACTGATGCAAATTTACACTTAGATTAAACTTCCTTCACACAGAAGATGGAGATTGTCTTCCTAATTGTGGATGGCTTTTAGCTCAACCTTGATGTTATTATGCACCAGAAAAGGTCACGTTCAACTCAGAAATTATAAGTGAATTAGCTCAAGGCTAGTGGCATGTAAACCTCACATATACAAGACAGCGATATAGCTATGTGGAAAGCTATCACCTTGTAAGTTATGTTTGGATCTCATATCAGGTTGTTGTATATGAAATGTCAGCTTTTTACAGGAAAATGTGGAACAATTACATCTTTTTCTTTAATTTAATCAAAATAAGCTTTCTCTGACACAATACTTTTCTTGTAACAAGTTCTAAGTATATAAATGTCATCTTTAAGGAACTGGACATGTCAGCTTTTTAAAGGAAAATGTGGAACAATTACATCTTTTTCTTTAATTTAATCAAAATAAGCTTTCTCTGACACAATACTTTTCTTGTAACAAGTTCTAAGTATATAAATGTCATCTTTAAGGAACTGGACATACTCTAATGTGATGAAGTCTTTGAATGCACTATCAATTGATCTTTTGGTTTGCAAATGTTTTTACCTTTTAAAAAAAATCTAAATCTTTAAAAAAACTGATAATTTGTAAAGACCTGGTGAATGTGGTGAAGTTTTATACTGAAGTTTGTTTAGTTTTTGGACAGTAGTGTGTGATAAGGTCAAGCACTGTACTAAAGTAGTATGAGTCCACTGTCATTAAGGTCAAGCACTGTACTGAAGTAGTATGAGTCCACTGTCATTAAGGTCAAGCACTGTACTGAAGTAGTATGAGTCCACTGTCATTAAGGTCAAGCACTGTACTGAAGTAGTATGAGTCCACTGTCATTAAGGTCAAGCACTGCACTGAAGTAGTATGAGTCCACTGTCATTAAGGTCAAGCACTGCACTGAAGTAGTACGAGTCCACTGTCATTAAGGTCAAGCACTGCAATGAAGTAACATGAGTCCAATGTCATGACTACTGATGGATATTTTCATGACAACTTTGATGCACAATTTCAAGTTCACAATAATATTTCTTTGCTGTGATTGTTACTCTTGAGTTTAAGAATGAATGAATCCACCTGCTGAAGAACACCAAACAGTAACCATAAACTTCTACAGGTAGCATGTTTTGGTGTTTCTTCAAAGTCTAGCCACTGACCAGATCGTTGTCAATTACCATAAATAATCCATTATTCATAACAGGTGACAACTCTATGGAGAAATAATTTTTGTTGCAAGTAAGGAGTGAAGAACAGATTTCAACTCATCTTGTTTGATGGTTTTCAGTCTGTTTGTGAGGTACCTATTTATTGTGCTTTTTACACCTTACCAACTGCTTCAAGATGCAGGGAAACGGTTAAATAATGAATACTAAGTGTGTGGGCAAGTTCTCTTAGGTTTTGTATCTGATTCAACTAAGACCTTTAATTCTTCCTCATTATTGGCTAGCTGAGGGTAGCCTCAAGTTCATTTTCAAGGTGTGCATCACCAAAGTGAAACATAAATCAACATTGTGCTGTGCATCATTATATGTATAATTGATATCATGAGCTGTTGTCACAACTTTGTGACCGAGCTTGAACAAGTACAAGAATATTACACAAATATCAATTTTGTACATGATGATAAAAATCAATACAAATATGACTTAGTTTCTGAAATAATAACAACAAAATGAGCTGAAATGAACCAGACCTGAAATAATAACAACAAAGTGAGCTGAAATGAACCAGACCTGAAATAACAACAAAGTGAGCTGAAATGAACCAGACCTGAAATAATAACAACAAAGTGAGCTTGAAATGAACCAGACCTGAAATAATAACAAAAAAGTGAGCTTGAAATAAACCAGACCTGAAATAATAAAAACAAAGTGAGCTGAAATGAGCCAGACCTGAAATAATAAAAACAAAATGAGCTGAAATAAACCAGACCTGAAATAAAAACAAAATGAGCTGAAATGAACCAGACCTGAAATAATAACAACAAAGTGAGCTGAAATGAACCAGACCTGAAATAATAACAACAAAGTGAGCTTGAAATAAACCAGACCTGAAATAATAACAACAAAGTGAGCTAAAATGAACCAGACCTGAAATAATAACAAAGTGAGCTTGAAATAAACCAGACCTGAAATAATAAAAACAAAGTGAGCTAAAATGAACCAGACCTGAAATAATAAAAACAAAATGAGCTGAAATGAACCAGACCTGAAATAATAACAACAAAGTGAGCTGAAATGAACCAGACCTGAAATAATAACAACATAGTGAGCTGAAATGAACCAGACCTGAAATAATAACAACAAAGTGAGCTGAAATGAACCAGACTATATTACTATACTATACAGACTATAATATATAATTGACAAATTTACAATAATTTTTCTCTTTCAGCCATTAAAAATTAAGTTTTAAATTAGCATATGACAATCTGACATTTTATAAGGAATATCCTGATAAAGTTCAATCTACATTTTGCTCAACTCACTTTCCTAATTTGTTAACTTCAGATACAGATGTGTGTTAACATATTACTGACATTCACTTCTTATATATGCAACTGGTAACTTTTACTTATCAAAGAACATGAGTAATCAGCAATAACATAATACAAAATATCCATTTTTATATAAAGTTAGTATAAAAATATTAAATGAAAGTTTAACACACGGACGAATAGAAATTACCAACAAGAGCACAATTTAAACACTTACCGTCAACTTGCACGTGTGAGGTATCATCAGATGAATCTGAATCATTTACCTTGTCTCCATTGCTGAAAATACACAAGCACACATTCATTAAACACAAAATGGTCACATTTCACATGCTTCACTCATTTTAAGTCTCACACAATACCTACAGATAAAAAGAAATACAGCTTTAGAGTTTGTTTAATGAAACTTACACTGTAAGGTATCACTAAGCAGCAAAATACACAAAAAACAATTATGTTTCAAGTTGTGCGAGTACGTAGGAGGTGGGGTAACAGAAATAGTTCCTCAGGAAAGGGTTTAAAATTTAAAAAACAAAAACTTGGCAATCATACTAATTGAAAATGAATTTAATGTACACAACAATAAATACGTTAAAAAGAATGGTTATCTAACAAGACAGGTAGTGACAGTTAACAACCATGTACAAATCTGTGTCTTACAAATTTATAATTACTCATTTTTGATACATTTTATGCAAGTTTCATTTTCTGATTGATTGTCAAAACCATACAAGATGTTATATTAGTGACAATAACCTAAAATATGTTTTACTTTTTATATTTACATTTTGTAATTTCACGACACCTAAGATGAATCAGTGGCTGTGTTAACACAATACCTGTTTTAATCAGTGTAAACTAACTTGACACTTGTGTTCAGTGGCTATGTTAACACAATACCTGTTTTAACCAGTGCAAACTAACTTGACACATGTGTTCAGTGGCTGTGTTAACACAATACCTGTTTTAACCAGTGCAAACTAACTTGACACTTGTGTTCAGTGGCTGTGTTAACACAATACGTGTTTTAACCAGTGCAAACTAACCTGACACTTGTGTTCAGTGGCTGTGTTAACACAATACCAGTTTTAACCAGTGCAAACTAACTCGACACTTGTGTTAAGTGGCTGTGTTAACACAATACCTGTTTTAACCAGTGCAAACTAGCTTGACACTTGTGTTCAGTGGCTGTGTTAACACAATACCAGTTTTAACCAGTGCAAACTAACTTGACACTTGTGTTCAGTGGCTGTGTTAACACAATACCTGTTTTAACCAGTGCAAACTAGCTTGACACTTGTGTTCAGTGGCTGTGTTAACACAATACCAGTTTTAACCAGTGCAAACTAGCTTGACACTTGTGTTCAGTGGCTGTGTTAACACAATACCAGTTTTAACCAGTGCAAACTAACTTGACACTTGTGTTCAGTGGCTGTGTTAACACAATACCTGTTTTAACCAGTGCAAACTAGCTTGACACTTGTGTTCAGTGGCTGTGTTAACACAATACCAGTTTTAACCAGTGCAAACTAACTTGACACTTGTGTTCAGTGGCTGTGTTAACACAATACCTGTTTTAACCAGTGCAAACTAACTCAACACTTGTGTTCAGTTTACAGATCAATGCAAGCTCTTAAAAGTACAAGAAAGTTTACTTGAACCACTGACACAAAACAGTTTGGTTTACAGATAATTTGATCAGTCTGGTTTCACCAAAAGTTTTCTTTCCCAATTCAAAATATTAACTGTTGAAGAAGGTAAACAAACTCAAAGTACGTTTCAACATTGGGATATGTCAACATAAACTTGTAGGATACATAAACATAAGAATTCTACTCCTAAGTGATAACATTAATAAATAGATGGATGTTTTGAATAATTCAGAGCTGCATACCTTGAAATTTAAATTTAAAATTTGTTTCAGAATGTTCTCGTAAAGATATAATGAAGCTAACTGCTGGTAACTATCCCTAATTTTGATCTGATAGATTAGAAGAAACTTAACAGCACTCAGTCAGGCTACTTATTTGATGAAACAGTGGGACTTACGGTACACTCAAAACCCCAAAGTGTTGAATGGACACATGGACCAACTTGACAAGAGCCAAAGAATCTTGGATTAACAGTCTGAACACATTAACCAGTATTTTGTGTGAAATTAAGGTTATCGACTCGTTGAGAAAGCTACACTCAGGTTTTGTTATTTTTAATTATAAAAGCCATAGTGGAGGGTTACTGGAATGATACTTTGCTTCATAAATTGTATACTAAAAGACTTCAGTTTAAATTAACTGGAACATACCATTGGAAATTTTATGTTGATAAGTTCGTGAAAGTGTGTTAAGACAAAGAAGTCTGTGAAACTACAGTTCATTGATTCCAAGTAATTTGAAAAAAGTCTCAAAGAAAAATCTCTAAGTTATTTTCATAAATCCTGAGTTCTATTCAGTTGTTTTTAGGTGTAATCAACAACTAATGTAAAAATAGATGTATTTAAAAATACATGTAAAGGTAACATTCTTAAAACAGTGGAAATTACAATAAATACATTTACACATAAAATTACAATAAATACATATACACATAAAATTACAATAAATACATATACACATAAATGAATTAGAGGTCGACAACTGGTTAGTCTTGCTTTCATAAAGAACTAAATACACTACTAAGTTAAAATATTTCCTACACATTCTACATTAGTCTCCACTGATCTAACAAATGTTTTCAGGACTATAAAAGGCCCTAAAAATTGGATGAATTTACAAGTCACAATTCACTCTGACAAAAACTATTTAAAAATCACTCAATCCCTATCATGCATCACAGACTAGATAACAACTTTGTTCAAAGTTATACAATGCACTTATATATAAAGAAATGAAATGTTTCTTTTAAAGTTTCAAAAATTTATCACCAGTGAACTTGAAGAATGAATTAAATGTTAATATAACAAAGAGGTTGCAAACTATAGATCACTGGCTTTCAGTTCAAGATAGGTACACTCCTTAAAATAAGAAGAAATTGGTGTAAAAACAAACCTTGCTGACTTACAAAAGTCATCAGAGAAATTCATAAAATAAGCACTGTGAGGATGAAACCTATAATGGAATAGTTGCTATACAAAGGCACATTTAAACTACTGAAATTTTCTCTTAAGAAACGAACATTTAGAAGTGATCTGGCAGAGGTTTTTAATATTTATAAAAGTGAATAAAAGGGTAAGATACATTATTGAATTCTATAATACAACAATCTCCATTTTATTTATGCTACATTTTGTAAACAGTAGGATAAGACAGACTTATGTAATAAGTTTTATTTTTGTAGCAAAATGCTGGCTTATGTAACAAGTTGTTGGTTTTATTTTCATAATGTGTAACAGAAGAATGACTTGTGTAATAAATTATCAATTTCATTTTTGTAATGGAATACTGACTTGTTTAATAATTATTAAGTTTATTTTCATAACAGAGGGCTGGCTTATGTAATAAGTTGCCTTCAGTGGTAGTGAAAACTAATAAAAGTCCAAAAGAGAAAAAAACCTCATGAGAAAAAAATTTGGATTTAATTTTTAATTTTCCTCAAGGGTGTGTAAACAAAGACAGCCTTGATGGGTCAAATTATTCAATGTTTTTGTTTGTAAAGTAAAGCACCAGCTAAGTATTTCAATACTGTCATCATCTTGGAAAAAATAAATTTTGAACTCTTCATGTAACAATATTCACATGATTTAACATTCTTTTAAAACGTCAAAATTTTCAGCTTTAAAAAATTTAAACATCTGATTGTGTTACTGCTACTTCTTTGTTTTAAAAAACTATAAATCCATCTCAAAGTAATTTGTGTGTTACAGTACACATCTACTGAAAACAAATATTATTTGTCAAAGTTCTTTGTTCCTGTCTGCATATATCTGACAAACTGCTGGGCTGACTGTCACCAAACCTGGCACATAAAGGCCCCTTATGAATTAAAAAGAGAAGCCACCACTTGTAACCCATCCCAATTTCAACTCCTCTCACACACAAACAAACAAAATGACATTATGTCTTGTACTTGATGTGAATGTCAGCTAGCATGTATATAACTTAATATTATTTACCATGTTTATTCTACATCAGCATAATTTAAACTTCATATATCATGATACTTAAAGCTAAACATAGTATTAAGTAAATTTTTAAAGACATTGGAAAAACAAAGAAGCTGTATTGAAAAGACATTAATAGTATGCTAGGACCTTTCTACTGGTAGGATTATACAAGTCAACAATAAGCATTTAAACGTTACAAATTCATGCTTCCAGCTGTAGCATTCTTAACACTAAAATTACTTTATTACTTCAGCTTATTATTTTTATTTTCAACACAAGTTCATAATACTTGCTTTAAAAAACTAAGACCCATGACGAATGTTGCATAACTCACAGTATATTGTAATTTTATGTTAATTTGAATTATTGTAAGTTTGATTAATGAACACATTGAATGAATAACCTCAACAAAGTAGCTGCAAATGAACTAATCATGGATTTCATTCTTTATAAGATACATGTTACATTTTTGTGTGTGTAAATAATAATGAACGTATTTTAACATTTGTTCTTTTAATGTTTGTAGGCCTAACCTAGAGAACATATAGTAAACTCAGTGGTCTAGTTCGATTAAGGTCGCATTTCTACAGCACTGTTTCTTGCAACAGTATTTCTATGAGCATCAGTAAATTATATACAACACTGCTAATAATAATGTTAATAGCTGCTCTAGTTTACACAAGTTATTTACATTATGCGAGACAAACTTTAAAGTGAAAGTGTAGTTTTATACTCGACCCTGTACTTATCAATAATTTAAAATTATATAAATACGGTTTGAGCATACACTGTTCACTTTCGAAAACGTTATTTGATATAAGTTAAATACATAATTTTTATGTGATGACACTACAACTACAACAGTATTTTAGACACCATTACTAACAGAAAAATGAAAAGATGCTACCGAGATTAGAATTAGACGGATTACCAGCACTGCTACCAGCCTACGTAACCTATTCTCTAAACACTTTCTACCAACTGAGGGCAAATCTTCGTCGGACATACTAAATATTTTAGTCAGTACATATGTAACATCATGTTATTATTATTATTTACCTGCTATCTAAATTTTCATCTAACATATCCATGTGGTTGACCCAAATGTTTTGAATTTGCCAGGGGATTCAACACACTTGATCACGGGGCCAAACAACAGGTCATGTGAGTTGAGTTAACAATGAGCATGTGACAATATGGCGGATACTCTGGACAAGAAAAGAATATTTAATTCGCCTCAACGAGTTTCTTTTCGAATTTCAGTTTGTTGGTGATTTTAAAAATATACCATTGGTATGTTTAAATATTTTATATGTGTTTGCAAACATCTGGGAACTCTAAATGTCAAAATAAATACAAATACGAATATATAAATACGTAATTTATAATAATAGGTGATATTGTATACAATTAAAAGTTTTGTACTTTTATTGTTTCAGCCTACAGCACTCTGCGTCATAAATAGACTACGTGTTCGTGCGTAACGACAACATACGCACGCTTTCAATGCATTCGATAATTTATAATCATACATATATTTTCTCTAATTATTACTATCAGTTAATCTAATGTTAAGGAACACCTTATAAGGCTTATATCTTACAGTGTTAAGTGGAAAGTGAGTTTTTGTTATGTGTTATATTTTGATATAATATGCGTATGTGATGTTTATTAATTTAACTTATTGGTGTTTGCATACACACAACACCTGAGTAAAGCCAATTTTGCATGTTAGAAAAATAATATATATGTGTACTTACACGGTTTGTTCAATAACGAATTATTACAAACTGATTGAGCCATAAAATGATATGTGAAAGGTAACTGGAAACTGAAAAAAAAAATTATTTTAACACAAATAAGTGTTTCCAATAATATGAAAACAAAACGGAAAGTAAATTCTGATTGGTTGACTGCAAATAAACGTGAAAATATGTGATAAATGCGTTAAATTTAAGATTAAAAAGTATATTTATTGACAGAAGTTAGAAGCTGAACAGAGTAATGTTCACACTGCTATAGGGAAGTTAGGGTTTGGTAAAAAAATAAATAACAACTAGGAAATCCAAAAGGTCTTGTGAGAAACAACTAGCTGTACGTTTAACATTTATTTTTGAGTGTGTTAAAGTTAAGTAAATTTAGTATTATCAGATGTCCTATTTTTTTATCCCATTCAGAAACAGTAAAAGTATCAAATTGCTTCAGTTTTGCTGTATGTTAGTCTGAGTTTTATTGTCATTATGCACAACTCTTTTGAATATTGGAGAAGTACCTAATCAGATGAATCACCCAGTACGATGTTTCTTCACCTTGTTACATCTTCTCTTATTCTGCCATGAGTTAGCTGCATGTTAGTTTAAGAACCACAAAAAATAAAATAATGAAACAATATTTTATTGTATTTTATTTTGAGAAGATTCAAAACAACTTAGGTGCACTTTATTTTTATTTTTTTAATATATAAGCTTTCAGCAAATATTTGTTTTCCATTTATTTTTAAATATATCATGCAATAAACATGATATTATTTATATATGGAAAAAGTGTGTTATTGTAATTTAAATTATTTCAGGACTTGTTAGGATGTTGTTCCATATGGAAAAAATAAATGTCCCAGGTTTTTTCTTTGAATATCCTAAACAACACATGAGAATGGGATTGGCTGTTAGATATTAATCCCTTAATTTTTAGTAGAAAAAATGAGATATTAAAAATACAATTTAGTCAAACAAAGTTTCTTCAGAGTTTTAAAGGAAGTAAGTTATTAGATACTAAAGGTTTTGTTTTATATGTGTAATAGGTCAATATAGAGTGGGTATGTACTTAAACAAGTGATATGAATTATCCTGCAGATTATAGACCATGTGTTCTTATTTTTGTAATGGAAAAATGCTCAAGAATATGACACCAGAAAATTTACAGAATAATATAGTGAAATATGATACTAATGTGTGTTATATCTAACTTGAAATAAAGCCAGTGTGTTATCATCAACTTAAAACCAGTGTGTTATCACCAACTTGAAATAAAACTAGTGTGCTATCATCAACTGAAATAAAACCAGTATATTATCTCCAAATTGAAATAAAACCAGTGTGTTATCATCAACAGGAAAATATAGGTCATAACCCTCTCCATTTTCTGATTGTGAATTCTGTTGAACAAAGAAAACATCTCACTAAACTGTCTATCACCAACTTGTTTGACAGTTTTCTTTTCTGAAATTTGTGGTGTACAGATAAATTGGTGTCTTGCCCCTTGCCATCACTTTTTGTTTTGTCACTTGGGGAGCTCTCCCTGGACAGAAGCTAAAGTAAATGTACTGATGGCTCTATCCTTATCAATATTTTCTCTTCATCTTTAGTATTGAAAGTAATTTAGATCCCAACAAAGCACCTAAAGTAGAGTTGATTCTTGGCAGAGGGAGGGCATCCTGTATGACTTCAGACACCTTCTGGTAAACCTTGTGGATCCATTATTCTTTTCTGTTAAAAGTACAATTGGTGTTGCCCAGAAGCTAATACTTGATTCTATCACTTCTTGTTTCTACAACTCTGTAGAATGTGGGGATATGTCAATATAAACTTGTAGGATACATAAACATAAGAATTCTACTCCTAAGTGATAACATTAATAAATAGATGGATGTTTTGAATAATTCAGAGCTGCATTCCTTGAAATTTAAATTTAAAATTTGTTTCAGAATGTTCTCGTAAAGATATAATGAAGCTAACTGCTGGTAACTATCCCTAATTTTGAACTGATAGATTAGAGGAAACTTAACAACACTCAGTCAGGCTACTTATTTGATGAAACAGTGGGACTTACGGTACACTCAAAACCCCAAAGTGTTGAATGGACACATGGAGCAACTTGACAAGAGCCAAAGAATCTTGGATTAACAGTCTGAACACATTAACCAGTATTTTGTGTAAAATTAAGGTTATCGACTCGTTGAGAAAGCTACACTCAGGTTTTGTTATTTTTAATTATAAAAGCCATAGTGGAGGGCTACTGGAATGAAACCTTGCTTCATAAATTGTATACTAAAAGACTTCAGTTTAAATTAACTGGAACATACCATTGGAAATTTTATGTTGATAAGTTCGTGTAAGTGTGTTAAGACAAAGAAGTCTGTGAAATTACAGTTCATTGGTTCCAAGTAATTTGAAAAAAGCCTCAAAGAAAAAATCACCAAGTTATTTTCATAAATTTTCTTGGCAGAGGAAGGGCATCCTGTATGACTTGAGACACCTTCTGGTAAACCTTGTAGATCCATTATTCTTTTCTGTTAAAAGTACAATTGGTGTTGCCCAGAAGCTAATACTTGGTTTTGACACTTCTTGTTTCTACATTTCTGATTCTTTTAACATCTCACCCTGTTTTGCTCAACTTGTAGGTATTTCTAACTATATTGATGTATTATGGATGTTGAGGTGATACAGAATGACTTGTACCAATTGGTAAGGTAGCAAATGAACTTTGTACTAATTGTTAGGTGCTATGTTTTAGTTATCACAAATTAGTTCACATGTTTGATACAGATGAAAACCCACTTATCAGCATGAATGAAGAAAAGAACCTTGGCATGAAGATAGAAGTCACTCAAACTATTAAGGCAACATTTCCTTGCTGGCTAATAGTTTTAGGGTGTTTTTATAGACCAATCCATCTTTGATTACAGGATGAAAGACAATAATGCTTTATAACTTTGGTGATATTGCTAAAGAAGATGAATTTCCTTCTAAACTTCAAAATAGTTTGGTGGTTCTAATATGTTGTGTATTAAATGCAGTAACCAACTTTTTTATTAGGTAAACTGCTAAGAAGTTTGGGAATAGACTTGGTCAAGCCAAGACGTGTGTGATGGAGAACCTGTGCTCTTGAGAAACTATATTATATTTGTTAATATTTTTTAAGGCTGCATGCATACAGAGACTCTGAAAACACCATGTTGTGTGTAGGGATCTATTTACTCTTTTTGAGGCTGATTATCAGAATATTGTACACTACACTATTTATGGTGCTAATTATTAGTCTAAATTATAAGTGGTTAAAAAATGTTTGAGCTTTGGTATAAAATTTATGATTATTTAATGGAATAACAAAATATACATTTCACACTGAGATTAGCTTAAAGTAATCTGGATAATGTGAGATTGGTTTAAAGTAATCTGGATAATGTGAGATTGGTTTAAAGTAATCTGGATAATGTGAGATTGGCTTAAAGTAATCTGGATAATGCTGAGTTAATTATTATTGAAATGTCCTAAAGACTGGTCTGAATATATTCTGAGGAGTAATTGCTTGCAAAGGCCCATAAAAGACCTGATATGTCTTTGACAGATAATATTTATTAAATAAACCATAACTTCCTTTTCAACTTCTAAGTCAAAGTGAACCGATGTGTATGTATGAATAATGTTGATGCTTCAAAATGTTTGTCTGTAGTTATCTTAGGTAAGCATTTAAATGATGAAAAGTATTAACAAAACAATAATTCTACTTTCAATAATAAACAGTTGCTGAGGTAAATTGTCCTGTGTTTTTAGAAAATAAAAATTTGAAAATGCTTTAACAATGTTAGAATTTCTGTATTTCTTTTAAATATAAATCATTAATTAATTTTTAAGTAAATCATAATGTTTAACAATTTACATGCTTTCCTTAATACAACTATCAGGGTATTGTAGATAAACTATTTTATTAACAACACTAGAAATTAGGATAAATTTGCAACCTTATTACAAGAAGTCTGGTAATTTTGAATAAATTCTGTTGTACCTGATAAGCTGTCAGTATGGTTAAGAAGACACATGCAGTGTTGTCAAGTTACTCCTCTAACTAGATTTTCTTTTAATTGGAAAAATATTTCATTTAATTGTATAAGATATTTTATTAGTTGTCTGTTTATTGATGCATAATATTTATTTGTGAACCATAACAGTTAATTAAAGAAATAAAATTGTCGTCAAACATTTTTCATTTCGTTTCCATAAAATCCACTTTTACCTTCATCATTTCGCCCTCCGTAAATTCAAACACTGCCTCCAATTTCAATTCCTGGGGAAAACTCTACGAGTGCCATAGTAGACAGTTTTGAACAGTGCTTTGTATGCTAAACCACAATTTTTGTAAGAACGTGTCTTCATGACATGTAACTATTATTTATTTTGTATTGTAACAATGTTGATAATTATATTTTCACATGATTAATTGTCCCTTGCTGGTACAACACTAAAATCAGGGGTTCAATTGCCATCAGTGGACTTAGCAGATAGCCCGATGTGGCTTTACCATTGAAAACACACGCACGATTACTCTGGTTTGGTTTGCTTTGAATTTTATGCAAACCTACAAATGGTCTATCTGTGCTAGCTGCCCCTATTTTAGCAGTGTAAGACTAGAGGGAAAGCAGTTAGTCATCACCACCCACCCCCAACTCTTGGGTTACTCTTTTACCAAAGAATAGTGAAAGTGAGCGCCACATTATAATGCTCCACGGCTGAAAAGGCAAGTACGTTTTGTGTGACAGAGATTCGAACTCGCTACTGTTGGATTATGAGTCAAGTGGCTTTCCCTTTACATAATTAATTCTGAAGGCTGTTATTATTGGGTTTTTTGTTATGTTGCCATTTTTCAATTAATCAAATAAATATACCATTTTAAATAGCACAGTAACTGACTTATCTATATTCAGTTCAATACAAAACCTTTCTCATATTAAGACGTGATTTTTTTTAATTTTTAAAACCGTTATTTATTTTACCTTCCAGTTTAAAATGTTTGGTTTCATTTTCCAGCTTTATCTGTTCGACAGAGAAGCGTTTTGATTATATACTCGTTTGATTCAAGCTTAGTAGAATATACTTACTGATTTAATCAACGTAGATATTATTAGTTTTTAAATCGGATTATTTTTACTTAATTGAGTACAAATTCTTTTCCATGTCTGGTAGAGTAAAATAATACAGCAAGACGAGAAATATTTCTACCAGATTACAACTAAACATAATCTAGTAACTTTCCAAGTCTATGTTTCAGGAAGAAAATTTAGAGACATTTTGAATGGATAATCAAAGAAACTTTATTACAAAAATGAATTTTAGTTTGGGATTTCCAACCAGACATATATCTGTAAAACTTAGATTGTACAGAGGCCTGGCATGGCCAGTGGTTAAGGCGCTTGACTTGTAATTTGCAGGTTCAAACCCTCGTCACACCAAACATGCTTGCCTCGTCCCAAAAAACATGGTCGCCATTTAATCCTCGGGGACGTTATTATGTGACGGTCACTCTCACTGTTCATTGGTACAAGAGTAGCTCAAGTAGTTTTTCACTGTTAAACTTTAGAAAATTGACATCCTTTTTTAGAAATGATATCAAAATTTTTAAAAATATGTTAAGCTGAAGAACATATTCAAAAGAATGAAATCTTTGTCGTCCACGGAAACGAGGATATTTGAATAGAAAAGTGTTTAAGACAGTAAAAGGCTACATAATGATTCGAATAAATCTGGATAAATGACCTCTCTGAAAAAAATAAAAACAATTATGAAAGAGATCCTTCCGAACACTCAAGCTATAGGGGTAATACCAGATACATATTTAGGACTGTTAACAAGACAATAAATAAAGGACCTGAAGTTAAAGACGGCTAATAATAGAAAAGTTCCCAGGTTTCTGGCTACGCTTCGGTATCAACAGCTACTTTCATGATGGGAGAAACAAAATCGGAGTCCTCACATTAATGACATACTTGTCACATCTGTTGAAGCAGCTCTTGTGGTCCATTCTTTTGTCCGCTTCAAGGTGCATAGTTCAAGTACAGAGGAAGATTTATGGAAATTTTGCCGTGACAAGTAGACAAAGTTTAACTTACCAGTTCTTAGAAAACGTTTGTTACGCTGAGAAATTGCACTTTTGAGACAATACCTGTCTAGTTTTACGGTTAGCCCTAGTGTATCGCTTTCGTAAAACGATTAATATTTGTTGTTTCTCTTGCTTTAATTGAAATGTGTTTCATGTATAATGAGAGTTAAAGATGTAAGGCCATAAAAGTATAATCTATCTTTGTAATACATCTAACTATTCAGTACAATTACACAGCAAAGATATAGTTACATAAAACCAGAAATGAAGGTTTAGTTGCATATTTTAATTCCTTGGTCTAGATTACCGTCCAATTTATCATTATTTTTTCTCCCCTACAGCCACAAATCAAAACGTAATTTAGTTAACATCACATTTTCTTTTAGAATATAAACCACACTTATTTATCTCATTCTTCTGTCCACATGTACTTAGAAAATGAAAAGTACAATAGATAAAATTAAATTAGTACTTTAGGTTTGGGTCATAACACATGATATTACTCTAAAAAGACATCATTATTTTAGACAGCAAGTCTGTTTAAGTTCAATAGCGCATCACTTTTCATCTACTCTAATTATATAACTTTATATTAAAAAAACACTGAAATCTTAATAAAAATCCACTAAAAGCTATGTATTGGTTTGACGAACAGTATATCTGATGCAATATCTTATTTAATGAGCTTGGATTACTTTAAAACTGACTTTCAATTTGTTCTGGTTTTGTAATAAGAAACAGTAATTTTTATTACAGCGACCAGAAAATCCATGAAAGATACTCAACTGGAACAATTTTTTTTTTAATAATCCATTGATTTATAGGACCTCCAAGTAAAGTATTTCTAAAAATAACCAACTCTGAATTACATTTATAACTGTCGAAACAGAAGTCATTGTATCATAAATATAATGTTAATCTAGATGTAAACGGATTGTAAATTTCATGGTTCTTTTTTACAGCCTCACAGTTAAAAATCTTGAAAAGCACTTTAAGTTAAATAAAGATCTTTGTTTGTTTCTTGTTAAGTGCCAAGCAACCCAATGGGCTATCCGGGTATAGAAATCCAAATTTTATGGTTATAAGCCCCCAAACTTCTAGCTGAGCTACTGGGCAGGATGACGACCAAATTCTGTGTTCGATTTTAGAGTAGCCATAAAGTTGTAAGATAATAATTATTAACTGCCTTTCTACACCTTTCTGTTTAATGGTTACTGTTTATAAAAAGGCTTAGGGTCAGTGATTATAGCCATATCCTCAGACTAGCCCACACCCTTTAGCTCAGTGGAGCTTAGAGACTTACAACACTAAAAACTGGGTAGGCACAGAACACATAGCCCATTCTGTAGTTTTGCCCTTAACAAAGTGCTACTTGTGCTTTGCCAACACGGGTATCGACAACATTTTTAACTGGCTGAAAGAACATTTATGTTCTTTATGGAAAATTATAGTGAACATAACTAAAGGAATTCCGCTAACAAAATTTGACAAAAAGTTCCTTTAAAATTTGTTTAGTAATTTTCAGTTTATCATAAAAAAAATGTTCTCTAACGGCTTAGCGACAGTAAGTCTGAAGGCTTGTGACTCTAAGAACCGATAACTGTAGTAGATACAGCAAATATAGTCTATTTTGTTGCCTTTTGCTCAATACTTAAGTCAATGTTTTACTTCTTCGAAGGTGTAATTTTGAAACATAGGGTATAAAACAATGCCTGAAAAGTTAGACAGAGTTTCCGTATATATTTAAGAAAGCTATTTATTTTTACAGTATAAATTCCATTGTAACGAAACAGCGAAAATATATCTCCAACAAACTTGTTCATAAATTCCTAAGTAAGGAACACCATATCGGAAGAAAGGTAACATCAAACGCTTCTAAAACAGTGGTTTCTTTTGCAATACCTAGATAGATAGGTAATATCAGCTACTTCTAAAACACTGGTTCCTTTTACAATACCTAGATAGATAGGTAACATTAAACGCTTCAGAACAGTGGTTTTCTTTACAATATATGGATGGATAGGTAACATTAAATACATCTAAAACAGTAGCTTTCCTTACAATACATAGATAGATAGCTAACATCAAACACTTCTAAAACAGTAGCTTTCTTTACAATACATAGATAGGTAACATTAAACATTTCTAAAACAGTAGTTTTCTTTACAATACATAGATAGATAGCTAACATCAAACACTTCTAAAACAGTAGCTTTCTTTACAATACATAGATAGATAGCTAACATCAATCACATCTAAAACAGTGTATTCTTTACAATACAGAGATAGATAGGTAACATTAAACATTTCTAAAACAGTAGTTTTCCTTACAATACGTTGATAGATTGGTAACATTATACATTTTAAAACAGTAGTTTTCCTTACAATACGTTGATAGATTGGTAACATTATACATTTTAAAACAGTAGTTTTCCTTACAATACGTTGATAGATTGGTAACATTATACATTTTAAAACAGTTGTTTTCCTTACATTACGTTGATAGATTGGTAACATTATACATTTTAAAACAGTTGTTTTCCTTACAATACGTTGATAGATTGGTAACATCAAACACTTCTAAAACAGTGGTTTCTTTCATAATACATAGACAAATAAGTAACATTAAACATTTCTAAAATATTGGATTTTTTTATACAATACAAAGACAGACACGTAACATCAACCTATCTGTTCAATGATTTTCAAAAATTAGAAGAGAAACAATTCACGACTTAGTTATACCATGATAATGTTAAATGTTTATTAAAACTTAAACAAATTAGAAGAGAAACAATTCACGACTCAGTTATACCATGATAATATTAAACATTTATTAAAACTTAAACAAATTAGAAGAGAAACAATTCACGACTTAGTTATACCATGATAGTATTAAATGTTTATTAAAACTTAAACAAATTAGAAGAGAAACAATTCACGACTTAGTTATACCATGATAATATTAAATGTTTATTAAAACTTAAACAAATTAGAAGAGAAACAATTCACGACTTAGTTATACCATGATAGTATTAAATGTTTATTAAAACTTAAACAAATTAGAAGAGAAACAATTCACGACTTAGTTATACCAAGATAATGTTAAATGTTTATTAAAACTTAAACAAATTAGAAGAGAAACAATTCACGACTTAGTTATACCATGATAGTATTAAATGTTTATTAAAACTTAAACAAATTAGAAGAGAAACAATTCACGACTTAGTTATACCAAGATAATATTAAACATTTATTAAAACTTAAACAAATTAGAAGAGAAACAATTCACGACTCAGTTATACCATGATAATATTAAACATTTATTAAAACTTAAACAAATTAGAAGAGAAACAATTCACGACTTAGTTATACCATGATAGTATTAAATGTTTATTAAAACTTAAACAAATTAGAAGAGAAACAATTCACGACTTAGTTATACCATGATAATATTAAATGTTTATTAAAACTTAAACAAATTAGAAGAGAAACAATTCACGACTTAGTTATACCAAGATAATATTAAACATTTATTAAAACTTAAACAAATTAGAAGAGAAACAATTCACGACTCAGTTATACCATGATAATATTAAACATTTATTAAAACTTAAACAAATTAGAAGAGAAACAATTCACGACTTAGTTATACCATGATAGTATTAAATGTTTATTAAAACTTAAACAAATTAGAAGAGAAACAATTCACGACTTAGTTATACCGTAATATTAAATGCTTCGGAAAAACATATTTTTAGTGAATTTGCTTGAAAAGAGGAGCGGTCGGCGTGTCTTTATAAATTTCAAAATATATGTTTGAAAAATTACAATATCAAACTGTTGTTGAAAAAGGAGCCCTCTTCCAATCTACTTTCCTCTTCTGTAATAAAGTAGTTTTCATTATTTCACTGTAATAATGTACGATTTTTATTTTTATAATTTCACTGTAACAACGTACTATTGTTTTCATTATAAAAACGTAGTATTAGTTTAATTATTTCTCTGTAAGAACGTACTATTGTTTTCATTATAAAAACGTAGTATTAGTTTAATTATTTCTCTGTAAGAACGTATTATAGTTTTCATTATAGAAACATAGTATTAGTTTAATTATTTCACTGTAACAACGTACTATTGTTTTCATTATAAAAACGTAGTATTAGTTTAATTATTTCTCTGTATGAACGTACTATTGTTTTCATTATAAAAACGTAGTATTAGTTTAATTATTTCTCTGTAAGAACGTATTATAGTTTTCATTATAGAAACATAGTATTAGTTTAATTATTTCTCTGTAAGAACGTACTATTGTTTTCATTATAAAAACGTAGTATTAGTTTAATTATTTCTCTGTAAGAACGCACAACTGCTTTCATTATAAAAACGTAGTATTAGTTTAATTATTTCTCTGTATGAACGTACTATTGTTTTCATTATAAAAACGTAGTATTAGTTTAATTATTTCTCTGTAAGAACGTATTATAGTTTTCATTATAGAAACATAGTATTAGTTTAATTATTTCTCTGTAAGAACGTACTATTGTTTTCATTATAAAAACGTAGTATTAGTTTAATTATTTCTCTGTAAGAACGCACAACTGCTTTCATTATAAAAACGTAGTATTAGTTTAATTATTTTTCTGTAAGAACGTATTATTTTTATATAAGTTTTATTGTGCTTAAACTATGTTGTTTTAGTAATTTCTTCAGTACAATTTTTAATTCCAAGTTTTCATCACATGTTTTTGTACAAGCTTATTCTAATGACATCACCTTGAAGCTCAGTTGTTTAACTGTAACACAGAGTGCACGTACGTATATTTATATTTTGAAATCACGAGTTAATATAACGGTTAATAATTTACATTATAAACTTTGAAAACATATAAATTAATAAAGGTAAGATTTAAGAGAAACTTCCACAGAAGACGGAACCTGAAACAAGTAAGTATTTCAATAATGTTAGAGTAAATTAGTAATTAACCTAACACGTGTAATAATTAGATCAAATGTTTGGTCTTCATACACGGTTTTATGAACAGCTGTGATTCAAAAGAAAGAGTTAAAGAATTATTAAATAACTCGGCGCAGATTCGTGGGTCGTTTAAAAATTATAAAAGTTACATTTAAATTTCCAAAATTGGCCGAATTCTTAAGGCTGATGAACATAAAGAAAAAATATGCATCTTGCGTTGTTAGACTCAAACACTTATTTGAGTAGAGCTTCGAAACATAACAATAAGAAAAGAGAAAATAAAAAAAAACGTTTTAGCATTTAATAGGGAAAATGTGGACACTATGAAATTAGCCTAAATACTAACTGATCAGATGTTTAACACCAAAAAGAAATCTTAAACAGGGTAGGAAATGCCCAGCGAGAGGTCTCTGTAGTGAGTTGCACAGCCATCATTGCTAATACCTTCAAAAATTCGCTTTGGCATGGTCAATATAAGTGCCTGCAGAAGGCTGGCTGGAATGTTATTCCAAGTGGTGAAGATGGCTTCATGAAGATGATGCACTGTTTGGAATTGACGTTCATTTCTATAGACTTCCCTTGCGAACACGCTGGATGTTCCATAAGAATCACGTAATTCGCAATGAAAAAGTCCTTTGTCCTGCGAGCATTGTTGATTGCAGCGTTGTTCTGCTAAAAGATCAGTCATTTCAACACAAACGAATGTCTTCAGTCAATAAGGATGCTCTCTCCAACATGCCAATGTAGCCAGCTGTTGTTTGACACCTCCGTATAACCTCAAGTTCCTTTGTTCCATGGAAGGAGAAAGCACCTTAGATCATGTTGGAACCTCTTCTACTGTGTCATTAGAAAATGTCTCCAGTGGGATATCCTTATCGTGCCAGTAACGTTAGAAGCCATCTGGACCATCCAGATGAACTTTTTTTCTGATCAGAGAACAAAACCTTCTTCCACTTTTCTACGTCCCATGTTTGGTGCTTCTCAGCAGAGTTTAACCTAGCCGTTTTGTGGTGTTAAAGGAGGCGTGGCCTTTGAAGACGTTTACGTCTTATTATTCTTGAGCTCCCGTCTGCGTCTCTAAAAGGACCTTAATCTGGTTCGACAATCGGCTGGTGTCTTCCCGGACAACCCGTCGATTTCTACTCCTCAACGCCAGCGAAATTTTCTTCGACCGACCACTTGAAATTTTCGTTCCGTATCCCTCAGGGTCTTTAAAAAAATCGAAACAGCAGTTTTACTATGCCCAATCTCACTAGCGACGGCGTTTGCAGCTTGATAATTCTGCCACGTTGAAACTCTGTCAATTTCTTAGCTTTTGCCATGTTTTTACCTAGTGTAACACAGGAGATGTTGACAACGCTATTGCTTGAACACAAATGACTAAATTTCGTTACGTGTTTACCAGTTAACGCTTCCTTTTAGTATGGTCTTAAACTTTTGACCAGCTAGTATTTAGGCTAATTTCATAGTGTTCACATTTTCCCTATTAAATGCTAAAGTTTTTTATTTTTATTTTTCCTTTTCTCATTGTCAACTCTCAAAGCTTTACTCAAATAGGTGTTTGAGACTAACAACGTAAAATGCATATTTTTCTTTATGTTCATTGGCCCTAAGATTTTGGCCAGCAGTGTATATCCGTCACACCTGTTTTAAAGGGTATTTTTATCTCGCCTAAGAACTGTAAAATGTATAAATGTTTTAGAATAGAAAAAAACTGCATTGTTAATCTTTGTTAATTCAAATATATATTGAAAATCCGGAAACAAACAAAACAGGTTTCTGTCTTGCTAATATTTAACCTACATTTTAAGTAGATAATCCTTACCTTTTGACCACTTTCAATGCTATTCATTAGTGGTGTTTCCAGAGGACAGACATACGACTCCATGTCGTTCTCTCGCCCTTGTCGGTGCTGAATGTTGTGGCTTTGGACTGAATTATTTTCTCTTGACATGCCTGGTACAATTGCAGAAATAGACGACTCATAGCAGAAGGACTCTCTCTGCGTCTGCGTATAAAACATGATGTTATATGCCAATTAACGTTTGTAATGAAATCCACGTAAGATTTAAAAATGTTCAGTACTTGACTTTATTCCTTGGAACAACAAGTTAAGACTTTCTGTTTCTTGTTAAGTACAAAGCTACATACTGAGCTGTCTGTACTATACTGTGCCCATAGAGGGTATCGAAACCCATATTTTAGCAGTACAAGGCCCAGGTATCAAAGTTTGAATACTTTAAATGTAATACTGAATTAATTGTCACCTGTTTAAACTAGAAGTATGTTGGGTAATGTTTTAATGTTGAGTTTATTGATTTTTGATTTTTTCTTACAGTCAGTTACTTACAGAGCTTTTAAATATGAACTACAACATCGCGCTTCTCATCTACAACTCACGATCATGAAACTTATGATAAAACAAAATTTTAAATGTGACACTTTTCAAACTTAGACACTTATATAAATGAGAACGTATGAAAATATCAGAAAATACATATTATACACACCTCTCGCTTGACTCTTAACTCTCCATTATAGCTCTGTTAGAAAGATATACAAAGATAAATCTTATTTAACATCCACTCTACGAGTTGTTGAAACTGAATTTGGGGGACTGGGCGGGCTTCCAAAAAGTATCAATGTTTCTGATAGTTAAGCTAGAAACCAAAAGGGCATGTGCTCCGATATAAGGATACATTGGGTGGTGCTAAAAATAATTCTTTAGTGTTGAATTAGCTCCCCATCTAAATAATGTTTGATTTTAAAGATACAGAATGATTTACTGACGCAAAGTAGTAGAAATGTATTTAAAGCTGAAAGTAAGTTTCGCTGAACCATCTATACCGACGGAACTCGCGAAAACCGCGGAGAAAAAGGCTTGATAGCGCTGGGGAACCAGATTTTGTATTGCGCAATATCTATAGCCGCTTCCATGATAAAACATAAAAGTGGGAATTTTAAATAGTGGTATGGTATAGCCCGAGAAGTAAGTGTTAATTCGGCCTCACTGATTGAATTCCATATGTAATAATAATTCCAGATATTTATCGAGAATCAAAGAGGAGATTATCACTAAAAATGCATCTCTGACTCGCAGAACTGGGTTTTTAAATCAACCCTAATTACAACTACAAAAAGAGAAAAAGCTGGAATTTTTAAAGGACCACAAGAAAAAAATCAGTATATCTAATAAACACTAACCAAATTAAGAAAAAGCATTTTCTTAGACTTTCGACTTCGGTGCTTTTGATTTTTCTCAGTTTTATAATTTTCGCAAATCCTTTGATTATCCATATCAGCTTCTTTGGTCTCTAGAGACATCATCAAGTCAGTAAACTGTGTGACTATAAACATAAATAGAAAATACAGTGACATCATGAAATAAAAGTCTGATTAATATAGACTTTCACATGAACCATGCACGAATTCCAGGTATTTTACTGTGAAATTCACACATTTAGTTGTAAATTAGTACTGTTGACTCGTTTCTTTCAAAATATTTCACTTGTTGTTGCATGTTCACAAAGCGATAAGACATTCATTATGAATTGTTGGTTTTGAATTTCGCGCAAAGCTACTCGAGGGCTATCGGCGCTAGCTGTCCCAAATTTAGCAGTGTAAGACTAGAAGGAAGGCAGCAACTACCACCAATTTTTGGGCTACTCTTTTATTAACGAATAGTGGGATTGACCATAACATTATAATGCCCTCACGGCAGAAAATGCGAGCATGTTTGGTGTGACGGGGATTCAAACCCGCAACCCTGTGATCACGAGTCGAGTGTCTTATCAACTTCGCCATTCATCAAGGAACTAATGTATTTATAATGTGTATTTTCTTCTACGATAGTTTATGGATCCATTTTCTTTTGGTTGTTGTAGAACAAAGCTACCTTGAAGTACTTACTAAGTCTAATGAGGGGAATCGAACGCCAAGTTTAACTTTGAAAAGTCCCTTGACTTACCGCTGTCCCACTAAAGTATGTTTTCTTTTATGTTTTTTATTATTCATTACGAATCATATAAACGCGGTCACACTAACCTGTGGTCAAACAATGTTCAATGTTAATGTATCTCAGAACTGCTGGTATGGATATTAACACTTTTATTGATAAGCAGAGAACAACGTTTCAATATTCCTAGGTCATCTTTTGGTTAATCTTTGTTGATCTATATCACCCTGTCTAAGATACATTTCTTTCAAGTGGGTTTCTCGTCATCAAGAATATTCCATGTTAAATAAAAGTAAGATCTTTCTAGCTTCCACTTGGTGTACATAGCTACAACATTCTGTTATTTTTAATATGTTAAGAGGGCAGAAAGGAAATAATCCAAGCCAGAAATCTGGAAAAATATTTGTTTACCTGATGTTCCACAAATCATCTATATGGATATCATCAATAGTCGTCCACAATTTCGAAAAGACAGGCTAGACAGAAGGAAGCTAATCAACATCACCCACCGTCATATCCAAAGCCATGAGCTATTCTTTTATCAACGAATAGTGGGATTGACCGATACATTATAGCACCATCACGGTTGAAAGGACGAACATGTTAAATGACTGGGTTTGTAACCGAAATAAAGAAGAAAGAGAAAGAATTATCTGGTTTAACTGTGATAAATATGTTTAATTAGTGCTAGTCGAATGATATCAGTCGAAGCAATTCTAAACAGTTTATATGCTTCGATGTTCTATAGCTGAGTCGACAATATTCTTTATACAATGCTCAGACTGAAAAAACGAATCTATTGCGTTAATAACAATTATAATTACATATACCTCTAGAATGTACTTTTATTAGCTCAATATTTCATTATTACAAGCTTTTTAAGAGCCATCTACACCGTACCAGATCAGATCGCTTTGTTTGCTTGTTTATTCATTATAGAACAAAGCTACATTGAGCTATCTGTTGTATCTGCTAGAGAGAATTAATCCCCAGAATTTTAGCGTTTTAAGTCTGTAAATTTATCGCAGTCCCACTGCGCACTGACAGTTCACTAATCCAATTGAAATCCAGTTTCTTTAAAAGTGAATAATTTTAATTAATATTTGTTGTTGTACATAAAGCACAAAACAACATAGTAGACTACTTGTCCTTTGCCAATCACGTGTATCGAAATCCATTTTTTATTAATTATAGAAAGAAATTACATATTTTATGCTTAAAAATATTACCAGGTTTCCAAGATATCAGTTTTAACATTATTGGGCGGTTTTACTTGGAATGGGGTCATAAGTGAGTAACGTAGTTGACAGTGGTATGTCTGTGAACTCATGCCATTAGAAACCGAATTTTGATACTCGTGGTGGGTTTGTTTGTTTGTTTTGAATTTCGCACAAAGCTACACGAAGGCTATCTGCGCTAGCCGTCCCTAATTTAGCAGTTTAAAACTCGAGGTAAGGCAGCTAGTCATCACAACCCATTGCCAACACTTGAGCTATTCTTTTAAAATTGAATAGTAGTATTGATCCTTACAGCTGAAAGGGTTAGCATGTTTAGTGTGGCAGGAATTCAAACTCACGACCCCTCATACTACGAGTCGAATGCCCTAACCACCTGGCCATGCTAGGCCTACTCTTGATGGGCAGAGCACAGCCCATTGTGTAGTTTTGTGCTTAATTCGAAACAAACAAACAAAGGAATTCAATTATAAATTCGCAATGCAATCGAGGAAGTCCTAAAATTAGTTATAGCGTTTCTGCTTTTAGATTAAAAAACAAATAAACAGACTCAATCCGGATCTGAAGAGATACAGTAGAACTTAAGCTCTGATATATCTTCAGTTGCACACAATAAGGCACAAACAAAATTTAGTAAGAATCAAATGGCAGTGTTGGAGAAAATAGGCTACCTGAACTAAAAGAAGTTAATCAAGTTATCCAAAAATTAGTTTGAATTTTTTTCCAGTACTACTCATACAATTATAATGCCTACCTGATGGTGGACTTCTTGGAAAAACTACATTTGGACATTTCTCATGTTGACCTACGAGGGTTCTTTCCTGGTCGCTAGGTCAAGACGTGCAGAAGATAAACATTATCACTGTTTTATACAGTAACATAAACACAACTATTCCTCATTTAACCTAATGGTGTTTAAAAAAATCTAATAAGGACCTATCTTATCGTATGAACGAATGATTTTGGAATGGGTAGAGACGTTGTGTAGTGTCCAGTTAATATTCTGGTAAAGGTTTAAAAGTAAAAATGTTTTATATTATGATTTGTTTGACATTATAGAGAAAATATTCTTATCCAGGTGTTTAAACAACTCTTTTCAAAATTTTTGGTTACGTTTGATTTTTAAAAAAATTGTACGATATGTTAAAATGATCAGATCATAATATAGGACAACGATATCAATTTGGCGAAAATAAATTTTCTTTCCATTTTAATAACATATATTTCCTTACACTTGAATCTTATAAAAGTAAACAAATATTAAAAATAATTACTGCTTGCAAAATGTAGATAACCATTACACATTAGAATCAAGGCATAAAACTTGTATTTAAAATAATTGTTTATGATATTTTAAATAAAATCTGATATATCCACATATCACCCTGTATGATTTAATTAAATAATTAAAATAACTTTTTAAAGATAAAACAATAAAAACAACATCGAACCTAATGATCGTGAAATTTGTTGAACCATCCTTATAGTCGTCACGTAAGCTCCTTCCTACACCTGTAACACAAGTGTTGTGTAAACTGAGAAAAAAGTCGACCAACGTAATAATTGATTATTTTGTAGCATTTACAAACGTGTTTATGTTGATACATATTAACTTGGTAATTCCTTTTGATTGATTGACGATTAAATTTTGTTGAAAACTTATTAATTTTATAAAATTTGTCCTTTTAACGAAATTACTTTCGATAAAAATATCGACTCAAGAATGTAAAATAGATATAAAATGTAGCTTTGTTGTGACAGTTTCCAACAGGAATATGTTATTTGTTCTTACTTCCAGGCATCATAATGTCCAACAGGAATACATTATTTGTTACTACTTCCCGTCATCATAGTGCCAAACAGCAACCTATTTGTTCCTACTTTCCGTGATCATAGTGTCCAACAGGAATATATTTGTTCCTACTTTCCGTCATCATAGTGTCCAACAGGAATATATTTGTTACTACTTCCAGTCATCATAGTATCCAACAAGAATATATTATTTGTTACTACTTTTAGTTATCACGGCGTCCAAAAGAAATATATTATTTATTGCTCCTTCTAATCATTATAGTGTCCAAAATGAATATATTATTTATTCCTACTTCCAATCATCATAGTGTCCAACAGGAATATATTTGTTACTACTTCCAGTCATCATAGTATCCAACAAGAATATATTATTTGTTACTACTTTTAGTTATCACGGCGTCCAAAAGAAATATATTATTTATTGCTCCTTCTAATCATTATAGTGTCCAATATTAATATATTATTTATTCCTACTTCCAATCATCATAGTGTCCAACAGTAATATATTTGTTATTACGTCCAGTCATCATAGTGTCCAATAGGAATATACTATTTATTATTTCCAGTCATCATAGTGACCAACACTAATACACTTGTTTCTACTTCCAGTTACCATAGTTTCTAACAGGAATATCTTATCTCTGATTGCTTCCAGTCATTATAGTGTGCAATAAGAATATATTATTTGTTACCACTTCCAGTCATCACAGTGTCCAATAGGGATAAATTATTTGCTACTTTTTCCTACGTTATGAATATCAAAAGTCGGATATCCCCTATAAATTGATGTTATTGATTTTGTATAGTTTTATTTGTCTTTGAATTTCGTCTACATTTCCTTAAGTTTAACAAAATATAACTAAACTTTATATAACAATGTTAAATTATACTATTTCAATTACATGTTGCTCGTCATTAATATATTCTATTGATAGTCACTCAATGTCTCCTTATTGAATATATGTGGTTCAGGTAGTATACATGTGGTTATTTGGAATCTTTTATTCAAATTAATTCGTTGGAATTAAATTTTTGATTCAAATCCTCAAGTTGCGAGTGGTGGGTTTTAATCCCGTCATTGAACAAGCTCATCTTTTTAGGTCAATATGGCAACAAGCGTTAGATTGCTCTAAATAAGAAAACGTAAATGAAAATTCCTTTGCTTTATATAAATGTTGGGTATAACCCTCAGTTAACTACGTAAGTACACGTCTAAAAGTGGTTACATAATGATTTGGTAGAATGACTATGTTGATAATAAAAAACGCAGAAAATATTAAGCAACACGGGTGGCACTTAAATTTCAATAATCGAGGTTTTCAACATGATCTACTTACATTTAACTTACGTATTTTATTTGACATAAGCGTATAATTAAATATATTGAGAAGTGTATTGCTAGTGTACATGAAACAACCAAACTACCTCTTTGTATTCTGTAAGTTCTTTGCTTTGCAATAAAGAGAACAATCACGACAGAGGTGAAAAGTGTTAGAATGATCCCGAACAATGTGACCAATAGGGAGTTGATGATGAAACCCCACCGATGAATCCCTGTATAAATGAAAATAGCTTGATCAGTGAATGTTGCAAGCATCTATTGGTTTCATTTTTAAACAATTACGTCATGCTTGATGTTTCATTAAAATTTCTTCTTCTAATTACAAGTGTTTATTCCTTATTTTAAACATAGAAAAGAATCGACCGTAACTTCAGTGAAACTCACTCTAGTCAGAAAACAGAGATGTGAGTTAACACTAAGAACACATACTGTTTATTTGTTTGTTTTTGAATTTTGCACAAAGCTACTCGAGACCCACCTACGCCATCTGTCCTTGAATTTGAGGCGATTTACTAGAGGTAAGGCAACTAGTGAACAACACTCACAGCCAACTCTTCTTGGGCTACTGTTTATAAACGAATAGTGGGATTTACCGTCACATTAAAACTCAACCGCAGCTAAAACGACGGTTATACTCAGGAATGGGCTTTGAACATGTGACTAAGACTGAATGAACTAACCATTAGGCCATGCAAAACTATGATGTTTATCAACCTGTACCAAATAAAACAATTAAAATGTACTCTATGTCATTAAAAACAACAGATTAATTAAAACACTATAACTATAATAGAATGTTCTCCACTGAAAAACACTACATCTATAATTGGATACCTCTCACTGAAAAACACTACATATATAATGATATGCCCTTCACCAAAAAACATTACATCTATGATAGGATACCCTCCACTGAGAAACATTTAATCTATGATGGGATACCCTCCAATGAAAAACACTTCATCTATAATTGGATGCCCCCCACTGAAAAACACTACACTTATATTGGGATGCCTTCCACTGGAAAACACTGCATCTTAAAGGAATACATTCCACACGGTGGTTCTTCGGTATGTCTTAAGACTTAAAACTAAAAATCGGGTTTCGATGCCCGCGATGATCAGAGCTACTGTGTAGCTTTGTGCTAAGCTAAAAACAAACAGTCCAATGGGATTCAAATCGTGTTTGAAATGTAAATTTTTGTTTTAAATGTAACTTTTAAAAAATACTGTTGTATTTATACACCATATGAAAATACTTGTGCGAATACCAATTCATATTCGTCTGCATACGATTTCAGCCCTTTATGTAAAAAAAAAACGAAACGAAAGCGTTCAATTGTACCCGACTGTTGATGACTAAAACGGACTATATTAAACTCAGATATAACGTATTAACTTGAGTGAACTGCTGTGTAGAATGACAATAATTCGGTTGTTAAAGAATGCCGTAATAAGTCCTAATTTTAATCTTCACATCGAAAGTTAAAATTCTGTAAAGATTTGAGATTACGTTGGTTTTATAATATTCGTTGGTATAGTCGGTTAATACTATTCATACATGTATTTGTAGGTTCAGGAGAGGCTCATGAACAAATTTAAACCTATCGATGCGAAGCGGTTACCTAACCGGTTCCAATACGTTACTCATTCTCTGGCTTCTATTATCTTTATAGTCTAAGTAGTTAAATCCAGTTAATATATTATGTCACTCCGTTCTGTCTCTCCCATTTTAAGGAAATTCATACTAAGGGGACAATAAACAAAAACGACTATTTTGAATAACACTTTTCGTATCAACGTTTAGAACACAGTAATATCCATAAATATATAACGTTAAGACACAATTATTTATAGTACAGAAACATAACAGAAGTAGACATATTAATATATGTCACGACGTAACTCAAAGGTGTACTTTAACATCAAAGAATTCCTAAAATCACAAGTAGATTGTTTTGTCTCTTAAAAACAGTTTAATATCTAAATTTATTTTCTACTGTTATTATTACTAATATTAAAGCAGAACCTAATGGTTGATTATTTCAGTTATAGTATTTTCCCCATCTATTCGACTAAACTTTGTCCAAAGGTACCGCACTCTAAGATTGATAATCAGTGATGTCGAGAAACCCACTTGTTGAGAATTTTATATGCAAAAACGGCTCGTTTGGGTTGAGAAAATATTTTAAATAGAAGAGCGAACAACGTTTCGATCCTCTTCGGTCATCGTCAGGTTCAGTTGAACCTGATGCGAAGACGAAGAAGAAATATCAATATTTCATTGAAATATTCCTACATAGTTGTATAAATACGATAGTGCAGATCTCGTGTGATGTACTCCATTAAAGTTTTTATGATGGTAAACGATTAAAAGCAGTGCAGAGAAAGTAGATTAAAGGTTAACTCTTTACTGATAATTTGTTAACCACTATGTTGATATTAATTAATAATTAATATGCTTCATGTCAGAACAAGTATTCCTGAGTGACGTGTTATCTTTAAGGGAACATCTAATAAAGTAGTCTCACGGGTGTCTTCCTCCACTGAAGAAAGAGTCCTAGCCTCCAACACAACAGCAGCGCTATTTCCCTGGAAATTCGACGAGTGAATGGATATCATCAAGAGAGTGTCGGCAGGAAGGTGGTCTATGATGAAAACAGGACAATCAAAACTTGTAGAATTTACCAGCAACTGTTGACCGTTTGTGGTGTATGCTACCAGGTGGTATTTAGTTTCTTCATACCTCGATCCTGGTGCACAAACAACTTTCATTGACTTTACTGTGAGATTTTCCACACTGCAGTTCTGAACAGGCTCGGGCCTGGCTGTAGTTTCAATAAAAAGTACAGGCGAGAGTAAATACCCCATTTATTAAAACTATAACAAAAGAAACTGTTTCCAAATATATTTTAATATATAACAATTTATAAGATCGTTTGAAACTTTAACTTCAATATGAATAAAATATTGATTAATACATTGAAACAAAACTAAGATACGAACTAATATCTGCAGAGAAAAACTTAAATAGCCTGCGTTATGATGTCTTGCAAGTCATTGTTAATATTTCTACTTTAACTTCGTTATCATCTGTTGCTCGTCATTTCTGACAGTTCTATTTACATATACTTCATCATCATCTCTTGGTAGTCATTGTTAACAGTTCAACTCATACAAACATCGTCATAATCTCTTGCTAGTCATTGTTAACAGTTCTACTTGCATAAACTTCGTTACCATCTCTTGCTAGTCATAGTTAATAGGTTTACTTATATATCCTTCGTTACCATCTCTTGCTAGCCATGGTTAATAGGTTTACTTATATATCCTTCGTTATGAAGTCTTGCTTGCCATTGTTAACATTTCTACTTATATAAACTTCGTTACAATCTTTTGCTAGTCATGGTTAAAAGGTTTACTTATATATCCTTCGTTATGATGTCTTACTAGCCATTGTTAACATTTCTACTTATATAAACTTCGTTATAATCTCTTGCTACTCATTAACAGTTCTACTTGCAAAAACGTTATTATCTCTTGTAAGTCATTGTTAACAGTTCTATTCACATAAATTTCATTATCATCTCTTGCTAGTCATTGTTAATACGTTTAATTTTATGACCTTCGTTGTGATGTCTTGTTAGCCATTGTTAACAGTTCTACTTATATAAACTTCGTTATAATATCTTATTAGCGATTGTTAACAGTTCTACTTATATAAACTTTTTCGTTATCATTTTTTCCTAGTCATTGCTAACAGTTCTACTTTGCATAAACTTCGTTATCATCTCTTGCTAACCATTTTTAACAGTTCTACTTATATAAACTTTTTCGTTATCATTTTTTCCTAGTCATTGCTAACAGTTCTACTTTGCATAAACTTCGTTATCATCTCTTGCTAACCATTTTTAACAGTTCTACTTATATAAACTTCGTTATCATTTCTTGCTAATCACTGAAATCTAAAAATTAACGCCTTCTCGCCAGAAGAGAAATAAAAGACGTGTTAAATACCACGATTAAATGAAATATTATTTCGGTTTTACTCGCTAATGGATCATCAAAACAGGTGTCTCTACTTGAGTGACTATGTTTATTTTACCAAGCAGGAACGAGGAAGGAGATATGACAATGCTGATTACGTTTTGCTTTTTAAACAGAAAGTTAACGGAATCGTATTACAACAGTTGTTTCCTACTTCGTAATTAATTTTGAACGTAAGGCACACACTAGGGCCAATAGAGCTGATCTGATACACAAGTAAGGTTATTCATGGATATTTTAATGAAGAGTATAACATCCAGTTAGGGTATTATATTTCATTAATCTAAAAGCTGAAACAAAGGCCATGGTACGGTTTAAGCTAATAGCTTAAATACTTAATTCAACGATTCACTTTTAGTCGTCTGGTGTAAGGACTACACATATTGTTGAAATAGCCACACCACTTGTTCGGCTAATGAAATATTGTTTTATTTACCCTTGGTCCATTAGCAGTAATATAAGTTTCAATGAAAAGATACAATAAAATTTACTTACGCAGTATCACCAAACTGATGTTGTTGCTTCGACTTATTCCAAAAATATTTTGAGCTGTACAGTGATATCTCCCTTCTTGTCCCCGTGTTACGTTTTTTAACTTGAGGGACAGTTCCCGGATCTCGATACCAGTAAGTTGATTTGAAGTTAATATTCTTCCATCGACTTTCCACTGCAAATCTCGAATTTGTGGGTTCGCGCTTACTTTACAGTCGAGATAAACACATGTTCCTTCTTTGATTCTATGATTTCCGTTACTATTACGTAATGTAAGGGACAGTTTAGGCTTATCTGCAGAGGCATAAAAACAAAACACAGACTCATGTTTATTAATTCTTAGTAACTACTAGCCCAAGTAAGCTGTACGCATAATCAGAATTACAACAAATGTTAATATATTAGCACTTCTAATTTACACTACCTAATTATTTTATTACAGCGCCACCTAACGTTTAACCAGACAACTTTTACCTTTACACCCTGAAATCGATCTACGAGAGGCTGTAATGAGATCTGCTGTTGGCTGACAAAACGTTAAAAGTGGATAACGTGCATATTATCATGTTCACCAGATCAACTAGGATTAAGGCCAGTTGAACATGAAAAATAAACTAATTTATTGTAATGATATTTCAATAAAGTATGGTCACTACGAGCACAATGGACTGCTGTGTTATAATACTGGAAAAACCCGAGTTCTCTATTGAGCCCCGAGATGTAGACAGTAACTTTCAATTCTTAATGAATCACAAACAGGGGCTTATAATACACAAGTATTGAAAAGTGTTGTGCATGATAACTTCTTATTTACTGTTATCTAATCAAATACTTGACATGGTAACTCAATATTTAGCTGTTATTTAGTCAAGTATTTGATACTGTAACTGCATATTTAGCCCTTATCTAGTCAAATATTTGATATGGTAACTCCATATTTAGCTGTTATTTAGTCAAGTATTTGATATGGTTATTCCACATTTAGTCTGTTGTCTAAATCAAACGCTTTTTTCGTTTCTCCATGTTTAACCTGTTGACTGCCAAGTATTTTAGCTGCTACGGCAACTCCGAACCAAGTTCAAAATACAACTATAATGTTTCTTTATTTTGTAACCTTTTTCGTTACGCAATTTTGGATCGAAAGTGAAACAATATGTAAGTAGGTCAAATGCATGTATAGTGCTGATATCTAGCGTTGAAGTTAGGTATTATTGAGAACAAATTAACTTGTCCTTGGCACTGTGTTACCAATCGTCTTGGATGAGTTATATCGTCTACGGCACTGAAAAGGTTAAAGAGATCCAGTACGAATTATCTGTTGACCGTGAACCCGGTCATCGCTAAAGAAATAGATAATTTTTAATGCACTTCGATACATTCTCAACCATATCTGTATGTCCTCTTTCTCAGTTTGCCACTAATAGATTGTAGTAGTGGTAACAAATGTGTTTCTTCTGGTGATAGATGCTTGTGGACAGCCGGTTCTAGAAGACAATTCTAAATAAGACACTCTGGCTAGAGTGGCACTTTCTATAGATCATTGGTTTTACCTCGAGTACTGATACTATGTCTTTTATCTTAAGTTGTGTCGAATAATATTACACTAGCTGCTCAAACAGTAACTTGAATCTCACCACATAAATTGCTGTTTACAGAAACAAATAAATTGATTGTTGTTCAAATATGTGATGTGTGTAGTCCTGTTAATGTGATAGTTGAGAGTAAAAACATTTGTATTGTTGTTACATTCCAATCTAAAATAAACGTAATAGCCATATAACACTTGTAATTAATTTTAACTACAGTTATATCTTCATAACGCGTTTAGAAAACATTATGTATGTGAGTATCCTGAGGGTAGTGAATGTTTTCACTTTGTGTCGTGAAAGTCACAATTATTAGTTCTATTATTTTAATACAATAGAACTGTTATCTTAAATATTGAAATAAAATAACAGAATCGCTAATAAAACTATTAAATTAAAATAACAGAACCAATAACGTAATTATTGCATTGAAAAAAAAGAATTTCTAATGCAAGTATTGAATTAAAATAATATAATCGGAAATAGAACTACTGAAATAAATTAACAAAATCGTCAGGAAAACCATTGAAATAAAATAACAATCGATAATGAAACCATTGAAATAAAATAACAGAATTGATAATGAAACTATTGAATTAAAATAACAGATTCGACAGTGAAAGTATTGAAATAAAATAACAGAATCGTTAAGGAAATTTTTGAAATAAAATAGCACAATCGATAATAAAACTGCTGAATAAAAATATGATCGTTAATGATACTATTGAAAATAAAATAAAGGAATCGATAATGAAACTATTGAAATAAAACTATTAAGTTAAAATAATATAATCGTTAACGGTTTATTTTGAATTTCGCAAAAAGCTACACAAGGGCTATCTGTGCTAGCCGTCCCTAATTTAGCAGTGTACGACTAAAGAGAAGGCAGCTAGTCGTCACCAACCCCCGCCAACTCTTGGGCTACTCTTTTACCAACGAATAATGGGAATGATCGTAACATTATAACGTCCACTCGGCTGAAAGAGTGATCATGTTTGGTGTGATGGAGGTTTCGAAAAACCCGCGACCGTGGAAGTCGAGTACCTTAACCACGTGGCCAAATCGTTAATGAAACTTAAATTAAAATAACAGAATTGTTAATGAAAATATTTAATTAAAAACCATCATAATTTCAGTTTGTTTTTTATCAGAAACAGCAGAATTTACTGCACAAGATTAGTTAAAATCAAGCAATTTGTACTTGTCTTACAGAATAGAAATATTATGTTTATCAGGATAAACCTAAAAAAATTAACTAAAAGCGACAAAGACAAAACTTTATCCTTGAAAAAGAGTGTGGTTTAAGAACAATTTTGTTTTTTGATAGACTTGTTTAGAATTCCATGATAGCATCGATTTATGTTGAGAATATGAAACTGGTATGATTAGAAGAGTAAGCCAATTTTTCGTTATTAGCTACTTTTGGTTAGATATATTACTAGTTTGATTAACAGTCTCTGTAGTTTCTTTTATCTAAATTAATTAAAATAATTTAGACACGTTTTATGGTTGGTTCTTCGGATTTCAGAGCTAGTGAGCTTGGGTTCGAATCCGCATTCTATTAATTATTTGGCGTACTTTATGTTGCGAGCATATTAAAATAGTATCAGTCAATCCTTTTGAGCTGATGATGGAGATAGGACGATGCTAACTGTTCCCTTCTTTCATGGTCATTAATTAAAAAAAATGGCATCTTTGTTATAAATACCAAAATAGAAAAGAAGATGACATTTAAGAATGAAAAGTATAGTGTCCTTGCTTTGCCTTAAGTCATATAACACTGCAAAATATAGTGTCCCTCTGATGCCAGAAGAAATATAGCAATATAAAGTATAGTGTCCCTTCTGTTGCCAGAAGAAATATAGCAATATAAAGTATAGTGTCCCTTCTGATGCTAGAAAAAATAAGGAAACATAAAGTATAGTGTCTCTTCTGATGCCAGAAGAAATATAGCAATATGAAGTATAGTGTCCCTTCTGATGCTAGAAAAAATAAGGAAACATAAAGTATAGTGTCTCTTCTGATGCCAGAAGAAATATAGCAATATAAAGTATAGTGTCCCTTCTGATGCTAGAAGAAATATAGTAATATAAAGTATAGTGTCCCTTCTGATGCTAGAAGAAATATAGTAATATAAAGTATAGTGTCCCTTCTGATGCTAGAAAAAATATAGTAATATAAAGTATAGTGTCCCTTCTGATGCCTGAAGAAATGTAATAATACAAAGTATAGTGTCCCTTTTGACGCTAGAAAAAATACAGCAATACAAAGTATAGTGACCCTTCTGATGCCTGAAGAAATACAGCAATACAAAGTATAGTGACCCTTCTGATGCCTGAAGAAATACAGCAATACAAAGTATAGTGACCCTTCTGATGCCTGAAGAAATATAGCAATACAAAGCATAGTGTCCTTTCTGATGCCTGAAGAAATATAGCAATACAAAGCATAGTGTCCTTTCTGATGCTAGAAAAAATACAGCAATATAAAGTATAGTGATCCTTCTGATGCCAAAGGAAACACACATATATGTGTATATGTATATATAGAGAGATTTATATATTCTTACATAGTACATTTAGCTTCCGATTGTCTTCCAAAGCTATTTCAGAAGAACGGGGGTTTTTTACCCTACAAGTCAGGTTCTTCCCATTGTCATCACTTCTCGGTGTGAAGGTGACGTAACTACTAGTTAGTCCTGTGTTGTCAGTCAGAGACTTCTGGAATCTTTTCAGCTTTTGACCTTCGAGCCACCAACTTACTTCTGCTGGTGGAAAGGATCCTTTAGTCTGACAAACGATCTCCACTTGTTTCCCAGCAAGAAGTGAATCTGTTGTTGATGTAATCCTAACATACTGAGGCCTCACTGGAAATAAATACTGCGGTATTAAGTTAACACAATAATTGAACAGTTATGATTTCACTTCCACATATATTTATTCCATATTTACGTCTTCAACCTGACTAACGAGAAAAATTGAACCACGTTACAAATTGTGTTTTTTTCTCTATTTTTTATTTTTTCATAAAAAAAGCTAAAACGAAAATTGAATGAAAGACGCGCGCTTGGTAAATGAGTAATTTTCAAGTGATATGAATAATGGGTTTAACTGAATTTCTTTGATCAGAATATTTATAATTAAAATAAGAATATCCGTTACTTACAGTTTAGATCAAGTGTTATGGTTACTGACACTGGGGGGTAAAATTCGGTGTTGGAGGCATTGCAAGTTAGTACTGTTTGAGAGTAGTTGCGAGACACGTAAGGGATAGAGTATGTATTCGCAACAATGTTATTGGATACTTTGAAGTCTGTATCGTCCAATAAGGTTGAGCTGCGCCACCATGTGACATCTGGCGGTGGGTTTCCTTGGAAAGAAACGACATTTGAGAAAATAATTTTTATAGCGCTAGTTTGATGAACTATTTTAAAAGTGAAAGATATGATTTAGAATAAAACATTAAAGGGTTAAAATAACAACTGGTTTTTACACCATAACAGGTTATTTTACGTTGACATTTAATTTCAATGAACTCAATTTCAATGCACAGATTATTCTATTTTACACTTTAGTTTTGTTTTATCCGTGTTTTCTTCACTTTAAAAGTTGAAGTATTTGTGTTTTCTTTCAGTCAATGAATATTTAAGGTTTAACTCAAATGTTCGCACATCTATTATCTCACCTCCCACAGCTTCACACGTCAAGTTTAAAAAACTCCCCTCGACAATTGGCCCAATGCTACCACGAACATACACGTTATCCCCATGTCTGATACGTATGTCCCTCGTGGGCACTAAGAAAGATCACAGGCATTCAGTTAGAAAAAGATGTAACTTAAAAGAAATTGGAGATATTCTCATAATATTACAAAAAACAGAATACCAATTTAATTTTGTAAATAAAACAGTACATTAAGAATACAAATTAGTAGGTAGAGTGTATGATTAAGACACATCAACTGAAATACTTAAAGTACTTAGCTTTCTCAAGATCTGTCAGAATATGGCACGTACATCTACGAGGTTTAGAAAAATAGACACTGGCAAAGTTGAAATGACACAAAAATTAGATATAGCTTGTTGTTTATATTGAACGATGAGCCCCGTGTTTTCTTCACCTTAAGGTAACATAAATGTATGGATTTACCAAGCAAAAATCTGGGGTTTGAAATTAGATGGGGAAATGCTAAAATTGCTATTGGTGGTATGAAACATTCACAATATAGTACTGATAGTATAAATGTGAAAGTAAAACATCAAATAAACGAAGTATTATGAAAATCTTTGAACTCTTTAACTACGGGTTCAAAGTTTGTTATTAAATCCAAAGATTTGTTAAGCAACGTTTTTTCATGCTGTTTTTCTTTTTGGATCTCGCCGATCCAACATGCAAAGTAATTTTCATTTTAATATTAAACATGCTTTTATGCATCAGAATATTTTCAAGTTTCGATGCAAAATCCTTATACTGTCCAGAAAATTAAACATTTCTTTAAAATAAATGTTATGGTATTTTCACTAACGAATTTCTGTATAGGTTCTGTTGATTTGACCGATCTTGAAACCACCATAGAAAGTAGGACAAAATATATATTGTTTTTTTAATTATAGAATAACTTCAATTTATAACATAACTGTTTAAAACAAATAGGTTAAATATCATAACATTGTACATTTATATATATTTACTAGTTTTATTATATTGACATTTCAGCCATGCCTGACTAACGGTATAAAAGTTAAAATGATGCGGCACACGTGCACTCATGCTACTATATCCAATAATATAAAACTGACCTTTAATCTTTACAAAGTGACCCTGCCATAGTTTTAGATTAGCAAACTAGTATTTTGTAATATACAGTCACATTTCCATTATTATACATTATATATAGAGACAGATTTTTACTATTTAGAAATATGTTTAACTTATTTTTTTAAAAGTAGAACAGTAAATAAAGAAGCAAAAATTTATTTCTTCTAGCTAGAACCTTTGTATTTCGTTGCTGCTGGACATTGGTTGCTGAGAGTTGACAAATTTTGCACGTGAAGGATATGAAACGAAAGATTTTTTTTTTATTTTTATATATATATTTAAATAACCAAAAATTACTGTCAGTATTATAGAATGCTACTATAATTTACCAAATTTACTAACTAAGCTGTATTTCGGTCTTTTCTTTATAAACCGTTCTTTGTAACTATTTTTAATAACTATTATTATAAACTATATTATTGTTTGTTTATAGAAATATATTTGTGCTAAGGAAGAAAATTGTGCATATCAGTTTTGTTCATATATATCATAAATCTTATACATATCGACATGTAATTAATTTTTGAATTTGAATTACAAGTTAATTCGATTTCAGGTTATTTTAAACCACAAAACCCAACATAATTGGAAACTTGTTCGAGATAAATTATAATACGTAGTATGCTGGATTTAGAAACTTTAAAACTGCTACATTTGCTAACTTACACCATCAAATAATTTTACGCATTATACGTTTCGTTTGTTAAATTTTGTTGTTGATAAATTAGCATGATTATAGTCTTTGTGACTCAGTAGGTCGCCCAATACGAATTATTGTGCTCTGTATGACCTGTTGATTAAGCTAAAAAAAATAATACACAGTATGTATGTGAAATCACGATTAATATAACAGTACAAATAATGTAATGAAAAGCAAAAGTTTGAATTTCGTATAAAGTGAAACTCAGTATTAAGTTTAGAGCTAAAATTTGTAAAAGAATCATTATTGACACAATTATTTTTAAATCGATAGTACATAACTGATGGAATTTGAATGATTTTTTTTATTAAAAAGCTAAGCTTCATTTTACCTTATTATGAATATCATGTCAATTAGTATTTTGCGTATGAAACATGTGAAAAAGTTGTAATTCTTGAAAATAAAGTATTAACAGAAATGATCACTTTTAAACATTTCACGGACATAGAAGAATTCTAAAGTATTCTCTTCTTGTTAAGAACCTGATAAGGTATTTATTGATTTGCTGTTAATCACAAAGGTCTACCTTTGCTCTGTCCGCCATGCGTGAAAAGTCGGAGTTACCGTTCAGCCACTAGGGCGTTTAAATTAACGTTTTCCATATGCCATTTTGCACATTTACTACTACATAACCAAAAACTGGTGAATAATTTATGGTAGTTTGAAGCTAGTTAACATAATTTTCGTCATAATCAGATAGTTTTTTGTTTTTGAAATTTCTATTTTATTCTTATCATTTAGATGTTATTAGATTTCAAACAGAGTTGCATTGAAATGAATTTTCTTTTCTGTAAAAATTCCTGTTTTTATTCAGGTATCCTAACAATATCCCCTCCCCCCAAAAAAAAAACTCATCTGCTTAGATTTTTTTTTCTCTTATCTTGATTTTGGCAATGGTGTCAGAACTTAAAAATATTGTTTTAATGAAAATTCCGGTTTAGTAATCGAGATATTTTGCTTTTTGTAAATAATCACATCCTTTTATGTGCACAGCATTAATGTGTTCATCTTTCATTAACTAAAATATAAATTTGTAACAAGAGTCAGATTATACTGATTTCTCTACAAAGTCAGAGCTTATCTGTTGCTTACCAATAATATTAGCCATATGTTTGCGGCGGACGGTGCGCCCTCTTAGGTAATCCACTCTGCACCTGTATTCACCAGCGTCTTCCTCCTTTACTGGTTCTATAATCAGAAACGCTTTACTTTCCGTGATGTTTAAAGTAATTCGAGAGGTGTGATTTTCAAGCGCTGCTGAAGCTATGGATTCTTGAAACCTAGCGTCCACACTGAAGACAGGATACCCTGAAGTTCCTTGATACCACAACATAACCATTACACGGTCGTCTGAAGAAGGGGGGGTGATATCGCACGGAAGTATTAATTTTCCTCCTGCTACAAAGCTGTATTCTGTGTATTCTAGAATATTAACAACATGATAATAGATGTAAAGTGACACGAATGTCATGAAATTAAAATTACACATTTATTGTCTCATCAAGTACGAAAAACTGTACTTAAGCAGTTAAACGACAATTTTAAAAACTTCATGTATCAGATAACTTTCGACGCTTTATTTAAGATTTAAATTACTTTTATTGGAATAATTCACATTTGAAAAGGTTTGCTTTTCACTCAAAAAAGAACGATTTATACTGCTAATATTTCTATAACAATGAAATGGGTTTATTTTTCAAAACAAATATTATATATACCTTCTTCATCGATGTAATGGTGCACAGGCTTCAACTTAATACTTGGAATCCCTAGAAAATATGTGAGTTTTTGTTAATTCTAAATTATTTCGAGTGTCCAGATTGTTTTAAAAGAACAAAGTACAGTAAGGTCCAAATACAATCGTCAATAAAATAACTAATTAACTAACAGTAAGCAGTAGCATTGAAATAAATAGTTTTCTTTACAACAAAACATAAAGAAAATTATAGCATGAACCTCTATTTTAATGTTAACTAGTTCTCACTCTATCAATGCCCAACATCACTACAGTCCAATTGTGGGTTATCATACCTACATTACCTAAGATTCGTACACCAAAACTGCTGTTCAAGCTAGCCCTACACCCAATCTGCTATTCTGGTGAGTTCTCAAACGAACAATATCCTACATATCTACAGTCCAATCTGCTATTCTGGTGAGTTCCCAATCTAACAATATCACACATATCTACAGTCCAATTGTTATACAGTGAGTTCTCAATCTAACAATATCACACATATCTACAGTCCAATTGTTATACAGTAAGTTCTCAATCTAACAATATCACACATATCTACAGTCCAATTGTTATTCTAGTGAGTTCTCAATCTAACAATATCACACATATCTACAGTCCAATTGTTATTACAGTGAGTTTTCAATCTAACAATATCCCACATATCTACAGTCCAATTGTTATAACAGTGAGTTTTCAATCTAACAATATCCCACATATCTACAGTCCAATTGTTATTCTAGTGAGTTCTCAATCTAACAATATCCCACATATCTACAGTACAATTGTTATAACAGTGAGTTTTCAATCTAACAATATCCCACATATCTACAGTCCAATTGTTATTCTAGTGAGTTCTCAATCTAACAATATCCTACATATCTACAGTCCAATTGTTATTACAGTGACTTCTCAATCTAACAATATCCCACATATCTACAGTCCAATTGTTATTACAGTGAGTTCTCAATCTAACAATATCCCACATATCTACAGTCCAATTGTTATTACAGTGAGTTCTCAATCTAACAATATCCCACATATCTACAGTCCAATTGTTATTACAGTGAGTTCTCAATCTAACAATATCCCACATATCTACAGTCCAATTGTTATTACAGTGAGTTTTCAATCTAACAATATCCCACATATCTACAGTCCAATTGTTATTCTAGTGAGTTCTCAATCTAACAATATCACACATATCTAGTCCAACTGTTATTCTAGTGAGTTCTCAATCTAACAATATCCCACATATCTACAGTCCAATTGTTATTACAGTGAGTTTTCAATCTAACAATATCCCACATATCTACAGTCCAATTGTTATTACAGTGACTTCTCAATCTAACAATATCCCACATATCTACAGTCCAATTGTTATTCTAGTGAGTTCTCAATCTAACAATATCCCACATATCTACAGTCCAATTGTTATTACAGTGAGTTTTCAATCTAACGATATCCCACATATCTACAGTCCAATTGTTATTACAGTGAGTTCTCAATCTAACAATATCCCACATATCTACAGTCCAATTGTTATTACAGTGAGTTCTCAATCTAACGATATCCCACATATCTACAGTCCAATTGTTATTACAGTGAGTTTTCAATCTAACAATATCCCACATATCTACAGTCCAATTGTTATAACAGTGAGTTCTCAATCTAACAATATTCCACATATCTACAGTCCAATTGTTATTCTAGTGAGTTCTCAATCTAACAATATCCCACATATCTACAGTCCAATTGTTATTACAGTGAGTTTTCAATCTAACGATATCCCACATATCTACAGTCCAATTATTACAGTGAGTTCTCAATCTGACAATGTCCTACATATCTACAGTCCAATTGTTATTACAGTGACTTCTCAATCTAACAATATCCCACATATCTACAGTCCAATTGTTATTACAGTGAGTTCTCAATCTAACAATATCCTACATATCTACAGTCCAATTGTCATTATAGTGAATTCTCAATCCAACAATGTCCCACATATCTACAGTCCAATTGTTATTGCAGTGAGTTCTCAATCTAACAATATCCCACATATCTACAGTCCAAATGTTATTATAGTGAGTTCTCAATCTAACAATATCCCACATATCTACAGTCCAATTGTTATTACAGTGAGTTCTCAATCTAGCAATATCCTACACATCTACAGTCCAATTGTTATTATAGTGAGTTCTCAATCCAACATCCCCTTATATTCTTACACCTCAAATGATATATTACTGGTTCCTAATCTAACAATATCTCATACCCCTACAACTTAGTTGCTGTTTATATTGTTTTTTAAACAAAAACGCGTCTCACAGTAGTTAGGGGTAAACCTTTTATGGAAAACATTTTAGTGCAAGCTAATGCATATGGGCTCATTTCACTTTACTCGTCATTTATTTATGACACAAGTCGTAATTATTAAAATATCATATAAATATTTACTTCATGTTGAACGAAACAAAAAAATTATGATGCACGCACCAATAATATTTACATCGACAAAGTAATGTTTCCAAATGTCAGCCTAATGATAACAAATGTTAATGACTATTTAACATGACGTATAAAGTCGTCTACCTTTTTCTTGTTCCTCTAATTCTACTATACAACAATATTTAAGTTTTATAAATGTTATTCAATGGACTGGTACTTAAGCCTAAAATATTTTTGAGAAATATAAATACAAAAACAATAATTATGTTTGGTAAACACCTTAGTTCTTGGAGTATTATGTGTTATGTCGTTCTTAAAACGAAAGTAAATATTAAAAATGACTCAATTTCTGAAAGAAATCTTACAACTGGTTAAGTTTCCTGTGAGATTACACTAAACAAAGAGCGTATTTACTTGGGTTACCTATTGTTAGCATTTGACATCCAATTTGGAATTATTTGTATTAAAGTTAATTAAGCAAAGTAGATATAAATGTAGTTTTTAATATAATCTCTGAAATGAAACATTAATTTAAAAATAGCATTTAAGCGTATATAAAGAAAGTATTGGTGTGGTTTAAGTGATCTATTATAATGAATGGTATTTTAATACAGATAAAGGATAGGATACATATCTTCAAGCCCGGCATAGCCAAGTGGTTAAGGCACTCGAATCGTAATCCGAGGATCGCGGGTTCGAATCACCATCATACCAAAAATGCTCGCCCTTTCAGCCGTGAGAACGTTATAATGTTACGATAAATCCCACTATTCGTTGGTAAAAGAGTAGCCCAAGTGTTGGCAGTAGGTTTTGATGACTAGCTGCCTTTCCTCTTGTTTTACATTTTTTCATTTAAAACAAACAAATCTTTGAAAGCTTATCAGACGGCAGTATTTTGAATGATACAAATTATCAGTTTTTTGATAAAGCTAGATGAAATTATTGGGTATGAAACCGAACTACAGACATAAAATAAAACAAAGAAACTAGTTTTTCATCGTTCTTTGGAAACTTAGAAACAAAACTTCACATCTGGACATAAATCTATTATCTCAGACTGTCATTACTGAGAGTTCATTACTCTATGTCAACGTATTTGACTTACAATACGATTGTAGAGATATTCAAGAAAAGATTACCCCTCATGCTAAAAATCATAAACCGAAGGCTTTTATTCTCAGGATACTTTAAGCATCAAACTGGAGTTGAAGTTATGTTTGCTGATTATATTAAATTTTTCAACATTTTTAGCTGTATTGAGAATGGCTTAAATTCGTAGTCACTAAACGACATTTATTATAGTAAATACAAGATCATGCATCTTGGTTCTGGATCAGTAGTTTAAGAAAAAATGGAAAGTCGCTGAAAATTAATTTTATGGAAGTAGATAAGCCATTCATGCCATAGTGGCTTTGTTATTGGCAATAAATCTCGTACTTTAGGATTTGTTTATGTATACATACAACTGAAACTATATAACTATACACAACTTATTAAGACTCACTTAAAATATTGTATACAAACTTGTTCCTTCAATCTAAGAATATAAGTTGACTTATTGGAAAATATTCAGTGAACGATTTATTGGAAAGGGTTCAGAGAAGGATGTACTGGAGAGGGTTCAAACGAGGACACACATGAAAGGATTCAGAGGACTACTAGAATAATTCCAAGGAATGTATGAGAATGATTATGATAACTTACTTATTTCTGAGTGAAGAATATTACAAGTATTTATGCTGATTATTGAGAGAATCAATGGGATATTGGTTACTATTACGTTGTACTATGTCGTGGAGACAACAGGAACATAGCACGAAGACTTAGAAAACACAGGCTATATTTTAGACAAGACAATTGTATGATTCTAAAAGGTTGTTTAGTTTGTGGAATAAAATGGCGTTCGTAATGATAGAAGTTAGAACCTTATACGTGTCTGAAAAATGAATTGATAGTTGTTTTTCTTCAAAATATAATAATGGTCCCAAATTATTATTTTTCCTCAAAATGGAAATATATAGACAATTTTGTGGCAACAAGAGGTTATATAAATGACCCACACATTTTTTTCTAAACTTGTGGTAAATCTGTCAGAAATTTGATCTAAGTAAGAGATTTTTTCTTCCCCTCTTGTAAAAAAAAATCCTTACATGATTACGAAAAATATTAAGTTCGAAATATGTTTAGATTAATTAAAGGAAACCCGTTATTAAAACTAAAAAAAGATTATGACAATTAAATTCGCGAGCCTGTGTTATTCATGACAGATAGTCAACCTTAGCAAAACTTTTGGGCTACACTTTTATCAGTGAAATGTGGGATTGACCATTACATATAACTCTTCCACCGCTAAAAGGATGAGCATAATCGATTGCAGGATGCAAACTGCAATTCAAGTGCTACAACCACTAGGTTATTCCAGGTTTCAGTTTGATGCCAGCATAGGAAATGATGTGTCCAACAGTAAACAGTATACCAATACTGTAGAACAAAACATTAGCTTAGTCTAATGTGGAAGTCCATATTTGCTCACAGTTACAATAAAAATCAATATTATTCAGATTATTAAGAGCACTTCCTCAAAATAGTTTAAACTGTTGTTCTTCACAATCCAAGAATAAATCTACGGTCTAAGAAACAAAATATTTCGTATCTCCTGCAACAAAAGTGTATATTCCACATAGAAAATAGTAAAACCAATGTGAACTGAAATAGAATTCGATATAGTGTCAGAAAAGTAGTAATACCAATGTGAATTGGAGTAGAATTAGGTACAATGTGAGAAAAGTAGCAATACGAGTGTGGACTGGAGTAGAGTCTGGGATCGAATATAGAAAGCAGTAATACCAGTGTGGACTTCAGTACAATTTGGGATCGTGTGAAAGACAGTTATTTTGAAGCCACAGAATAATGAAATGTCTTCAGTGATATTCTCTCGGTAAAAGTAAGATTAGGAAAAGTTGGGATAGATACTACTAAAACATATCCTTTATATTTTTAGATTAAAAAGTATTTGATGTGCTTTGCATTATTCTGTGTTTGCAAGAGGTTGCTTACATTTATAATGTTAAACATATTACTCTCCTGTAGTTAAGGCACAAGAGATCCATTTACTTCAGAATTTCACTGACGAAGGCCGTGCCATGACAAGTCAGGATAGCTGCCAATGTAAGGATCGCTTCTTGAGAACTCACACTAACGAGGAGTGTTCCAAGACGAGTTTAGAAAGCAGAGTAAGGATTGCTGTTTTAAAACTGAATAATACAGCTTTCCAGGGTTCTAAGTTCAGTGACCTAAACGTAGATCTGTAATTTTGAATACTTTTGATCCACCAGTTACCAGTCGTCATGAAACTTCTACTGTGTCTCGTACGGACAGTTAATGAAGAAGATATTAGGTGGTGTTAAAACAACACATCTGACAACAGGTGGTGGTGTTAATAAAGCCATCTGAATAGTTCATCTCTTTGAATTCAGAATAATATGTATGTATATATTTTATCAGAAGAATAAAATAACCTTAAAATAACTTATCACAGAAGAAGACATTGACATCCGTGTGTTTCATTCAGAATTGATCATAGATAGGGGTATTGGAAACCCTTATCATACTATTCACACAATTCTCTCTTCTACCAAACTATTAACAAAACACTGAAGGGGAGAAAAGCACGACTAATCAACAAGCAAGGAACTGCCAAAGTAACTGACGCTTATTTAGGTTAGTGTTTTGGATAACTAACCTACATAAGAAAAGCACAACAAATCAACAAGCAAGGAACTGCCAAAGTAACTGATGCTTATTTTGATTAGTGTTTTGGATAACTAACTTATATAAGAAAAGCACAACTAATCAACAAGCAAGGAACTGCCAAAGTAACTGATGCTTATTTAGGTTAGTGTTTTGGATAACTAACTTATCTAAAAAAAGCACAACTAATCAACAAGCAAGGAACTGCCAAAGTAACTGATGCTTATTTAGATTAGTGTTTTGGATAACTAACTTACATAAGAAAAGCACAACTAATCAACAAGCAAGGAACTGCCAAAGTAACTGATGCTTATTTAGGTTAGTGTTTTGGATAACTAACTTATCTAAAAAAAGCACAACTAATCAACAAGCAAGGAACTGCCAATGTAACTGATGCTTATTTGGGTGTGTTTTGGATAACTAACTTACATAAGAAAAGCACAACTAATCAACAAGCAAGGAACTGCCAAAGTAACTGATGCTTATTTAGATTAGTGTTTTGGATAACTAACTTACATAAAAAAGCACAACTAATCAACAAGCAAGGAACTGCCAAAGTAACCGATGCTTATTTAGGTTAGTGTTTTGGATAACTAACTTATCTAAAAAAAGCACAACTAATCAACAAGCAAGGAACTGCCAATGTAACTGATGCTTATTTAGGTGTGTTTTGGATAACTAACTTACATAAAAAAGCACAACTAATCAACAAGCAAGGAACTGCCAAAGTAACTGATGCTTATTTAGATTAGTGTTTTGGATAACTAATTTACATAACACAAATTTAAAATCAGTTGAAAGATTGTGGAGTGCAAAATGCCATATTGGGGAACTGATTATCTCGAGTTTCTCAGCGAACAACAACAAGGGAATACCCTCATCCCAGTCCTTTGAGTGTTCGTGGCAGTAATTTCTAAGCATGGCTTTTAGAGTTTGATGGAAACGTTCAAGGACACCTTGTGACTTAGGATGGTATGCACTGGATGAAACTTGATGGATGTTTAGTTCATGCATGGCTTGTTGAAATAGCTTGGACATAAAATTTGAGCCTTGATCTGATTGCACAACTTTTGGAATCCCGAACATGGTAAAGAATTTGACAAGAGCCTTGACTATGTTGGGAGCAATGATTTTTCTCAAAGGGATATCCTCAGGGAAACGTGTAGAAGCACACTTGATCGTCAAGAGGTATTCATTTCCTGCTTTGCTTTTTGGCATTGGGCCAACACAGTCGATAATGACCCTTGAGAACGGTTCTTCAAAGGCAGGAATAGGCTGCAATGGTACTTTAGGAATCCTCTGATTTGGTTTTCCAGTCATTTGGCAAGAATGGCATGTCTTACAAAAGTCAACATCTTGGTGCATCTCTGACCAATAGAAATGTCGTCGGATACGATCTAGGGTCTTTCTTACACCTAAGTGTCCTGACAACACATGATCATGAGCAAGACTAAGAATATCATTCCGATAGCATTTTGGAATGACGATTTGGTGAATAACATTCCACTCTCCATCAGCAGCAACGTCAGGATGTTTGTATTTTCTCATTAACACACCTGACTTCTGGTAGTAACAAATAGGGACTGTTCCTATTTCATTTTCATCAATGGCCAGTTGTAGAAGAAAACGAGTTTCAGGATCATTGTCCTGTTCCTCAATAAGTTTGTTTCGATGAAGAGAGTTGAAAAATGACTTGGAGTCATCAGTAGAACTCGAAGTTGAGTCAGAAATCTCATCGATGTGAGACATGAACGTATCATATAAAGGGAAATCCTCTTTGGACTCCTGAAAACGTGTTTGAGAACGAGTAACAGCACAGGCGGGGAAAACATCAGGAAACTCTTTAACGAGTTGCTGTGTACTGGGACTAACAACAGGTGCTTCAACAACACGAACCTCTGGTACCACCTTACTACCAGCCAAATCATTCCCCAAAAGCATAGACACACCTTCAACAGGCAATGAAGATTTAATACCCACAGTCACTGGGCCTGAAACTAAGTCCGAACGCAAATTTAATCTATGAAGAGGGACAGAAACGACGCCATCTTCTACACCAGAAATGAGCACATTGGCCCTAACGGATGACTTTTCAGAAAACGGAAGTACACTTTTTAAAATCAAACTGAAAAGCTCCAGTATCCCGCAGGATTTTAATTGGTTGTAGATGTGAATCGCCAACAAAAAAAACCTTCAGTGATGAAAGGCTTAAATTTGTCCTCAACAAGATTTTCAGGTACATCATGAATATTGGACTTGGAATCCACAGTGGACTGGACAGGGTCAAAATCATTGGGAACCAATGATGTATCCAACGAGGGTGAAATGAAACTAAGGGGTGATGGGTTGTTTTTGATCTTATGGCCAGGTTTCTTACAATAAGCACATGTTTTGGATGAGAATCACACCTTTTTGGTAGATGATGAGCTTTGAGAATAAGATGAAGTCTTTGTTTGAGAATCAGAAGTTTGCTCTTTTTTGTCTTTGTCGACATTTGCATAATGTTTGAATGAGTCATTGGGTTTCTTTGTTGTGTAATTTGTTTTGCTTTTGTACTAGAAATTTTTGTGAGTCAAAGCATACTCGTCTGCCAAGACAGCAGCATCATGAATTTTGGAAGCTTTTTGATCATCAATATAAGTTTTGAGCTCCACGGGAATACATCTTTTAAATTCTTCAACTAACATGAGTTCTCTGAGTTTTGTGTAATCATCTTTAATTTCTTTGGAATCACACCACCTGTCAAACAGTTTCTTTTTCACGAGCAAATTCGACATAAGTTTGGCTGTCAAACTTTTTGTAACCACGAAATTTTTGTCTGTATGCCTCTGGCACCAATTCATAAGCATTCAAAATGCATTTTTTGACGTGCTCGTATAATCATAACTTTGCTCGGCCGTGAGTTTAGAAAATACTGCCTGAGCTTTACCCTTGAAAACACTCTGAAGTAATACTGTCCAATATTCGGTTGGCCATTTTAGCCTAAGGGCCAATTTTTCAAATTGCTTAAAATATTTATCTACAGCTTTCTCATTGAATGGAAGTACTAAACGAATTTGTTTGGAAGCATCAACATTATTCAACCGCATTTGGACAACCTATTCTTCTGTCTGAGCCTTTCTCATACTGATTTCCTTATCAGCTTTAATGCATTCTATTTGTATTTCGGCATCAATGCGTTTGTTTTCTTGTTCTGCCTCAAGTCGTTTGGTTTCAATTTCTAAACGAAATTTCATTTTTATTTCCATTCTTTTTAATTCAAAATCTGGGTCAAAATGAGCGGCAGGCAATTGTTGTACAACTTTTTGAGGTAAAACTTTTTGGCTGACCAAATGTTCAACAACAACTCGTTTGATATCTGCTTTCTTTATTGCTTGCTTTACTTCCAAATTAAAATGTTTACCAACATCAAGCAATTCAGATGTTTTTAATTCACTGATCAATTCGAAAGAGGGATTTTGATGAAATTTGTCTATAAAATCTTCGAGTTGGAATGCCATTTTGAATACACAAGCTGTCGATCTGTATAGAATATAAATCTAATTTTGGAACAGAATTAAATTGTTTGATAAATCCCGGACGAGCCTCCAATTTTCTGTTACGTTTTTTTATGTTTTATGTAGACTGAACGCAACAGAAAGACACAGATAACAGCTTGTATAATTCATTACACTAAACTATTATATATGTGACAGGTATAACATAAATTATATAACAACAATGACAGATATTAAGTTTAAACCTTCAAAATTAATTACAATACAAAATGGTACTTGCCTGTGTCCGATATAATGATCTAAAATGAAAGTCCAAAAGTTCAGATACAATTCACAGTTCAATAAATTTGATGAAGTTCCTTATACGATGTTTTCGACGAATGTCTCAAATTTGTTGTTTTCCAGTTTGCTTCCGTTTCTCTTAAACAGTCCCGTACATGCCGACCCTCAGCACAACCAGTAATTCGAATGAATCGCAAAGATTGACGAAACAAAATCACAGCTTCTGTAGATCTAGCTCTAGTCACAAATTCAAGTTGAATAAACACACAGCAAACGTTGAAAACTTCTCGAACAAATACAACTTCTCTTGAATCGAAATAAAAATTAGTGACTGACTCTTCTTATTCTTTTCTTCGAATAAAAACTAATGACTCTTCCTTATTTCTCGCGTCTCCGTCTGTTTATATATTAGTTGGCCTCTTCTCGAACAATCGCGTAACTTCTACAGAACTCCAGAGCAATCCACGCATATCCGTTCTTGCACGAGACTCAACGTCTAGACACTAGGCCGCCATACATTTCCGTTTATAGTCATATATTTGATCTACCTAATTCTAGAAATTTCTAAATGTTATTTTAAGTGAATAACAACATATTTTTTAATTGGTTTAAACTTTGAAACAATAATATAAATATGGAAATATAAATAATAGAAATGAAAATTTAAACACAACACGACATGCTGTCGCCCACAAAACATCCACATGACATTTACATAACACTCATGTTAAAGTACAGTTGAATATACATTGCTGTACGTGGTTTTTATCACTACGCTAGAACAGTAAACAAATTTCAGTTTAATGAAAACATTTAAAGCTTCCAAGTTTCCTTGAAATTGGTTTCTCAGGCTTGTCGTTACCTGTTGATAGTTTGATGCAATGTCACAGCATTTCTTTACACAAACTAACCCAAAATTGAACTTTCATTATTTATAATATAATAGAGTTTAGACTACAAAATGCCTATTTAGTTTTGTTTCCTTTATAAGCACACTTGTCGAAATCTTTAACATCGTACCTGTTCGTGGAAATATCTATCTCAGGATTTTCAGTTAAAAAAGAAATACAAGCATTTTATTTATAACTCATTATCGTATGAAGTGGAAAACGTTTACTGTATTTATCTTAACCATATAATGTACAAGTTGATTGTAAAATTGTTTATGATTTTATATATATGATTTAACACTAGTTGGCTTCACCAAGGTGTTTATAGTTTGTTTTGGAATTTCGCACTAAGCAACTCGAGGGCTATCTGTGCTAGCCGTCCGTAATTTAGCAGTGTAAGACTAGAGGGAAGGCAGCTAGTCATCACCACCCACCGCCAACTCTTGGGCTACTCTTTTACCAACGAATTGTGGGATTGACCGTCACATTATACACCCCCACGGCTGGGAGGGCAAGCATGTTTAGCGCGACGCGGGCGCGAACCCGCGACCCTCGGATTACGAGTGCATGCCTTAACGCGCTCGGCCATGCCAGGCCAAAAGGTGTTTATAGAATATTCGACAGCAAAATTAGATATAGTCTCAGAGAACTACAGAGTATGAAAGAAGCGCTAATGAGCTACACAGATTTATCATATCTAAAAAAAATAATGTAGACGTCATTCTGATCAAAAATAAATGCTAACTGTATGGAAGTGGTTTCACTATATGTAAGTTACGTTGTTATTACGACTATGTGTATGTGAGAGGAAGAATACACTCTACACTGTTGCTGTCTTGCCTGCATGCAAAGATACACGGTATAAAGTAGTAAACATTACCGTTTTGAATCTTTACCAGTCTACGGTAAAATCAAATAAAACTGAGCACTTCGGTACTGATGGCTGTGTAAAGTTACTAATACAAGAATTAAGTTTTCCTTAAACACACAACTCGTAATGCTATGTAGCTAAGAATGTAAGTTTGTGATGTCGCTGAGAGTTAACAATAAATTTTACTTTGTTGTGCTCGCTTGTCGAGTACTTCAAAAATTAACAGAAATGTTTAACATTCTCTGACTTTCCCTATTTATGTGATCAGACAGATTCTACAAAAAATGTATTTCTCAATAAAAAAATCTAGATTCCCCGAGTCTTAAATGAGTTTGAAGAAAGAAAAAAGCTTCACACATTGTGCAACATAATTATATAATCTTTATTTAATTAACAATTAAGAACAAGATAAGTGAACGAAAGACAGCATCTTCAATTTCCGTTTGAAACCGATAAAATATAGTATTACAGAGATGCCAACTCTTTCAAATGACTGAGCGTAGTGATCGTAGACAGAGACCTTTATCATTTGCGGCTACTAGGCCTGACCGATGTCTTTAAGCTGTAGTTTTGGTTCTCGCACAGCCATATTTTTTCGCTATATCAGAGTATGGGAACATTTTTCTTAATAGATGTCCTGCATGATCGGCTTCAGCTTGGGATAAATTATGAGAAATGACGAATTGCGTGAACATCACTTCTGCATTTATGGTTTCATGTTCTGAACTCTTGCTCATAAATGTTGTTATCTGCATCGTTTTTGTTTTCACCTCAGCCTTTTGTTGGTGAGATGCCGATTTTGTATGTCCGGAACAATCGTTTATCCCGCCATGCGCCACAGGAAAAATGTGACAAACTGCACAAAACGCATGACTGTCACTGACTTTTGATGCAATGACCGGATATTTTGCACGATACTCTTTCCTAATTTTTTTACACAGAGTTTTAGTCCTACTAGATTTGCCAGAAACAAGACAATCTGGTGAACAAGGCCTCTTTTTCTCCAATTTGTGAACGATTGCATTGATGTTTCTATGCCGCTTAGAAAACGAGAAACACGTCTATGCGAGCGCTGATTGGCTGACAAACACTGATGACGAAACTATGGATTCCCCTACGTACCCAGAATGGAGAAGCACCGTACTCAAACTATTGGTAGACGGAGATACAAATATTTTTTTATTATTTCAAGTACAAACATGATTATCCCAAGTAGCCATTTGGACTATGTCTTTTATTGATTATCAAAATTATTTGTATTTCACTAGAAATTTTCTTTTCACCCCTTTCAAGCCATGAGGGAACAGTTTATCACTTTATTGTGCAGACCTAAATAATATATAATAATTTGGGAGTTGTACCACGTCGTAATATTTGTCTGTATGAGTGTATTCGTAATGTATACACAAAATCGTAATGGTTACGCTCAAATCGTAATGGTTGGCATATCTGGTATTATTTGCACGAAACAACGATATATCCTTTTCAGGATGCGTGCGCAACCCTACGTGATTAATAAAAAGTTTATATGATTCCACAGATAGATGATCCAGGACAATGGATAGCTGGAGCAAAGAGAACTTAGAGAATTTTATTAATGAGGTATTCGATATTAAACTGCATAGATCTGAATATATTATAATAAAAAGAGAAGTAAGGAGGTAAAAACATACTATACTTACACATCACATATGAAAAATTAACAAAAACAGTAAACATGATTTCAACATATCTCCTATAACACAGATGATTAAGTGTTATATAACGATTTTGAATATATGGAACTGCATGTGGTCACAACCTGATTTTGACGTTTTTTGGCGTTATGTAGTTAGTGTAATTCAGCCGAAAATTTTTCTCTATTCAGGATTTGTTACAGCTCTTTCTCACGTAAATACTTTCAGAATATAGATATCTGCGTAGATCAGTAACTTATAATCTCTAAGATGGGGTTATCCATTGTATTTTATTGTACTTTAAATTATAAAGCTCAGTGGTCATGAAAACTATTGGTAACTATTTGAAATTATCGAAATGCATGTTTTGTCACACACAAAACTAGAAAAACACGTGTCAGTGAATCTTTAAATGTCTGAGCAAAGACAAATAACAAAAAGCTCCTTTGTCGAATGTTAAGTTATGTTTGCCAAGTGTGAATTTAAGGATTTAACTTATTAACAGTATAAATACATACTATGTTGTTGTTATCCTTCTACAGTAAGTTTATGCGACTTGTTGGCGATAAATGAACAGCATACAATTTACTCGTATACATTCAAAAATACTATAACGTTTGTACAACATTTTGTTTTACACTATAGCGAGCGTTGTTGTTGTTTTGAATTAAGAACAAAGCTACACAATGGGCTATCTGGGCTCTGCCCCCCACGGGTATTGAAACCCGGATTTTAGCGTGTAACTCCGCAGACATACCGCTGAGCCACTGGGGGGCCTATAGCGAGCTATCACAGGAAGATCACAAACATTGTGTGATTGTCTTCTTGTCAAAAGCCCGCTTAAGCCTATTCAATTACCTTAAAATTTCAGCTGATAAGCGAAACTACTAACTTTCTCCATTTATTTCTCACTAGTATAATATAAATAATTCACTTACAAATGGCATGAATTACCACAGTCTAACATTTATCTTCCAATCATTTTTAGTCTTCTTTCTTTCAAAATATTCTCTGTTCCTTTTGTCAAATTCCACTCAGACTTATTCAAATACTTTAAAACCAAGCTTTGAATGAATAAATTGTTATTCTTAACCCTTTTTCTGCTACTAGTCTTATTCTAACACATTAAGCGTTAGGCCTATCTCTTTTATCCAGTTAACTTCACGCTGAACTTTTCTTCAGCCTTACATCTCCTTTCCGCTTCTATTGTTTCAACTGTCTTCTGTTCCCGCTCATCTCACACTATTTATATGCTTATTACCATATCGTCTGCTGACTATATTCTCGACATCAAATAGTTACAAACACAACTTTTAATAATCGCCTGCCTTTAACTTGTTATAAAATTAACCAATAATAAAATATTAACTTACAAAATAAATTAATGCAATCCACACCAAATGGTTTGTTTTATATAAATATATCTTGTTCAGTCTTAGACAAAATTCCATAGACGAGCCAAATAAATTATTGCTTATACTGCAGTTCGATAAATGATATAAAAATGTATGGTTGAGCGGATATTTTTGGATATTCTCGTAAAGGTATAAAAGGGCTATCTGCGCTAAATGTTTTTAAGTTTCTAACTGATAGACTACGGAGAACACAGCTGGTGTTAACTATTCAATTACTCGAGTCATATAGTGGGATTTTGAATGCCACTCTGATTAGGTACGCATAATTTCAACTCCGCAATTTCAGTTTGTTTGTTTTTTTTCACAAACGGGACTCAAATTAGGGATATTCAGATTCACAATATGATAAATTAAACATTAGGTCACCACTGACCCTATAAACATATATTATGTTTTACGTTTCACACTGACTGTTGTTGTTGTTTTGAATTAAGCACAAAGCTACACAATGGGCTATCTGTGCTCTGCCCACCACGGGTATCGAAACCCGGATTTTAGCGTGTAAGTCCGCAGACATACCGCTGAGCCACTGGGGGGCACACGCTGACTGAATTTAGAAAACGAAAATAAAACAATGATCTTATCCCAGTAGAAACTACAAGAATGATTAAGTACGGTAGTTCTTAATATTAAATAACTCACGAGCCGAAAACCACCCCGACTGAATTACTAAGCGAAAGATTGACCATTCAAAGTATTAGTTATGATATATTTCGTGCACACTAATAATAAGCTGTAAAAGTTACTAATATTTTCGTTATAAAAACCCAAACAATTTTTATAAAAGGCTACCTTTTCATATACTATCTGCCTACTTGATCCCCGAGGCAGCTAAGACTATCGCTGCAAGATTTTTTCAACTTTCGAAACTGGTCTATGGGTATTCAATTATGGTATTGCGATAAACAGGTACATGTTTATTATGTGGTATATATATATTATGCATTACTTAAAATCTATTTTCAACCTAATTTAACACAACAGATGGTGCTACATATTGACGGATAGACAAGCGATTTTTCTAAAAAATAAAGTATGCATTTCCCACTGGTGTAAAATAAAAAATGAACAAAGAAAAATGTTAAAATTATGAATTTTGGAATACATTAAAGTATTGAAACAAATCAAAAGAACTAATTTATGAAATTTCATATCTACTTTGGTAACTTTATATACTTGCCTGTAGACCGAAGTAGGGACTAAATTTTATAAAATTGTGATTCTGGTTTCATTTATTATAAAAGTTTTAGATATCACTATGTTGAAAATTTATAGATGTTGTGTCCATTACATAAATTTTAAAACGATTTTCAATCTCTACTACTTTATGAGGATTGATAATCACTTAAAAATCTATCCAATTAGTATAACTTCACTTGTACTTTTTGTTGTAGCGTTTATTTTGTTTTGATTAATCATTACAGGAATTCTTTAAATAACTAACGATCCATATTTTCCTTTAAAACCTTAAGTTGTTTTCTAATTGGTAATAATGTACTGTGACAGGCCGTTTCTTAAAATCTAGTTCTTTCTAAAGGATCGTCATGCAGGAAATTACAACATAAAATAGAAACTAAAATAAAAAAATTATATCTTTTTGCACCATAAAAACTGTGTAGTTGATTATTTTTAACATTACATATTAAATTAATAATTTATTGTAGAAGATATATTATCAAGTCACCATGACAAGATATAAAAACAGAGAATTATCATTTTACTTTATTTTAATTAAATGTTAGATTAAAATTATTTTGCTTAAGAACAACTTATTCTGTATTTTGCGAAGAAAATTGTTCAAATATTTGTTTTTTAGTTATTTTTTTGTCCTCAAAATCAACTGCAACTTGAAAGGAGAAGTTCAAAGTCATTACGTGAAGGATGTGGGTGGAGGTCAGCATGGTTTAGTGATTTCGTGATTTGGAATGACAATGGAATAGCTTTTTTCTGAATTTTGCGCAGGTCTACTCAAGGGCTAGCCTCCATAATTTAGAAGTGTAAGACTGGAGGAAAGGCAGCTAGTCATTACCACCCACAGCCAACTCTTAGGCTACTCTTTTACCAACGAAAAGTGGAATTGACCGTAACATTATAACGCCCCCACGGCTGGGAGGACGAGCATGTTTGGCGCGACTCGGGCTCGAATCCGCGACCCTCAGATTACGAATCGAACACCTTAACCCTCCTGGCCATGTCGGACCCGATAATGGAATAGTTGTGAGTTATAGTGAGTTATACACTTTTGTGTATTTCAGTGAAATCATTTACTCCAAATGCTTCAATTTATCAAGCTCTCTTGTAAATATCTAGTTGTTAGTTAAGACTTAGCCTGAATTTCGCCAAGGAGATAGAACGGCTTAAGAACTTACAAAATTTATCTTAACAATAGTGATTGCTTGACATGTAATTGTACATTGCTGGCCAAAATCTTAAGACCAGTGAACATAAAGAAAAAATATGCATTTTTTGTTGTTAGACTGAATTATTTATTTGAGTAGAGCTTCGGAAGATAAAAATAAGAAAAGGGAAAATAAAAAAGAAACTTTTTTAGCATTTAATATGGAAAATGTAAACACTGTGAAATTAGCATAAATACTAGCTGGTCAAAAGTTTAAAACCATACCAAAAAATAAATCCTAAACAGGGTAGGAAATGCCCAACAAGAGATCTCAGTAGTGAGTTTTACGGCTTTCATTGCGAATAACTTCAAACATTCGCTTTGGCATAGTCTATAGGAGCGTTTGCTGAAGGCTGGCTGGATTTTTATTCCAAGTGGTGAAATGGCTTCACGAAGATCATGCACTGTTTGGAAATGACATCCATTTCTATAGAATTCCTTTGCCGTCTATCCCTAAACATTTTCAATGGGGTTCGGTCATTTACAAAAAAGCGAGGGCCTTTAGTCACTAAGGATGCTCTCTCCAACATGCCAATGCAGTCAGCTGATGTTTGACGCCCCTGTATAACCTGAAGTTCCTTTGTTCCATGGAAGGAGAAAACACTCCAGATCACGATGGAATGTTCTCCACTGTGTCGTGTAGAAAATGTTTCCGGTGGGATATTCTTCTCGTTTCAATAACTTTGAAAGTCCTCTGGACCATCCAGGTTAAATTTTTCTCATCAGAAAACAAAACGTCATCCACTTTTCTACGTTCCATGTTTGGTGCTTCTTAGCAAAGTTTAACCTAGCTGTTTTGTGATGTGGAAGGAAATTTGGCCTTTGAAGACGTTTACGGTTTTTAAAGCCTTTCTATCAAAAATGCCGTCTTATTGTTCTTGAGCTGCATTGTGCGTGCGTGAGGGCTTCAAGTTGACTCGACGATTGGCTGCTGTCTTGCTGGACAACCCGTCGAATCCTACTGCTCAAGCCAGCGAAATTTTCTTGGGCCGACCACTTGAAATTCTCGTTCCGCATCCGTCAGGGTCTTAAAAATTTTCAACAGCAGTTCTAATACGCCCGATCTTACCAGCGATGGCACGTTCAGAGAGACCTTGCTTTTACAGCTAGATAATTCTGCTACGTTCAAACGCTGTCAACGTTTTAACCTTTTCCATGTATTTACTCAATGTTACACAGAAAATGTCAGTAAGAGATGTTGACAATTCTAATGCTTGAACACAAATGACCAAATTTCGTTACGTGTTTACTGATTAACACTTCGATTCATTGTGGTCTTAAACTTTTGACCAGTTAGTATTTAGGCTAATTTCATAATGATCCCATTTTCCCTATTAAATGTTACACAAGTTTTATTATTTTTATTTTCCACTTTCTTATTGTCATGTTTCGAAGCTCTGCTCAAATAAGTGGTTAAGTCTAACAATGCAAAAATGCATATTTTTTATTTGTGTTCATTGACCTCAAGATTTTGGCCAGCAGTGTTTCTGTTGAAGATAGAATTTTGACAGTACCCACCAAAAGGTGGCTCTAATTGGAATTTTGTGCCAACACAAAATTAGTTTGACAAGCTTGACACTTGTATCTATGTTACGGTTCGTAGCCTGTATCACCAATGTGTAATCCTTAATTAGAAAATATCTTTTTATAAGTAGAAGCTACTTACTACGTTTTAGAGGCTGATTTATTGCTGCTTCTAAAAAAATCCTGAGAACGATTATTTCTGTGTTGGTTGTGGTAAGGATTCGATCCTTGCTTTTCAAATATGGGTTTACCCCATAATTATTTGGATCAAATAATTTATATGATTGCTTTTAAAAACAGTATTCTTGTTTTACTGACCTTTCTGCTACACATGTTATAATTTATGTGAGTAGAAAACTTCTTTCTATTTGCTCTTCTCATTTGTTTCATATCCTCTTATTTTGGCGTTATTTCATGTCGTATTCATAGGCTTTTCCCTCACATGATGGAATAATCCAGACAGTTCACAGTTTTTGACATATTTTTTTGGTCCTTTTGTTTTTTTCCAGTTCATTCATGGATTAAGAGTAAGTTGCGCCTCCATTTTCTGTTGGGTTTTTGTTCCAAATTTGATCGTATAGAGTTATGGTTTCTGCATATTGTCCGATTCTATGCTCTCTACATATCATATGTATGACCTTTGACACTGGAGAACTAGCTATGTGTTAGACATTACATTTCTGTTTTTTCTTAATGTTTATTTTCTTTATTAAGTATTTCTGGTGCCGATTTTCAAAGATGGTGGAGGTAATTTGATTTGGTCGTTTGTTCTTATCTCTTCTTTAGTTGTCTGTCTCTTGATTGTTCTGATAACTAGGGAATGTACGATACCTGTTTTGGGGTGGCACGAATTAGAGTTGAACTATATATCCGAGTTCGTGGGTTTCCTTAGTATACAAATATGTGTTTTGGTAACTATCACGTCAAGGACTCGGTGTTTGTTACCTGTCTGTCTTTACATTATGATCTGATGTTCGAGACTCGCGGCTCGGCAGGGCCAGATGGCTAAGGTACTCGACTCGAAATCTGACGGTCGCGGGTTCAAATCTTCGTCATACTAAGAACGCTCTTCTTTTCAGCCTATTTGTTAGTAAAAGAGTAGCCCAAGAGTTGGTAGTGAGGGGTGATGACTAGCTGCCTTCCCTCCAGTCAGACCTACTAAATTAAGGACGGGTAGTGTAGATAGCCTTCGTGTAGCTTTGTGCAAAATTGTAAAGAAACCAAATCAATATCGAGATATTGTCATTTCGTGAATATTGTGTGCAGTCTGTGGTCGGTGTACAGATGTGTCGCCAACTCTAATTTTGTCCCTTTTATGCATCCTGAAACGAACGGACAAAACACTGTAGTGTTTATTTTTTATCAGTAATAATCCAACTGTATTCTGTATTGTAAACAAATATTTGTATTAAATACTTATCTTGACAGCCCTGAACGAAGTATTTCACGTCATTGTAAATCGAGCAACTAGTGCCATAGAAGTTCCTGGATCAATACCTGACACGAGTGATGTAGAAGTGCCATAGAAGTTCCTGGATCAATATCTAACACGAGTGATGTAGAAGTGCCATAGAAGTTCCTGGATCAATATCTGACACGAGTGATGTAGAAGTGCCATAGAAGTTCCTGGATCAACACCTGACACGAGTGATGTAGAAGTGCCATAGAAGTTCCTGGATCAACACCTGACACGAGTGATGTAGAAGTGCCATAGAAGTTCCTGGATCAATACCTGACACGAGTGATGTAGAAGTTCCTGGATCAATATCTGACACGAGTGATGTAGAAGTGCCATAGAAGTTCCTGGATCAATACCTGACACGAGTGATGTAGAAGTGCCATAGAAGTTCCTGGATCAATACCTGACACGAGTGATGTAGAAGTTCCTGGATCAATATCTGACACGAGTGATGTAGAAGTGCCATAGAAGTTCCTGGATCAATATCTAGCACGAGTGATGTAGAAGTGCCATAGAAGTTCCTGGATCAATATCTGACACGAGTGATGTAGAAGTGCCATAGAAGTTCCTGGATCAATATCTGACACGAGTGATGTAGAAGTGCCATAGAAGTTCCTGGATCAACACCTGATACGAGTGATGTAGAAGTGCCATAGAAGTTCCTGGATCAATACCTGACACGAGTGATGTAGAAGTGCCATAGAAGTTCCTGGATCAATATCTGACACGAGTGATGTAGAAGTGCCATAGAAGTTCCTGGATCAATACCTGACACGAGTGATGTAGAAGTGCCATAGAAGTTCCTGGATCAATATCTGACACGAGTGATGTAGAAGTGCCATAGAAGTTCCTGGATCAATATCTAGCACGAGTGATGTAGAAGTGCCATAGAAGTTCCTGGATCAATACCTGACACGAGTGATGTAGAAGTTCCTGGATCAATACCTGATACGAGTGATGTAGATCTATAAACTGTTGCTTATTTTTATTCTTAAGATTTCAAAAGTCGGATCTTTCTATTCCAGATTTAATGCTTCAGATTGTCATGTCATAATATATGTTTTTCTTTACAACAACGATTTTTTATACAACTCTAAAGTTACTAAAGGCTGTGGTCTACAGAGATTCGTGGGCTCTGATAGTATTGGTGCCTCACATCTGGAGGTCATGGGATTGTTACAAGAGTAAGGACTACATCCCACTATAAGATCAGACAAAAACAGCCCAATAATTGGCGACGGGTGTTATTCATTATCTGCCTTTTCTCAAATTAATCAGCTCTTGTGTAACTTAACGCAAAATTCGGAATTAAACAAATTATTGGGCCAAACGCAGCCTGATGGTCATGGAATTACTGCTCTGCAGATCTAAAAATCTGCGGTTCGAGTCGCTATCCCCCTAAACTTTCACCTTTGTGCTTGTCGTTCAAGTGGCAGTCTTGTTATTCTGTATAAATATCTTATCTAAGCCCTTGTGGCAGCATCTCTGATGATTACCGCTCTTTAGAGGTCTCTGTCATGGACGTTTATCTCACGTGTCAAGAGGTATATGTCTTTGAGGTTAAACATTTAAACTCCTACACACAATAGAGAGTTTTAATTCTGGTAACTTTTGTCGATCAGAGGTTAATGAGGAAAACAAAACAACCAATTTAGGCAAAGTTTTTATAACATATGCCAAGTGATGCCTCCCGCTAGAACAGCGGTATGTCTCCGGATTTACAACGCTAAAATCAGGGGTTCGATTCCCCTCGGTGGGCTGAGCAGATAGCCCTATGTGGCTTTGCTATACGAAAAAACACAAACACACGCCAAGAGATGTGTGCTGAAAATGGACTTCCATCTGTATAGAATGCATGAATACAAGATTAGAGTTTTTGTACATTATTCATACAGTTAACGTTTGTATCAACTGACAAACACTTTCTGCAACCATGTTAACGGTAACTTATGGTTAATTTCCATGTGTGTTGAAGACAACGAAATTCCTACCTCGGTTTTACAACTGTTTTTCAATGGAATATTTTAATGATGTAAATTAAGCTAAGGGTACGATCTGAAAGTTTTAATTTATATAACAGATTAATTCACATAATCATGTAACAAAAATTAATTGAAACACTGAAATATTGGTGGTCTACCTTCATGTTTAAGCTAACAACTCACCTTAAGCTCACGACTATATGAAAGAAACAATTTTTTTATATTAAATTACTTTTTCAAATGTACTAAATACGATATTTAGGACTACCACTGAGCGGTATGTTTGGGAGCTTATAAAACTAAGTTTTGGGAATCGATCCCTGCTGTGGCTACAACACAGATATTTCACTCTGCAGATCTTTACATAACATTAAACATAAATTCATAGTTATATGCAAGTGTTAATATTCCTAACTACGTCTTAATACCTGACTGTTCAAACCAACTTGTTCTGAAGTTTACTGTTCTTGATAAACACACCTGTTTTAAACCTGTTTTTCAGTATATATTTAAGTTCAATTTCTTTAAGTTCTCGTATCAGGAATTACTTCTTCATTCTCTAAAATGTTAAATCTGCTCAGGCTGCGTTTTGGTTTTAATTTCACACAAAGCTACTCGTCTCTAAATTTGAAACGATAGATTAGAAGGTTTGGTTTGTTTGAATTTCGCGCAAAGCTACTCAAAGGCTATCTGCGCTACTCGTCCCTAATTTAGTAGTGTAAGGCTGAAGGGAAGGCAGCTAGTCATCACTACCCACCGCCAACTCTTGGCGATTGGGGATTGATTATACATTATAATGCACCCAAAGCTGAGAAGGGTGAGCGTGTTTGGTAAGACAGGGATTCGATCCCGTCACACTCAGCTTGCGGGTCAAGCACTCTTACCACCTGGCAATACCGGAACACCCTGTGTAGTATCTTACTTAAATATGAGGAAACAAACGATATAAGGAAGTTGAATTAATTATTAGGAAAATAATTCCGGATTTGAAGTTTAGATTTTTTTTGTTTTACGTATTTTGATTAAAACGCTTCTTTTAAGCCTATTCTGTATTAGGTACGATACTGCAATTATATTTTAGGTAATGAATAAAATGGGCCAATAAAAGACAACAAAGACGGTCTTCTTCTGAGGTGACACTGTTAATTTGACAAATATCTGGTTGTTAAAGATAGCAATAAGATAAAGCGAAAAAACGAATATTTATTGTAACGTAAAGCTTGCTAGAGATGACGCAGGAGGTGAGTTGCTAACTACTAAATCAAATCTCACAATTAGTTTTTGGCTACAGCGGTCAAGTGAAACTGACCACTAAAACTGACAACTTATCAATATTAAGTACGTACTAAACACCACACACATAAATATAAAATTACACAATACGTCTGTTTTCTTTAACAAAGAAATGAGTACTTCAGTCAACGGCAATTAATTAAACAGGAACGTACCCGATAAAACGTGCTGTACCCACAACAACAGGAATACACAGCCGTACAAACGTGATGTCATCGTTTGATTATTCTTCAACTAGTGCTCTGTATGGTCGGATACCTTTATGTAGCGAAACAGTTTCGATGTTGGGAGGTGGTCTGAACAGAGACGCACTTGTGGTTCAACTGCTCCCTGCTACAAGTAGCAGCATTCTGATGACTAGAGTACAAGTGATATATTTTAATGCTCTGTGGAGTGTTATCCAATACCATTTGGGGGCGCAATACCTCACTGACCGAGGACGTCTTTGTTTGAAGCATGTGTTTAGTCTAGTTGCGTGAATTAGTTTGGAGAAAATTAGTCATTTTCTTCTTATGTTAGTTGGTTTCATAAAATAATTTTTAGACTAAATTGTATTTTCAATGTACCATCAAATAAAATATTTTTAAAACGCAGTTCGTATAGCTGTTTGGAAAGAGCAAGTGTTGATATACAAAACTGTAGATTTAGGCCTAACTTCACAACATAATGTACTAAAAAATTGTTTGGATACAATACTCAACAGATTATTAATAAAAATCTTATAATTGTGTATAGTATAGTAAAGATTAATTACACTTATGTATGTACGTAATAATGTGCTACATACACAATACATATACACCTTAAAATTGTATATACACGTAATAATGTGCTACATACACAATACATATACACCTTAAAATTGTATATACACGTAATAATGTGCTACATACACAATACATATATACACTTTAAACTTGTATACGCATGTAATAATGCGTTATACATAATATATGTGTATATAAAACTTGTATATACACATTGTTATGTGTATATACAAAATATAGGTACACTTTAAACAAGCATAAACACATAATAATGTGTTACATACATATACATATACACACTTTAAACTTGTGTGTATATATATATATACACTTTAAACTTATATATACACATAATAATGTGTTAAGTATACAATATATATATATATATATATACTTTAAACTTGTATATACACATAATAATGTGTTACGTATATAATATGTAGATAGTTTAAACCTGTATTTACACATAATAATGTGTTACGTATATAATATGTAGATAGCTTAAGCCTGTTAATACACATAATAATGTGTTACGTATATAATATGTAGATAGTTTAAACCTGTTAATACACATAATAATGTGTTACGTACATAATACATAGATAGTTTAAACCTGTTAATACACATAATAATGTGTTACGTACATAATACATAGATAGTTTAAACCTGTATGTAACAAAAACTGATGCAATACTATCTTAACAAAATATAATACATTTTAAAATAAGTGGAACAAGAGACATTTAAATTAGGCTAAGCGTAAGTTCGCTATTTGATTGGTTAACTCTTAGTTGGTGTTCATGAGGAAAGAATATGGGAAGAAAATATGTAAAACCAGCTACGTTGCTTCAAATCTAATACTCCAGACATTCATGTACACACACAACCTTGGATGAAACAATTAATCCTGATTACATTGATGACGTAAATGTCTCTGTTGTTTCTTTTCTGAACACGTGTTGTTTTTCTAAGTACATAATGCTTGTTGGTTTGTGACTTTGCTGCTTATGAGATATGAAATGATTCGATTCACGAAAATGAACTTCAACAAAAATACCACACATGTAGTTACTGTTGGAGTCTATACGAACCCCTAATTAGTGACAATAGAAAACTAATGATTTGTACTTGCATTTGATCACATGACACCGCGTGTTGAAACAGGAAAAAAAACACGCTGTGTCACAGCGAAATAAATTTAGTAAATAATCCATTCGTTTGTATGTTTTCTGTAATGATTGTATTACTAGTCCCAGTTCGAAGTGGCAGGAAAGCTATTGATCATTTTATAGATGTTTTTGTTACTAGTGGCGACTACACTAGTAAAAGTGAAGAAGGTACGTCATCTATTGATGGAAAATGATCGTAGAAATTATGATAATTCGTGTATAACTAGAAGTCTGAAGAACTTGGAATAAGCCAATGAAAAGGTGTGAAGAACTTGGAATAAGCCAGTGAAAAGGTGTGAAGAACTTGGAATAAGCCAGTGAAAAGGTCTGAAGAACTTCAAATAAGCCAAAAAAAGGTCACAGTTGATATAAAGTAATTATTGTACTGAGTAATAAGAATTACATTTTGACGTTTTGAAAATTGTAAGATTACCGAAACGTGAAGAAAAGTAGGTAACATTTGTTTGTTTTGAATTTCGCGCAAAGCTGCACAAGGGCTATTTTTGCTAGTCGTCACTAATTTTGTTGTGTAAGACTAGAGGGAAGGCAGCTAGTCATCACCACCAACTGTCAACTCTTGGGCTACTCTTTTACCAACGAATAGTGGGATTGACTGTAACATTCTATTACCACCAATGCTGAAAAGGCGAGCATGTTTGGTGCGACGGGAATTCGAACCTGCGACTCTCAGATTACGAGTCGAACGCCTTAACCCACCTGGCCATGTCGGTTCAGTAGGTAAAATATCTTTCCAATGTAACATCTTCGTGTATTAGTTACGTTCAGACTAACGACTGTTGAACCGAAAGCGAGGTAACATAATGCTTGTCGGGTAGCCTGCACCATCTGAAAAGTTAGTAGTTACCAGCTACCACCAGGAAGTGAGGGCTAGAGAAGGGAGTACAAACTCTAAAATTTTGAAATTTCTATTTTCTTTTTCCTGAGATAACTAAAGTCAAGTTTGATATTATTAAATACTTATTTTTTTACACGTTATATCAGAGAAAACTTTTATTTAAATCTATCAAATCGGAGTAAGGCGAAGCCTTTCTTTGAAGGACAAATATAACGTATAATAATTTAAAATTATGACCTACTGAGATGCCCCTCGTTAGTACAGAGTATTGTAACGTCTAGCGCCTATCATAACATCATAAAAGAAAGTTTCTTTTTGTGTATCCAGGGGCATATTGTAACGTAGAACCTATTATAACAACATAAAAGAAGGTTTCTATTTGTGTGTATCAGTGCATATTGTAACGTCTATTGCCAATAATAACCACATAAAAGAAAGTTTCTATCTGTGTATCCAGGGGCATAATGTAACGTGGAACCTATCATAACAACATAAAACAGGGCTTCTCTCTTTCTGTCCAGGTGCATATTGTAACGTGGAACCTATCATAACAACATAGAAGAAGATTTCTATTTTTGTGTCTAGGGACATATTGCAACGTGGAACCAATGATAACAACATAAAAGAAGGTTTTTATTTGTGTGTCTAGGGGCATATTGTAACGTAGAACCTATAATGACAACATAAAAGAAAGTTTCTGTCTGTGTATCCAGGTCATATTGTAACGTCTAGTGTCTATCATAATAAAATAAAAGAAATTTTCTCTCTGTGTGTCTAAAGGCATATTGTATTGTCTTGAGCCTATCATAACAAAATAAGAGAAAGTTTCTATCTGTGCATCCAGGGTCATGTTATAACGTCTAGAGCCTATCATAACATCATAAAAGAAAGTTTCTTTTTGTGTATCCAGGGGCATATTGTAACGTAGAACCTATTATAACAACATAAAAGAAGGTTTCTATTTGTGTGTATCAGTGCATATTGTAACGTCTATTGCCAATAATAACCACATAAAAGAAAGTTTCTATCTGTGTATCCAGGGGCATAATGTAACGTGGAACCTATCATAACAACATAAAACAGGGCTTCTCTCTTTCTGTCCAGGTGCATATTGTAACGTGGAACCTATCATAACAACATAGAAGAAGATTTCTATTTTTGTGTCTAGGGACATATTGCAACGTGGAACCAATGATAACAACATAAAAGAAGGTTTTTATTTGTGTGTCTAGGGGCATATTGTAACGTAGAACCTATAATGACAACATAAAAGAAAGTTTCTGTCTGTGTATCCAGGTCATATTGTAACGTCTAGTGTCTATCATAATAAAATAAAAGAAATTTTCTCTCTGTGTGTCTAAAGGCATATTGTATTGTCTTGAGCCTATCATAACAAAATAAGAGAAAGTTTCTATCTGTGCATCCAGGGTCATGTTATAACGTCTAGAGCCTATCATAAACACATAAAAGAAAGTTTCTATTTGTTTATCCAGGGGCATATTGCAACGTCTAGAGCTTATCATAAGAATATAAAAGATTTCTATTTGTGTATCCACGGTCAAATTAAAACGTCTAGAGCCTATCATAACAACATAAGAGAAAGTTTTTATCTGTGTGTCTAAGGGCATATTGTAACGTCGAACCTATCATAACAACATAAAAGAAGGTTTCCATCATTGTGTCTAGGGGCATATGGTAACGTAACCTATCACAACAACATAAAAGACGATTTCTATCTGTGTGTCTAGAAAAAAATTGTAACGTGTAACCTATCAGCAACATAATAGAAGGTTTCTATTTATGTATCCAGGGGCATATTGAAACGTGGAACCTATCATAACAACATAAAAGAAAATTTCTGTCTGTGTGTCTAGGGGCATATTGTAACGTAGAACCTATCATAACAACATAAAAGAAAATTTCTATCTGTGTGTCTAGGGGCATATTGTAACGTGGAACCTATCAGCAACATAATAGAAGGTTTCTATTTATGTATCCAGGGGCATATTGAAACGTAGAACCTATCATAACAACATAAAAGAAAATTTCTATCTGTGTGTCTAGGGGCATATTGTAACGTGGAACCTATCATAACAACATAAAACAAGGTTTCCATCATTGTGTCTAGGGGCATATGGTAACAAAACGAATCATAACAACATAAAAGAAAGTTTCTATCTGTGTATTCAGGGTCATATTTTAAAGTCTAGAGCCTATCATAACAACATAAAAGAAATATTCTAATCTGCGTGTTTAGAGGCATATTGTAACGTCTAAAGCCTATCAAAGCAACATAAAAGAAGGTTTCTATCTGTGTATCTAGGGGCATATTGTAGCGTCTAGAGCTTATCATAAGAGCATAAAAGAAAGTTTTTATCTGTGTGTTTAGGGGCATATTGTAACGTGGAACCTATGGCAACAACATAAAAGAAAGTTTCTATCTGTGTGTTAAGGGGCATGTTATAACGTCTAGAGCCTATGATGACAACATAAAAAAAGTTTTTATCTGTGTATCGAGGGTCATATTGTAACATCGAGAGCAAATCATAACAACATAAAAGAAAATTTCTCTCTGTGTATCGAGGGTCATGTTGTAACGTCTAAAGTCTATCATACACACATAAAAGAAGGTTTCTATCTGTGTATCCAGGATCATATGGTAACGACTAGAGCCTATAATAACAACATTAAAGAAGGTTTCTATCTGTGTGTTTTAAAGCATATTAAAACGTGGAACCTATCATAACAACATAAAAGAAAGTTTCTATCTGTGTATCTAGGGGCATATTGTATCGTGGAATCTATCATAACAACACAAAAGAAGATTTCTATTTGTGTGTCTCGGGGCATATTGTAACGTCTAGAGCCTATCAAAACAACATAAAAGAAAGTTTGTATCTGTGTATCTAAAGTCATATTCAAACATCTAGAGCCTATCGTAACAACATAAAAGAAAGTTTCTATTTGTGTGTCTCGAAGAATATTGTAACGTCTAGAGCCTATCATAACAACATAAAATAAAGTTTCTATATATGTATCCAGTGTCATATTCTAACGTCTAAAGCATATCATAATAATATAAAAGAATATTTTTATATGTGAATTCAAGGGCAAATTTAATGTCTAGAGCCTATCCTAACAACATAAAAAAGTTTCTCTCCGTGTATTCATGGTCATATTGTAACGTCTAGAGCCTATCATAACAATACAAAATAAAGTTTCTATATGTGTATCCAGTGTCATATTCTAACGTCTAAAGCATATCATAATAACATAAAAGAATATTTTTATCTGTGAATTCAAGGGCAAATTTAATGTCTAGAGCCTATCATAACAACATAATAGAAGGTTTCTATCTCTGTGTCTAAGATCATATTGTAACGTGGAACCTATCAAACAACATAAAAGAAGATTTCTATCTATGTGTCTAGAAGCATATTGTAACGTGTAACTTATCATAACAACATTAAAGAAAGTTTCTATTTGTGTGTCTTGGGTCATTATGTAACGTGTAGAGCCTATCATAAGAACATAAGAGAAATTTTCTATCTGTGTATCCAGGGGCATATTATAACGTCTAGAGCTTATCATACCAACATAAAAGAAAGTTTCTATTTGTGTGTCAAGGGTCATTATGTAACGTCTAGAGCCTATCATAACAACATAAAAGTAAGTTTCTATCCGTGTATCTAGGGTCATATTGTAACGTCTACAGTCTATCATAACAGCACAAAAGAGGTTTCTATCTGTGTGTCTAGAGGCATATTGAAACGTGGAACTTATCATAACAACATAAAAGATAGTTTCTATCTATGTATTCAGAGTCCTACTGTAACGTCTAGAGCCTATCATAACAACAGAAAAGATGGTTTCTATCTGTGTATTCAGGGTCATATTCTAACGTCTAGAGCCTATCATAGCAATATAAAAGAAAGTTTGTATCTGTGTGTCTAGAGGCATATTGAAACGTGGAACTTATCATAACAACATAAAAGAAAGTTTCTATCTATGTGTCTATGGTCATTATGTAGCATCCAGAGCCTATCATAACAACATAAAATAAAGTTTCTATCTTTGTATCAAGGGGCACTTTGTAACGTGGAACCTATCATAACAACATAAAACAGGGTTTCTCTCTTTGTGTCCAAGTGCATATTGTAACGTGGAACCTATGATAACAACATAAAAGAAGGTTTCTATCATTGTGTCTAGGAGCATATTGTAACGTCTAGAGCGTATCATAACATAAAAGAATGTTTCTGTCCGTTTATCCAGGGGCATATTGTAACGTGGAACCTATCACAATAACATAATAAAATGTTTCTATCTGTGTGTCTAGGACCATATTGTAAAGTGTAACCTGTCATAAGAACACAATAGAAATTTTCTATTTGTGTGTCTAGAAGCATATAGTAACGTGGAATCTATCATTACAACATAAAAGAAAGTTTTTTTCTGTGTGTTTTTGGGCATATTGTAACGTGGAATTTTTTATAACAACATAAAAGAATGTTTCTATCTGTGTGTCTAGGAGCATATTGTAGCGTAGAACCTATTATAAAAACATAAAAGAAGGTTTCTATTTGTGTGTATCATTGCATATTGTAACGTCTATTGCCAATAATAACCACATAAAAGAAAGTTTCTATCTGTGTTTCCAGGGGTATAATGTAACGTGGAACCTATCATAACAACATAAAACAGGGCTTCTCTCTTTCTGTCCAGGTGCATATTGTAACGTGGAACCTATCATAACAACATAGAAGAAGATTTCTATTTTTGTGTCTAGGGACATATTGCAATGTGGAACCAATGATAACAACATAAAAGAAGGTTTCTATCTGTGTGTATAAGTGCATATTGTAACGTGGAACCTATCATAACAACATAAAAGAAAGTTTCTGTCTGTGTATCCAGGTCATATTGTAACGTGGAACCTATCATAACAACATAAAAGAAAGTTTCTGTCTGTGTGTCTAGGGGCATATTGTAACGTCTAGAGCCTATCATGGCAACATAAAAGAATGTTTCTATTTGTGTGTATCAGTGCATATTGTAACGTCTATTGCCTATAATAACAACATAAAAGAAAGTTTCTATCTGTTTATTCAGGGGCATATTGTAACGTGGAACCTATCACAAGAACATAAAAGAAAGTTTCTGTCTGTGTCTTTAGGGGCATATTGTAACGTGGAACCTGTCATAAGAACACAAAAGAGGGTTTCTATCTGTGTGTCTAGAAGCATATATTAACGTGGAACCTATCATTACAACATAAAAGAGGGTTTCTATCTGTGTGTCTTGCAGCATATTGTTGCTATCATTACAACATAAAAGAGGGTTTCTATCTGTGTGTCTTGCAGCATATTGTTGCTATCATGGCAACATAAAAGAAGGTTTCTATCTGTGTGTTTAGAGACATATAGTAACATGAAACCTATCATAACAACATAAAAGAAGGTTTCTATCTGTGTGTCTTGGGGCATATTGTAACGTGGAATTTTTTATAACAACATAAATGAAAGTTTCTATCTGTGTATCCAGGGTCATATTGTATCGTCAAATACTTTATTATCCTGCAGATTTTTCGTAGCTAAGATTTAACGTCATCTAAATGATTTAGAAAATACTTGAATTGTACACGTGGAGTACGTGTCAATGTTTTATCAACGACAAATTCGATTTTAATAGTGAGGTATAAATAAAATGAGGAAATAAGTATTTACTCTAAGTCTATGGTGATTGGATAGCAACTTTAATTGTTAGTGTTAGAGTGCTATTACGTTACCTTAGATTTATTACTATTTGTTGTTTTTTTTCACTGGTCACTGAATACTAATAATTCCAATGAATGAGGTAGCAGAACTCGGACCTCTGGTTTATTGTCAGAAACACAACTGTGGTGTAGAGCCTATTAGTTACCCTCTGATATCCGTTTTAGTTATTACTTATTGTAGTTTAACTTCAAAGATAAGAAATCTAATAACTATTAAAATATAATGGCCTTGATGTTTCAACATTACAAAAATATGAAACTTACTGATTTATTGTTAAAATTGTCTCGATATACGTAACGAATTCCAGTATAAGTACATTTAATTTTAGACAGAAGTGTCTTGAAAATTCGTGACTGATTCAATGAGACCTAAATCAAACAAGATATTAGTAGCCGTTGTTTCTCCTGTAGATTTTGATGTTTTAATATTATTTAATATTATTATTATTATTATCATTATTCCATGTTTATAAATATAAAGAAAGCACTTAAAACTTCACAAAACGAAACTAATTATTCTTATCTCAACACATAAATACTAGGCCTATTATTTTGTTAACACTGCATTATTTGGCCAACTCTCTTGGGATTTTTAAGATAGTGTTGTTATAACACTGTTGTTATAATATAGTTTTGTCATCACACTACTGTTATGTATTACTCTAATTCTTCAGAACTCAAAGGAAGTACGAAATGAAATTTTCAAAATATACAGTAGGTCTACTAGTAATGTAATAAATATGGTTTATTATAATCATGTTTACAAAAAATTAAATTGTGTGTTCTAAACTGTGTTTCTGAACGAATTGAATTTACTTTTTGTTGAAACTAGATGTTTTACAATACTCGAGTTAAATACGTTAATTCATAATCCACTGGATTAATCTCATATTAGTTTTATTTGTGAATATGTTCCCGTCAGTAAACACAAAATACAGATCGTACAATATGTAGATTTCCATAAAGAAAACAATAATTAGATATAAACCATATTATAAACTGAAAACAATAATTATATATTAACCATATTATAAACAGAAAACGATAATTATATACTAACCATAATGTATATATAATTATAATTATATATATACCATATTATAAACTAACAAATGAATATATTTTTAGAAAACAATAACAACGATTGTCCTTTATATTTATACTGTCTTTAGCGTTAAAACTCTGATACAACAAGCGAATATTATTAATTATGCACGTTAAATATACTTAACTCATTAAACACGATATTTAATTCAAAGCTCAACTTCTCCTTATAAATAAATAACAATCTAAACATATTGATAATAGAACAGCTAGACTTGGTTTCTCGTATCGTTTATGTGTTCTATTTATTTAATTATTTAGATAATATAATATACTTTGTGAGTGTTGATGTGTATTATTGTAAACATTAAAAACTTCTCAGTCATAAGATGAGCTAAAATGTACTTTAAATTAATTCAAATACTAAATAATGTTTCGGTAGATATGGTCACAAAACTCTTAACTTCACAAATAACACCATGTAACACATAGTTCCTGAATGGTATGTGTTATTTCTTTATTGCTTGCGTTGTAAAAGTACAGAAAATAACCATTATTCCCTTCAAACTTTGGTTTTCTGATCTGGATAATGAAATTTTAAAATTAACCGATTTTATATGTAAAAATGGGCAAATTTGCACATTTTCATTTACATAAGGTCTGAATAAACCAACATATGAATCAATATTTAGATGTATTTATAATAAAGTTATACAACAATGTTTAGAAGTGAGTAGTGTTTCAAGATTTGTTACTGTAATGTAAATCACTCTCACATATAAACCTTAAAATATAGACTCCCATCATGTTTTTGTTATACGCGTCACAAAAGCAAAGTTTGAAGAGAAAAATAGTTTTTTTTTCCATTTAATTTAGGCATAAGCAATTGGGAAATAACCTTTTCTGTCAAGGACCAAGAAAAAGTAAAAATTTTGTTACATACGGACGTAACTACAAAATATTTGCCCTCAGTTTAAAACGTATGGGTCACATCTGTTTATTCCCTTTGTTGCCAATTTTTAAGTTCAACAGACTCTTTGTGTTCCCTCCCCACTGTTTCTGTAACAATAACAACAAATTCGAACTGTTTATGTCAATTATACACAACACACGTTACAAAATTCAGAAGAAATATTTTTTATAGAATTAGTGCTATACATACATCAAGAGCTGACGCCCCAAGTTTTAACTATACAGCCATATATGTATGTATGTATCTATGTATCTGTACGGATAAGTCTGGGACGTAGCTGACAGAAACCATTAAGTTATATATATGTATGTACCCATGTATCTGTACGGATAAGTCTGGGACGTAGCTGACAGAAACAACTCGGCAGTTTGGATTCGTTCGTGTTCTTTTTTGTTTATTTTTATGAAACAGTGGAATGTCTGTGTACTTATGGCTAGAAATCGGATTTCGATACCCGTGGTAGGCAGAATACAGGTAGCCTATTGTGTAGCTTTGTGCTTAATTACAAACAGTGTCGGCAGTAATGATCAAATCATGGTCAGTAGTACGTAATGTTTACAAATAACCTCTGCTTTAGATCTCAAAGGCCACTGAGTGACACAAGCACCTAAGTAATTAATGGGTAATGCACCTACCAAACTGGGTAATGGGTAGCACACCTGTGTAACTAATTAATGCATGTTTTCCTAACAACTGTATTAATAACTGAATACTTTCTCGTGCCATGATACACAAGATTAAGTTTAGCTGCACTCAGTCCACCGGTGAAAATCGAACACCGGATTTTAATTACGTAAGTCTGTAAACATACCTGTAAATGAAGAAGCAGACAAATAACCATGGTACTAATCGGTCGCCGCTATCGCACTGAGAGATGTTAAGGGTATCGTCATATATATATATATATATGTATGGTAAAAAGTACTTGATATATATATATATGTATGGTAAAACGTACTGGTTATATATATATGTATGGTAAAACGTACTTGATATATATATATATATATATATGGTAAAACGTACTTGATATATATATATATGTATGGTAAAAAGTACTTGATATATATATATATGTATGGTAAAACGTACTGGTTATATATATATGTATGGTAAAACGTACTTGATATATATATATATATATGTATGGTAAAACGTACTTGATATATATATATGTATGGTAAAACGTACTTGATATATATATATATGTATGGTAAAACGTACTGGTTATATATATATGTGTATGGTAAAACGTACTTGATATATATATATGTATGGTAAAACGTACTTGATATATATATATATGTATGGTAAAACGTACTGGTTATATATATATGTATGGTAAAACGTACTTGATATATATATATGTATGGTAAAACGTACTGGTTATATGAATAACTAATAATCCAAATCTGGTGTACAGAATTTTGTCCATACTTTAACATTTAATGTTAATGAATGAAAACAGTTTTTGATGTGAGAGAGAGCCAAACACGTTTATCCCGGTTCTACTCGTTTATTCATTTATTTGAAAATTACATTTTTCACTTTTACTGATTACATCGGCATCTTAATAAGTGAACTACTTATTTATTTGTTAAAACATTGTTTATTTCAGTCTGATTGGTTGTTGTTAAGCGCAATGTTACTCAATGACGTTTGTGCAATGCCCACCACAGGTATCAGAAATTGATTTTAGTGACGTTTGTGCAACGCTCACCACAGGTATCAGAAACTGATTTTAGTGACGTTTGTGCAACGCCCACCGCAGGTATCAGAAACTGATTTTAGTGACTTTTGTGCAACGCCCACCACAGGTATCAGAAACTGATTTTAGTGTTATCATCCATCAGAATCATCTCTAAGTTATGTACATGTACTTTTTGGACAGTAGAATATTCGCTATATAAAGCATTTCACCCTTCCTTGTTTTTTAGATTTTCTTTTTTCTATAAATTAAAGTAATTTTTGTGTAGCCTGCCATACAAAAACTTGAATAACGTATTTTTCTTTGCTTGAAATATTGATTTGATAATGGTAGGTCTTAATGTTTGACTAAAAGTAAAAAACGACACACTCTACGTATATTCTATCTCCTAACACAAATATTCCTGTCCCAGAATTTGATTGAAATAAGGGTTAGTATACTGTAATTTTTGTGCGGTATGAAAGACGATGGACGTGTAGGATTTGCAGTTACTAATTACGTTCCGGAAAACTTCTTGTCATCAGTTCAGTATTGTTGAGAAACATATGTTGGTTCGTGAAGACTCCTCATATGTTTTCTTTACTTCTGCAAGTTAATCATAATGTAGGCTTTACGTATTAATATAACGTATGGCAGTAGTCAGTTTTCTTTTCTGTTAGATTAAAAACAACAACAACAAACATGTAAGACCCAGAGAAAGAAATTCTAAACGGATATTCACGTTCCTAATGAAACGGATGTGATCAATAATATATCATATAAAGGACGATAATAATTCCGAATGAACGGTAAAACTACAAATATCCAGTCTCGTAAAGACAGCAAATACATCATTAGTGTATATTAAACTTTGCACGTATTTTATTAACAGATCTTTTAATGTTTAACAAACATTTGGTTTTATATGTTTAAAATATTGGTGGTTTGTGACCTTTGACCATACGGTGAAGCTAGCGACACAACTTGCACATTTATCTGTTAAATTTCAAGACTTTTACTGGGTTCGTGCAATGCTAGTACAGAAATAATATAATGATGTAATATATTCGATGCTATATTTTGAATTTTTAATATCATATTGTGAAAAACAGATTAAAATTTAATAACAAACTTGTTTCGTTATATTACGGCTCACATAACCTATTATTATATATGTTTACTGTTACAACTATGATCTATTTGTAGGTATAATCATGTCTCTATGTACAACACATACAACCCCCAAACGAAAAAAATGATAGATTTTCTAGTGTTATGGCTACTCTGTTAACTCTCTAAGTAATTTAACAGTGTGGAGTTTTATTTCCAGAAGTTTCTTCGATATATTAATATTATATATTTATTTTGTGGAATGATTTGACAGCTTATTTTTAACTGCAATTTTATCTGATTCTACAATAATTAAAGATAATTATATATGCAAAAACGGCTCGTTTGGGTTGAGAAAATATTTTACGCAGAAGAGCGAACAACATTTTGACCTTCTTCGGTCATCGTCAGGTTCACATTTTTTTTTGTTTTTCTTTGTGAACCTGACGATGACCGAAGAAGATCGAAAGGTTGTTCGCTCTTCTACGTAAAATATTTTCTTAACCCAAACGAGCCGTTTTCGCATATATGTTTCTCTAGAAGTGGGTTTCCTCGACATCACTAAAGATGATTAATTTGGATCCTAAATGATGACCAATAAGGAGCACCATGTGTAACAGTTACGTAATAAAAAACAGTTCATTCAATTAAACACATCTTAAGTCAAATAATGTGTGAATGAAAATGTACAAAGTGAAATAACAACAAAGAAATTAAGAATTCACTCAACAGGGGACATTGTCGTCGCCATGGAACATTTCAAAGAGAGAAAACGTCATTAAGGTTTACATGGTGTACAGCCCTCGTATTTTTACTTTCGTGCTGTAATAGTAGTAGTTTTGTCGTAATATAATCTTGCATGGCTTATGTTTATGAATTAAGAAGAAACTGAGAGATGTTCGTGATATTTAGTACTAAACTGTGTGATAGCTTATCTGCGCTTTACCCAACACGGGTATCGGAACTCGGTCCTTCGTGTATCAACGTTAAAGTTGAAATACTGGAAACAATACAGGGATACATTTGATCACGTGACTTTTAAACATTTTCGTACTGTGCCAAAAGTAGCATTCAGTATTCACAATCAGTGATGTCGAGAAACCCACTTGTTGAGAACTTTTATATGCAAAAACGGCTCTTCTGGGCCCAGAAAACACTTCAAATAGAAAAGCGAACAACGTTTCGACCTTCTTCGGTCATCGTCAGGTTCACAAAGAAAGAGGTAACTGGCCGGAAGCTGACCACATGTTTGGAAGGGGTTGTATAACTGAGTGTCGCAATGTAGAGGGCGCGGTTTGATGTTTGAATATATAATTTTATCTATAATATTAATATAGGTATAATGGTGTTCCTTTATATTGGTTTATTTTGGGTTTAAGTTGTTGTATAAGTAAGGCTTCTTTAATTTTTCGTTTGTTTATGTTTGTTTCTTTATTTAGTATTTTAGTGTTTTCTATGGTTATGTTGTGTCCATTTGACTTGCAGTGTTCGAAAACGTGTGAAGGTGACTTTTTATGTTCTTTGAATCTGGTTTCCATTTTTCTACTTGTTTCTCCAATATAGAAGTCGTGGCAGTTATCACATTGTATTTTATAAATAATGTTGGTGTGGTGTTTGTCAGTGTAGTTCTTACATAGTATAGACCTTAGTTTTGTGCCTGGTTTTTGAATAAATTTAGTGTTAACTGGAATGTTATATTTTGTTACTAGTTTTTGCCAAATGTTGGTTATTTGTTTGCTGATGTCAGGAATATATGGTATACAGCAGTATATGGTTTCGTGATTTTTTGATTCGTGAGAATTCACCACAATAAAGACAAACTTCATGTTCAACAACCAAAACTATATACAAACAAATGGCCTAAGCATGGGCAACCCAGTATCGCCAGTTCTAGCCAATATTTTTATGACACAAATTGAAACACAAGCAATTAATACAGCATTACATCCACCACTATACTGGTACAGATATGTAGATGACACGGTTGCGGGATTCGAATCTACAGAACACATACTTAACTTTTTCACTCACATTAACTCTATACATCCCAACATTAACTTCACATGTGAACAGGAAGAAAGCAATCAAATATCATTTCTTAACCTCAAAATTATAAGAACCGACACACAATTCAAAACAGAAATCCACCGAAAAATCACCCATACTGGACTATACATTCCTTGGGACTCAGCACATGAAACAAAACAAAAACTCAACATACTAAGAAACCAGATAAACACAGCCATAAAACTATGCTCACCAGATACAATTAACGACGAATTAGGTAAAATAAAACAATACTTCATCAACATCAATAAGTTTCCTCCACAAACCGTAGAAAACATTATACGCACACACCCAGACAGAAAGCAAAATCAACCAACAAAAGTAAATATATCTCACGAATCAAAAAATCACGAAACCATATACTGCTGTATACCATATATTCCTGACATCAGCAAACAAATAACCAACATTTGGCAAAAACTAGTAACAAAATATAACATTCCAGTTAACACTAAATTTATTCAAAAACCAGGCACAAAACTAAGGTCTATACTATGTAAGAACTACACTGACAAACACCACACCAACATTATTTATAAAATACAATGTGATAACTGCCACGACTTCTATATAGGAGAAACAAGTAGAAAAATGGAAACCAGATTCAAAGAACATAAAAAGTCACCTTCACACGTTTTCGAACACTGCAAGTCAAATGGACACAACATAACCATAGAAAACACTAAAATACTAAATAAAGAAACAAACATAAACAAACGAAAAATTAAAGAAGCCTTACTTATACAACAACTTAAACCCAAAATAAACCAATATAAAGGAACACCATTATACCTATATTAATATTATAGATAAAATTATATATTCAAACATCAAACCGCGCCCTCTACATTGCGACACTCAGTTATACAACCCCTTCCAAACATGTGGTCAGCTTCCGGCCAGTTACCTCTTTCTTTGTGAACCTGACGATGACCGAAGAAGGTCGAAACGTTGTTCGCTCTTCTATTTGAAATATTTTCTCAACCCATACGAGCCGTTTTTTGCATATAAAATTCTCAACAAGTGGGTTTCTCGACATCACTGAATGTGAACGAATGCAGTTTTTAGTATTTTAGTTTTAGGACAAAATTCGTTTATCACAGAAGGGACCTAAATAACATAGTAAATAAGAATTAATACCAATAATACCCAGTTAATGAAGATTAAACAAAAAAAAGACAACACCAACATTATTTGCAGCTAGCTGGTTAATGTAGATAAAACAACAAAAAATTTGCACGAACAATATTTGTAACTACCTGGTTAGCATAGACAAGAAACAAAAAAGCTAATTACAACAATATTTGTAGCTATCTGGTTAACTTAGATAAAACAACAACAAGTTAATTCTAACAATATTTCTAGTTACCTGGTTCACGTAGATAAAACAACAACAAGTTAATTTCAACAATATTTGTAATTACCTGGTTAAAGTAGATAAAACAACAAAAAGTTAGTTCCTACAATATTTGCAGCTACATGGTTAACTCAGATAAAACAATAACAAGTCAATTCCAACAATATTTGTAGTTACATGGTTAACGTAGAAAAAACAAAAACAAGTTAATTCCAACAATATTTGTAATTACCTGGTTAAAGTAGATAAAACAACAACAAGTTAATTCCAACAATATTTGTTGCTACCTGTTTAACTTTGATAAAAAAACAACAAGTTAATTCCAACAATATTTGTAGTTACCTTTAACCTACATATAAAAGTAACAAGTTAATTTTTAACAATATTTGTAGTTACCTGGTTATTGTAAATAAAACAACAAAAAATAACAACAACATTATTTGTAGTTCCCTGGTTCACGTAGATAAAACAACAAGTTAATTCGAACGATATTTGTTGTTTCCTGGTTAACTTAGATAAAACAACAAAAATTTAATTCAAACAATATTTATAGTTACCTGGTTAACGAAGATAAAACACAAAAGGTAACACTAACAATATTTGAAGTTACCTGGTTAACGTAAATAAAACAACAATAATTTAATTTTAACAATATTTGTAGCTACCTGGTTAACTTAGATGAAACAACAACAAGTTATTTCCAACAATATTGGTAGCTACCTGTTTAATGTATATAAAACTTTAACAAGTTAATTTTAACAATATTTATAGCTACATCGTTAACATAGATAAAACAACAACAAGTTATTTCCAACAATATTTGTAGTTACGTGGTTAACGGAGATAAAACAAGAAGTTAATTCCAACAACATTTGTAGCCACCTAGTTAACTTAGATAAAACAAAAACAAGTTATTTTTAACAATATTTGTAGCTACCTGGTTAACTTTGATAAGACATCAACAAGTTAATTCCAACAATATTTGTAGCTACTTGGTTAACTTAGATAAAACAACAAGTTTATTCCAAAAATATTTGTAATGATGTGGTTAACGGAGATAAAAGAAAAAGTTAATTCCAACAATATTTGTAGCTACCTGGTTAACTTTTATTAGACATCAACAATTTTATTACAACAATATTTGTAGTTACCTGGCTAACTCAGATAAAACAATAAGTTAATTCCAAAAATATTTGTAGTCATCTGGTTCAGGTAGATAAAACAACAAAATATAACACCAACAATATTTGTAGTTACCTTGTTAGCGTAGATAACACAACAACAAGTTATTTCCAACAATATTTTTAGTTACCTGGTTGACATAGATAAAATAACAAGAAGTTAATTCCAACAATATTTGAAGCTACCTGGTTAACTTTCATAAAACAACAACAAGTTAATTCCAACAATACTTGTAAATACCTGGTTAACTTTGATAAAACATCAAGAAGTTAATTAGAAAAATATTTGCAGCTACGTTGTTAATCTAGATAAAAGAACAACAAGTTAATTCCAACAATGTTTGTAGTTTCCTAGTTTACCGTAGATAAAACAACAAAATATAACAACAACAATTTTTCTAATTACCTGGTTAAAGGAAGATAATACAACAACAAGTTAATTCCAACAATATTTGTAGTTGCCTGGTTAACGTAGATATAAAAAGTCAATTCCAACAATATTCGTAGTTATCTGGTTAACGTAGTTAAAACAACAACAAATTAATTCCAAAAAATATTTTTAGCTACCTGGTTAACTTTGATAAAACATCAAGAAGTAAATTAGAAAAATATTTGCAGCTACCTGGTTAACTCAGATCAAACAAAATGATAATTTAAAAAATATTTCTTGTTACCTGGATAACGTAGATGATACAACAACAAGTTAATTCCAACATTATCTGTAATTACCTGGTTAACGTAGATAAAAATAACAACAAGTTAATTCCAACAATATTTGTAGTTACTTGATTAACGTACATAAAACAACACCAAGTTAATTCCAACAATTTTTGTAGCTACCTCTTTAAATTAGATAAAACAACAACAAGTTAACTCCAACAATATTTGTGTATACCTTGTTAATGAAGATAAAACAACAAAATATAACACCAACAATATTTGTAGTTACCTGGTTAACAAAGATAAAATAACAACAAGTTAATTCCAACAATATTTTTAGCTACCTAGTTAGCTTAGATAAAACAAAAACAAGTTAATTCCAACAATATTTATAGCTACCTTTACACTTAGATAATACAACAACAAGTTAATTCCAACCAAATTTGTAGTTACCTTTAACGTAGATAAAACAATAACAAGTTAATTTTTAACAATATTTGTAGTTTCTTGGTTATTGTAGATAAAACAACTAAAGGTAATAACAACATTATTTGTAGTTCCATGGTTCAAGTAGATAAAACAACAAGTTAATTCGAACAATATTTGTAGTTTCCTGGTTAACTTAGATAAAACAATAACAATTTAATTCAAACAATATGTGTAGTTACCTGGGTATCGAAGATAAAACAATAAAAGGAAACACTAACAATATTTGAAATTACCTGGCTAACATAGATAAAACAACAACAATTTAATTTTAACAATATTTGTAGCTATCTGGTTAACTTAGATAAAACAACAACAAGTTATTTTTAACAATATTTGTAGCTACCTGTTTAACTTAGATAAAACAACAACAAGTTAATTCCAACAATATTTGTAGTTACGTTGTTAACGAAGATAAAACAACAAAATATAACACCAGCAATATTTTAGTTACTTGGTTAACGTAAATAAAACAACAACAAAATAATTCTTACAATATTTGTAGTTACCTGGTTAACGTAGATAATACAACAACAAGTTAATTCCAACAATATTTGTAGCTACCTGGTTAACTGAGATAAAACAACAAGTTTATTCCAACAATATTTGTAGTTACGTGTTTAACGTAGATAAAAGAACAAGAAAATTCCAACAATATTTGTAGCTACCTGATTAACGTAGATGAAACAACAACAAGTTAATTTCAACAATATTCGTAGCTACCTGGTTAACTTTGATAAGACATCAACAAGTTAATTTTAACAATATTTATAGCTTCCTGGTTAACTTAGATGAAACAACAACAAGTTATTTCCAACAATATTGGTAGCTACCTGTTTAATTTATATAAAACATTAACAAGTTAATTTTAACAATATTTATAGCTACATCGTTAACATAGATAAAACACGAACAAGTTACTTCCAACAATATTTGTAGCTACCTGGTGAATGTAGATAATTAAATAACAAGTTAATTCCAACAATATTTGAAGCTACCTTGTTAACTTAGATAAAACAAAAAAAGATTAATTCCAACAATATTGGTAGCTATCTGTTTAACTTAAGTAAAACAACCACAAATGTACTCCAACAATATTTGTAACTACCTGGTTGACTTAGATAAAACAACAACAAATTTATTCCAACAATATTTGTAGCGACGTGGTAAACGGAGATAAAGAACAACTTAATTACAACAATATATGTAGCTACCTGGTTAACGTAGATAAAACAACAAGTTAATTTTAAAAATATTTGTTGTTACGTGGTTAACGTAGATAAAAGAACAAAAGATAAAACTAAGAATATTTGTAGTTATTTGGTCAACGTAGATAAAGCAACAAGAAGTTAATTTCAACAATATTTGTAGCTATCTGGTTAACTTTTATAAGACATCAACAACTTAATTACAACAATATTTGTAGTTACCTGGCTAACTCAGATAAAACAACAAGTTAATTTCAAAAATATTTGTAGTTACCGGGTAGTTCACGTAGATAAAAAACAAAATATAACACCAACAATATTTGCAGTTACCTTGTTAACGTAGGTAATACAACAACAAGTTAATTTTAACAATATTTGTAGCTACCTGTTTAACTCAGATAAAACAACAACAAGTTAATCCCAACAATATTTGTAGTTACCTTTTACGTAGATAAAATAACAAGTTAATTTTTAACAATATTTGTAGTTACCAGTTATGGTAGATAAAAAAACAAAAGATAACACCAACAATATTTGTAGCTAGCTAGTTAAATTTGATAAAACAACAACAAGTTAATTCCAACAATATTTGTAGTTACGTTGTTTACGAAGATAAAACAACAAATTATAACGCCAACAATATTTGTAGTTACCTGGTTAACGTAAATAAAACAACAACATTATTTGTAGTTCCCTGCTTCACATAGATAAAACAACAAGTTAATTCGAACAATATTTGTTGTTTCCTGGTTAACATAGATAAAACAATAACAATTTAATTCAAACAATATTTGTAGTTACCTGGTTAACGAAGATAAAACAACAAAAGGTAACACTAACAATATTTGAAGTTACCTGGTTAACGTAGATAAAACAACAACAATTTAATTTTAACAATATTTGTAGCTACCTGGTTAACTTAGATGAAACAACAACAAGTCAATTCCAACAATATTCGTAGTTATCTGGTTAATGTAGATAAAACATCAACAAGTTAATTTTAAGAATATTTATAGCTACCTGGTTAACATAGATAAAACAAGAACAAGTTACTTCCAACAATATTTGTAGCTACCTGGTGAACGTAGATAATTCAATAACAAGTTAATTCCAACAATATTTGTAGTTACCTGGTTAACGTAGATTCTACAACAACAAGTATATCCAACAATATTTGTAGTTACTTAGTTAACGTAGATAAAACAACAATAACTTAATTTCAACAATATTTGTAGCTACCTGGTTAACTTAGATAAAAAAACAAGTTTATATCAACAATATTTGTAGTAACGTGGTTAACGGAGATAAAAGAACAAGTTAATTCCAACAATATTTGTAGTTACCTGGTTAATGTATATAATACAACAACAAATTAATTCCAACGATATTTATAGTTACCTGGTTAACATAGATAAAAACACAACAAGTTAATTTCAACAATACTTGTAGGTACCTGGTTAACTTTGATAAAACAACAACTAGTTGTTTCCAACAATATTTGTAGTTACCTGGTTAACGTAGATTTTACAACAACAAGTTAATTACAACAACATTTGGAGTTTTTAATTAAAGTTAAACTCGGGCTATTTGCGCTAGCAGTTGGTAATTTATCAGCTAAGAGCGGAAAAAAAACCATCTAGTCATAACGAACTAAAATATGTCATATATATTTTAAAAATTAAAAAATATTCCATGTTTTCCAGAAATTATTAATTTGTTCTGCCTGAACGTTTCCACTGTGTTTGAATAACAGTAGTGTATTCGATCGCAAGTTCTAAGTTGCAAAGTATATAATTCTCCTATTAATTACATTCTTATTTGTTTTAACGTTAAGCGAAACGACAAACCACATGTGTTCTACCTACCGTGGACTTTCAAGAGGTAAGTGTGTAAGCTTACCGCTGGTCCACTGAGAGACATTTGAACATTTAAAAACATTTTTGGTAGACTCTTTTAAACTCTTTGACAACCCGTACCAATGATGGTAGATTAAATTACTGGGTATAATTTATGCGTGTTTATGTGAACATCCTTTAGCTTGAGGTCTGTTTAGTTTTGTAACTGGGCTAAAAATCAGTGAAAATTAAAAACTTGAAATGACGAAAACTTGTTTACATGGCTTAGAAAAGTATTTAGTTTAGATTCTACATTTGTTGACATGTAGGGGACTTCCTTGCCATGCCGTGTTGGAAGAGAATAGTGAAATTAGTGTTAGGTGAATATTCACTTCCTCATTTGACGACAGATACATATTCTAATGCTGTGCTGGTGGGTTTCGATTTAAAACAAAGATTAATCCAGAAACTTCCTAATAAAACAAAGCGATGAGTTGAACATAATTTAAACATACTTTTAAACACGTTTTTATATGGTCACTGAACAAAAATATTTTGAAATAAAATATTCCCTTTCGTTACATAGTTTATTACTTTCATTGGGTTACAGTGGTCAGGTAACTGCGATCATGTACTCTAGTGGTTAAGACTCTGATGAATTGCAATACTACTCTTAACCAGCCAAATCTAATGGCACTTGTGTGCACACACCGAGATATATTTATATGTCGCGAAACAAGCGGCATCTGTTGTACAAACCTGTTACAAAAAAAACGTTAGAAATCTTTGTTAAGTAGATAAGATTTGTTTGTTTTTCAATTTCGCGCAAAACCACACGAGGGCTATCTGCTCTAGCCGTTCCTAATTTAGCAGTGTAAGACTAGAGGGAAGGCACCATCAGCACCCATCGCCAACTCTTGGGCTACTCTTTACCAAAGAATAGTGGGATTGTCCGTTACATAATAATGCCACCACGGCTGAAAAGGCTAGCATTTTCATTGCGACGGGGATTCGAACCTGCAACCCTCAGATTACGAGTCGAACGCCTTAACCCACCTGGCCATGCCGGGCCAAATAGATAAAAACTGTCGAAAATAATTATGTGTTTCATAAGATATTACTATATTTGATGTATTATTTGTTAAAACGTGTGAAAAACAAGATATTTAAGAAGACGTGTTGAAACTCAGCTGCTACTGGTTTGATTGAGTTGAAAATACCCACAGAATATTTTAATATCTATAGTAGAAGAATATTCTTTGGTACGTAAAAACAAACTAACTAATAGCATCACAAATACAAGCAAATTTATAACATCATAAATATAAACAAAACAATAACATTATGAATTCAATCTAACAACATAATAAATACAAGAACGTGTTAGAATAAACATGTTTTTTATAAAACTGAACGTACATCAGTATGATTGTTTATAATATCTTAACGTAAAATAAGTGGTATAACATTTAAGCATTTTGACAAAGAATTCGTTCCAACGTATAATCTTCAGTTCAGAACGTTGTGAAATAGTAGAGGCTGATAAGAAATGTTTAGATCTTTTATAAGTTTGTTTATCAGTTATGAAAAGCAAGAAAGGAGTTGATTTTATTTTCAACATACAGAAGATAAAGTCGTCATCACTGGCTAAAACACGTAATGATGGATGGTAAAGTAGTCATCACTAGCTAAAGCACGTAATGATGGATGGTAAAGTAGTCATCACTAGCTAAAACACGTAATGATGGATGGTAAAGTAGTCATCACTGGCTAAAGCACATAATGATTGATGGTAAAATAGTCATCACTGGCTAAAGCACGTAATGATTGATGGATGGTAAAATAGTCATCACTGGCTAAAGCACATAATGATTGATGGATGGTAAAGTAGTCATCACTGGCTAAAGCACGTAATGATTGATGGATGGTAAAATAGTCATCACTGGCTAAAGCACATAATGAATGATGGATAGTAAAGTCGTCACAACTGGCTAAATCACATAATTTTTTTATGTTTGTTTCCCTACTTAGTATCTATATATTTCCTGTTGCGTTTATTTGATTTCCAATACAGAGGCCGTGGCAATTGTTGAATTTATTTTACAAATAATGTTGGTGTTCTGTTTGTCAATGTAGTTTTTACATAGTATGGACTTTAGTTTTGTACCTAGTTTTGAATAAATTAGGATTTTGTCAAATGTCGGTTATTTTTTATAACATACAATGCAACAACTACCACGACTTTTATGTTGTGGAAACAAGTCGTAAAATGGAAACCAGATTCAAAGAACATAAAGAGTCATCTTCACACGTTTCTCAAGACTGCAAATCAATTAAACACAACATAACCATAGAAAACACTAAAATAATAAATAAAGAAACAAACATAAACAAACGCAAAATCAAAGAAGCCATACTTATACAACAACTCAAACCAAAATTAAACCAATATAAAAAAAACATATTTATACCTGTACTAATTAATAGCCTAACCTGTACTTCAACGCCCCCTACAATCTCGTACATGTTTATACTCTCGACCCTAAAACATACAGTTAGTTGCAAATTCTTCTTGTGAACCTGAAGATGACCTAAAAAGATGGAAATGTTGTTCTCTACTTTAATTTAATAAAAGTTTTAATACATACACCAGTTGTCTTGAGAGGCAAGTTGTCGCTACTCTAACCTTAGCTCACTTTACCTACTTTGTTTGATTTAGCTTTGTGGTTTGTGAAAAGCTCCAAACACTTTGTTTATTTTATAAACTTCTCATCAAAAAATTTCCCGAAAAAAAAAAGAGTACAATTTTCTTTTCCAGGGGACAGTCCACTTTATATTTCGTGCGTGACGACGTATTACTTTGTAACAAACAAATTGATTAACGTATTTGCTCAGGATATCAGTTATCTCTCTGAGTGTATTATCATTTTATTGAATATCCTCTGTAGTTGGTATGGTCATATACAGTAACCATGGTAGCTGTCAAATTTACTGATGTTTACCTTAGCTAATGTAAGATTTACCCACTGAGTTTATATTCTCAGAAATTTCCCAGAAGGAAGTCATCCATTACACATGACTGTCATTATATAATCTTTCCAGTTATTTTTAGCGTCTTGCCTGAGATGTGAGGTGGTATAAAACAGTTTTCAATATTAGTTTCAAAAAACATTTTTCTGAATGATAATGACAGTAAAGATATTTTATTTTACACTTTCGCCCATCGTTGGGTCTGTGGAACTCTGCAATGAGATGTGGAACGCCAGATTAAAATCTATGGTGATATAAAACATTACCCACACTTTTAACTGTGGGTACGTTATAATAGTGACAGTAATTCTCTTAGTATGGGGGAGGTGAAGGGCCACTAATGATAGTGTGTCCTTCGGAGGTGAAGGGTCACTAATGATAATGTGTCCTTTGGAGGAAAAGCGCCACTAATGATAGTGTGTCCTTCGGAGGAGAAGGGCCACTTATGATAATGTGTCCTTTGGAGGAGAAGGGCTATTAATGATAGTGTGTCCTTCCTCTGTTCAGTTCCTCAAAATTGGGGACGACAATAAATCGAATTAGTAATTTTACTATAAATATATGAAACAAACAAGCAAACTTCTGGAGTAAAAGGGCCCGGCATGGTCGCAGGTTCAAATCCCGGTCACACCAATCATGCTCGCCCTTTTAATAATGGGGATGTTATGATGTTACGGTCAATCCAACTATTCGTTGATAGAAGAGTAGTCCAAGAGTTGGTGGTGGCTACCTTCCCTTTAGCCTTACACTGTTAAATTAGGGACGGCTAGCGCAGATAACCCTTCGGTAGCTTTGCGCGAAATTCAAAAAGTAACAAATAACAAATCTTTCGAAGATAGATGCAAACATTTATTTGTCCGATTTTGGCAGGGATTAGTTGCTTTTCTTTACAATAGATGACACTAGTAACAGATTAAACTTTCATTCTCACATTAGTTGTAAAATTAACAGTACGTAATTTACGAATTACTAATAAAATGATGTTAATTGTTATTTCTTAGTGCAGATATAAACAGTTGCCTTTATAGATTTGCTTTGTTCACCGTGGATAATTGAACACCAGATTGTGAATTCTAATGTTCATCGTTTCAGTGAAGGTGTCGCAAAAACACGCTCCGCACTTTGGCCCCATGGATATGATATACAAGTGACAGTCAAATCCTCTCTATTCAATAACATGAGATTGAAAGCAGACAATGCTTTGGCGGTGGGTGTTATTAACTATATACCTTTTATCTAGTTAGATGTTACAATTATATTTATCAACGTCAGAGAAAATGTATCCAAAAGGAAACAACGTTATTAATATAAAATATGTAATATTGCACTAATGTCAGTAAGTTTGTCTTTTTATATCAAGGGTTTTCCTGAAAATATGAGAAACGAAACAAACGAAAGGTCGGATTAAATCATATTACTATTTAGTTATACATAAAACAGATATTAATTAATAATTTGACTTAGATTCTTATTTATTGCTGTTAACCTTCATAACGACAAAGATTCAATAACCATAACCTTACCTTAAGCTTCAGACGTGGATTTAAAAATAATTAATTGCTACAAAAGAGGGCGAATTATGAATAAGGAACACATAGTTGACATCTAATAGAAGATAGGCTTAGCATGGCTAGGTGGTTACAGGGCTCGACTCGTATTCTGAAGGTCGCTAGTTCGAATCTTCTCCTCACCAAACATTTTTGCACTTTTAGCCGTGGCGGTGATATAAAGTAACGGTCAATCACATTATTCGTTGGTAAAAGAGAAGCATAAGAGTTGGCGGTGGATGGTGATGACTGTCTTCTCTCTAGACTTACACTGTTATATCAAGGACGGTTAGCACAGATAATCCTCGTGTAGCTTTTCTCAAATTTCAAAAACAAACAAATCAAAAAAGGCTTAACATAAACTTAGATACAATTGGTCCAACATTTCGTTTTATTTTACCTTGTCCAGTTGGTTCTAAATTTCGTAATAATTTACCTTGTTTAGTTAATTCTACATTTCGATGAGTTTACTTTGTTTAGTTGGTTCTACATTTCTTTATGTTTTTACCTTGTTTAGTTGATTCTACATTTCGGTGTGTTTATCTTGCTCAGTTGGTTTTACATTTCGTTATATTTTTCCTTGTTCAGTTGATCCTACATTTCGGCGTGTTTTACCTTGTCCTGTTAATTCTACATTTTAGTGTGTTTTACCTTGTTTAGTTGATTATACATTTTAGTGTGTTTTACCTTGTTTAGTTAATCTTACATTTCGGTGTGTTTACCTTGTTTAGTTAATCTTACATTTCGGTGTTTTTACCTTGTTTAGTTGGTTCTACATTTCGTTATATTTTACCTTGTTCAGTTGATCCTACATTTCGTTATGTTTTACCTTGTTTAGTTGATCTTACATTTCGGTGTGTTTACCTTGTTCAGTTGATTCTACATTTCGTTGTGTTTTACATACATTCTTACTAACTCTTATTAATAACAATTTATACAAAATATATTCCCTCTTCTGAAAAGAGGAAGTTAAACCTATTTTGCAGTTCGCACTATACACTCATCAAATCTAATGAACAACATAATGAGATAAAACGAGATTCCATAATATAATGGTTGATGCCTAATCTATTGTGTTGCAGGGAAGAGGCAGTGAAACAGGTAACTAAATCTATCATGGCTCGCTTGAGATGACATCACACGGTCAGCTGATTTCACGACAATAACTTGTTGATTACGAGCCAACTGTCTTTTGTTACCCAGTGACGTCAGTTGAAAACTGTTTACATATTTGTTACCCAGTGACGTCAGTTGAAAACTGTGTACATATTTGTTACCCAGTGACGTTCAGTTTAAAACTGTGTACATATTTTTTAACATCGAAAATCCTGGAAGATATAAGTGTAATATTTTACTTATTCTATTTCTCCTTTCACTCGTTTACTCCTGTGACTTATAAAGAAACGTTTTACTTAAACTTCGTCATAACAACAGGAGATGCATATTGACATAAGTGCTAAAGGAAGTTGTGGTGTGTTGTCACGTGCCTTAATCACCTTGTTACATCACATTAAACGCTCGAGAAAATCAATTTCTCTTATATACGTCATAAACAAAGTACGAAAACACATACGGATGGTAAGAAGATTAGATTACATTTGCATGCTTTATCGTACATACATACATATATATATATGTATATATATGCATCAGATATTAACATTTGGAGTTAAAGGATATTAAAGAAAACAGTTGATGACGACGAAAACAAGTATGTACGTCAGATAAAAGAGATTAAATGTGTACATTAGCCAAAGATATTGTAATGACATATCTAAATGTAAATTCTGTAATAATGGTAAGAAAGCCTTCTAGAAACTCAAACAGAATTTTTTTAAATGTTAGATCACATTACAAACTATGGAAAACCGTTGATGCTGAAAAAGAGAGAAAAATGTGACAAAATATATAAAAGTTTACCGATATTCTAATAAAATATGAAAAATATTAACCTTTGTCTTGATAAAATGAACAAAAACAGATAAACAGTGTTTCGTAAGACCACAAAATCTCTGACGTTGACTTATTTAAGAAATTTTTTATAAGCTATTGGTTCTCCCGCAACACAGATACAATGGAGTCTCTCGAAATATCTTCGGACAAAGAAAAATCTTTCATTTATAACAAAACTGAAGATAAAAAGTTTGTTTGGTTTTAATCTCGCGTAAAGCCAGACGGGGATTTTGAATTTCGCGCAAAATTACACAAGAGATATCTGCGACAGCTGTTCTTAATTTAGTGGTTTAGTTATTTAAATCAGCTACTTTTGTGTCTCTACCACTATGTGTCTTCCTTCTTACATAAAATATTTCTTTTTGTGTGTCTGTCATTATGTGTCTTCCTCTTCACATAATGTATTTATTTTGGTGTGTCTGTCATTATGTGTCTTCCCTCTTGCATAAAGTATTTATTTTTGTGTGTCTCTCATTTCATGTCTTCCTTCTTACGTAAAGTATTTATTTTTGTGTGTCTCTTATTTTGTGTCTTCCTTCTTACATAAAGTATTTATTTTTGTGTGTCTTCCTTCTGACACAATGTATTTATTTTTGTGTATCTGTCATTACGTGTCTTCCTTCTTACATAAAGTATATATTTTAGTCTGTCTGTCATTAAGTGTCTTCCTTCTGACATAAAGTATTTATTTTTGTGTGTCTGTCATTAAGTGTCTTCCTTCTGACATAAAGTATTTATTTCTGTGTCTCTACCAATATGTGTCTTCCTTCTTACATAAAGTATTTATTTTTGTGTGTCTGTCATTAACTATCTTCCTTCTGACATAAAGTATTTATTTTTGTGTGTCTGTCATTATGTGTCTTCCTTCTTGCATAAAGTATTTATTTTTGTGTGTCTGACATTTTGTGTTTTAATCCTTACATAAAGTATTTATTTTTGAGTGTCTGTCATTACGTGTCTTTCTTCTTACATAAAGTATTTATTTTGTGTGTCTGTCATTTTGTGTCGTCCTTCTTACATGAAGTATTTATTTTTGTGTGTCTGTCATTAAGTGTCAACTTTCTGACATAAAGTAATTATTTTTGTGTGTCTCTCATTATGTGTCTTTCTTCTTGCATAAAGTATTTATTTTTGTGTGTCTGTCAACGCGTGTCTTCCTTCTTACATAAAGTATATATTTTAGTGTGTCTGTCATTAAATGTCTTCCTTCTGACATAAAGTATTTATTTTTGTGTGTCTGCCATTATGTGTCTTCCTTCTTACATAAAGTATTTATTTTTGTGTGTCTGTCATTAATTATCTTCCTTCTGACATAAAGTATTTATTTTGTGTGTCTGTCATTAAGTGTCATCTTTCTGACATAAAGTAATTATTTTTGTGTGTCTGTCATTATGTGTCTTCCTTCTTGCATAAAGTATTTATTTTTGTGTGTCTGTCATTTTGTGTTTTCATCCTTACATAAAGTATTTATTTTTGTGTGTCTGTCATTACGTGTCTTCCTTCTTACATAAAGTATTTATTTTTGTGTGTCTGTCATTATGTGTCTTCCTTCTTGCATAAAGTATTTATTTTGTGTGTCTCTCATTTTGTGTCTTCCTTCTCACATAAAGTATTTATTTTTGTGTGTCTTCCTTCTGACACAATGTATTTATTTTTGTGTGTCTGTCATTACTTGTCTTCCTTCTTACATAAAGTATTTATTTTAGTGTGTCTGTCATTAAGTGTCTTCCTTCTGACATAAAGTATTTATTTCTGTGTCTCTACCAATATGTGTCTTCCTTCTGACATAAAGTATTTATTTTCGTGTGTCTGACATTATGTGTCTTCCTACATACATAAAGTATTTATTTTGTGTGTCTGTCATTAAGTGTATTCCTTCTGAAATAAAGTATTTATTTTTGTGTGTCTGTCATTAAGTGTCATCTTTCTGACATAAAGTAATTATTTTTGTGTGTCTGTTATTATGTGTCTTCCTTCTTGCATAAAGTATTTATTTTTGTGTGTCTATCATTAAATGTCTTCCATTTGACATAAAGTATTTATTTTTCTGTGTCTGTCATTTTGTGTTTTCAGCCTCACATAAAGTATTTATTTTTTTGTGTCTGTCATTACGTGTCTTCCTTCTCGCATAAAGTATTTATTTTTGGGTGTTTGTCATTACGTGTTTTCCTCCTTACATAATGTATTTATATTTTTGTCTCTCATTAAGTGTCTTCCTTCTTCCATGAATTTTTCTTTTTGTGTGTCGCCTCCCAGTGGCTCAGCGGTATGTCTGCGGACTTACACGCTAAAATCCGGGTTTCGATACCCGTGGTGGGCAGAGCACAGATAGCCCATTGTGTAGCTTTGTGCTTAATTCTAAACAGCCAACTTTTTGTGTGTCTGTCATTTTGTGTTTTCATCCTTACATAAAGTATTTATTTATGTGTGTCTGTCATTACGTGTCTTCCTTCAGACATAAAGTATTTATTTTTGTGTGTCTGTCATGCGGTGTTTTCCTTCTTGCATAAAGTAATTATTTTTGTGTGTCTGTCATTATGTGTCTTCCTCCTTACATAATGTATTTATTTTTGTTTCTGTCATTAAGTGTCTTCCTTCTTACATAAAGTATTAATTTTTGTGTGTTTATCATTAAGTGTCTTCCTTCTGACATAAAGTATTAATTTTTGTGTGTCTGTCATTATGTGTTTTCCTTCTTGCATAAAGTATTTATTTTTGTGCGTCTGTCATTTCGTGTTTTCATCCTTACATAAAGTATTTATTTTTGTGTGTTTGTGATTTTGTGTTTTCTTCCTTACATTAAGTATTTATTTTAGTGTGTCTGTTATTACGTGTCTTCCTTCTTGCATAAAGTATTTATTTTTGTGTGTCTGTCATTACGTGTCTTCCTTTTTACATTAAGAATTTATTTTTGTGTGTCTGTCATTCCTTCTTATATGAACATGGTGAGCCGGTCAGAGTGTTGGACAAGGAATCTACCGGAGAGTTGCGAATCTGGGTCACACCGAGTATGCTCACCCTTTGAGGTATGGGGGTTATACTGTTCATTGGTAAAAGAGTAGCTCAAAAAGTTTGAAATGGCGGTGATTAATCGCCACCTTCCCTGTAGTGTTTCACTGCTAAGTTAACTACTCTTGTAGTTGTGCCATCTGAGTTTAAAAATCCATGAAAAATAAACGCAAATATCTTTATGTTTAAAGAAAAAAATCGTTTTCTTTGATCGGTTGATCTACTAGATATGTTGACTCTGTCTTTATGATACCGAAATATTTAATATGTTTTATATTGTTTGGTTTTTTGTATGTAATGTTCTATATCTGATTTTCTCTTTATTCGATTTTCTCTTTCACGGTTTTCTTGTATTGTTGATAAGGGAAATTTGCTCAACATTATTCTTTAGAAATCCTGTATTTTTTAACATTGTTCATCTATATAGTTTTGTTCGCCCTCTAGCGACTTTTATCAAGTTTCAGTATTCGTATTTTTTATTCTATATTGTAGCCATTCTTTCAATAGTTTTGATAAGTGCTACTTTGCTTCTTACAAAAGTTTCAAATCCGTATTAAAGTGAATGTACACTTTGATCCTCCGCACTTCAATCTAAACCTGATCTTTATTTTAAACATTTCCAGACTCATACATCGTATTTCTTTCTCACTTGACGTATTTTGTTCTTCACAAAACTTGGCAGGAAACGACATAAAGGGCTAATTACCAGCCCACAAAAACAACTCTTGAGTTCAGAAAGAATGGTATTTGACTGTCGTACTTGTAACGCACCCACAACTACAAAGTGATTAGTTGATCTTTAGTTCGCAGTGGAGAACACAACTATTAAATTATTCAGGTCGACCACTACTGTACGCCAACAGTGGCTTTCTATTTACATCTTCCTGAAGAGAGTGTTAATATAACACTTTGAAATGATTTTTAAGTAGATGTAATGTAATTTCTTTAAGAGGAACACATCTAGAAATGTTACATCGCTGAGAACAATTTTTCGCTAAGATGTATTTCACTAAGAGCAGAAAACAGACAACCATCACATCTGTAAACTATATACACCAAATCAGCAACCTAGCATCTCTTAGAAACAGACTCACAGAAATATCATACAAATAATTGTTAAAAGCAGAACATAGAAACTAACTGCATATTTCTTACGAAATACATTTCACTGTATAACATATTTCAAAAAAGTTGTTGTTGTTTTGAATTAATCACAAAGCTACACAATGGGTTATCTGTGCTCTGCCCACCACGGGTATCGAAACCCGGATTTTAGAGTAGTAAGTCCGTGGACATACCGCCGAGCCACTGGAGGGCGATTTCAACAATAGTAAGTCACTCAACGAAATACATAATCACAGGTAAGGTGAGTACATCTGTATATTTATATGTATTTCAGATTCGGGCATAGGACAAGTAAAACTTTCGGCTCATGTCCTGTAAAGTGGGTTTTCTCGGGGCATTCCAGTTTCTCCCCATATCCAAATCTCAGGCATTGGATCTTTAGATCCCAGCCAAGGCAACAATATCGCCCAATCATGAATCAGGTCGTTTACGTTGATATCTGCTTGTCGGGCTCTGGCCTGGCTCACTTCTTTGGTGCCGTCTTTGTTTCGCTCTTTCTCACCCGTTAATTTTATAATGCCCCATCACACTTCATCACCTTAAAAAAGTAAAAAATTAAATACAGGCAAAGTTTCAAGCTCAGTTAAATAATTTTTCACGTGAGGGGACGAAACGGATCCACAACGTTTCAGATCACCCACCCCGGTAGGGGGAGAGAATTCTTGAGGCTTCTCTCTCTAAGCTAAACCCCTGCCACGTTCGTTTGAGTTTCCATGTCACGCTTGAGTTCTCGAAGTAAGAAGAACCATAAAAGCCATTTATGCAGATGGATTAATTCGACTACTGTATGCCATTACGACTTTAGTGATGAGGGTGGCGTGAATCCTTGTAAGTGTAGTGAGTGTTGGTAAAATAAGCCTCAAGTTAAGATGTAGCGTTGGCTCACCTAACCTAGGGCTAAGTGTATAATATTTATCATGAAAGTAAAAGTGTGAACTTCATGTTAAACTAAATCGTTTCTGAGTTAAGCTGTTTTCTATTATATCATCAACGTTGTGATAAAAACAAACCTCTTTAGTCGACTGAAACTCTAGAATAAAGAAATCAACAAATATTTTTTTCAGGTTTGTTGTCTACATATTTCATTTTATACATAAATTAACAATAATATTCGGTTATATTTGTTGCTAAGCAACAAAATACAAAATCATTGTTGGAACGTAATTTTACAAAACCGCACTGGCTTTTATATACATTGTATGTTACTCTACACGATCTTTACCTCCAATTAATTTCATAACAATCTTAATTTTGATTGGTTCACAAAGGAATTTACCGACGTTTTACTGCCTGAACTTTTCTACCTCTTTGTTGGTCTGATTTCATTTCGCAAAATGTTATTTATTTCAGTTAGCTGAGAAATGTTATTTGGGGTTGGAAGGGAGAATTTGCCCGTCCATTTTTTATAGGCTATACACCAGTACACCAATTTAGTACCGACACTCGAAAAGATTCAATTACAATAGAAAATGTCGATCAGCGAGAGAGGTAAGAAGTAATGGTCGGATAAAATCGTTAAAAGTTCTTGAAATCATTCCAAGTTTCGGTTTAGCTGTACGATTAATGCAAAAGAATGAAACAGCTGGTCATGCCATGGATCTCACTGGCTGGGAAAAAAAAACACCAATCATTTAAGTGGAATGAAATCACGTCTGTACCAGTTATATGTAGAATATAATATATAATATTGTCTGGAATATAATATGAGCGTTTTAAATGCGTTGTTGGAAAATAATAGAATAATGCTTCTATGTTTACGTACAGATCTATCTTGTATAAATGTACGGCAATTTAAAGTAAAAAACAAACGAACAGTTTGCATGTGTTTGCAAGCATGTTAAAGTTATTAAAATCATATTATTTATTGAAGATGTCAATATCTGAACCTACATCTTAAGGTTAAGTTTTTGTTATCATTTGCAGGTTCAGTAAAATCAAATTGTTTTTAAATTTCGCGCAAAACTGCACGAGAGCTATCGGCTCTATCCGCTAAAACTGTTAGACTAGAGGGAAGGCAGCTAGCCATCGCCACCCACCGCCAAATCTTGAACTACTCTCTAACGAATAATGGGATTGACCGTAATATTATAAGGCCCCCATGGCTGAAAGGGCGTGCATGTTTGGTGCGACGGGGATTCGAACCCGCGACCCTCAGATTACGAGTCGAACGCCTTGACCAACATGGCCATGCCGGGCCAAACAATAACGTACGATCCACTAGAAGTTTACCATACAGAATTATTTGTTTCTTATGTTTCATACTTATTTTTTTTTATATTTATTTATATTATTATGATTTAATAATAAGTTGTATTCTGAGCTGTGATTAGTTTTTATAATATTTATTAATTAAAATTTAATGCAAACTGATACCGAAGAATTGTGAACTATATGCATTTCATGAAATGCTTGAATCCATGTTTATAACTGAAAGCCCCCCGCTAGTACAGCTGTATGTCTCCGGATTTACAACGCTAAAATCAGGAGTTTGATTCCCCTCGGTGGGCTGAGCAGATGGCCCTTTGTGACTTTGCTATAAGAAAAACACACGCATTATAACTGAAATGTTTTTCAGTAACTTATATTTTTGTGTAAATTTTAAATTTCAAAATGCGGCAATTATTAAATCACGTAAATTATCGTTAAATGATTCATCAACGCTTATGACCATTTCAATAATTTAACAGTTTTTAAAAACAATAATTCTCCAATACCTGTTTTATATAAATGTATCTGTACTGTCATATCGTCACAATAATCACCATTTCAGTAATGTCCTGAATCAACTATCAAGTAATCCTTGTAATGCCTAACTGATAATTAATATAAAAATTCACTTCGTTAAGCCATTGGTTAATTACTTACTTGTCTTAGCGAAATACATAAATCGAAACATACCAATTATCAGTTTACTGAAAAACTGTAATATGCTAGTTGACAATTTAGCTTTAAATATATCCTTTTGACACCAGCTTGGCCCGGCATGGCCAGATGGCTAAAGCACTCGACTCCTAATCCGAGGGTCGCGGGTTCGCGTTCCTGTCACATAAAACGTGTTCGCCCTTTCAGCCGTCGGGGTGTCATATCTAACGGCCAATCGCACTATTCAGTAGTAATTACTAAGTACCCCAAGAGTTGGCGGTGGGTGGTAATGACCGGCTGCCTTCCCTCTAGTCTTATACTGCTAAATTAGGGAGGCTAGCACTGATCACCCTCGTGCATCTTTGCGCAAAATTCAAAAACAAACAAACACCAACCTGACGTTAATCGTGACGATGTTTTACTAAGTGGTTCCTAAGAAAGAACAGTTTGAAACAATTTGTCTATTTTTATTTTTTCCCTCAACATCTTAATTTATCACAGTTACATTTAAACAATATTGAAGGTTGAAATTATTGACTATTATCAATTATATAAAGATTACTAAAGGATGTAATTATTAACTGTTGCTAATTATTTGAACAATACTAAAGAGCGTAATTATGGAGTGTTGTTAATTATATAAAGATTACTAAAGGGTGTAATTATTAACTGTTGTTAATTATTTGAACAATACTAAAGAGTGTAATTATGGCCTGTTGTTATTTGAATAATACTGAAGGATGTAATTATGGAATGTTGATAATTATTTAACCAATACTTAGAGGTGTAATTGTGCAATGTTGTAAATTATTTAAACAGCACTGAACAGTTTAAAAGTATGAGCAATCAAACGTAGTTATTTCTACACACCTTCAGATCAGAAGAAGCCACTTGATGTCGTGACAATAGGATCTTATTCGTTGTCTCTCTTAATGGCCTATACGATCACCCAAATCTGAACTAGTTTCTTTTAATATAACCAGATTCCAGTTATTAACTCTAATAGTGTTGCATTAGCCTCTCAATTATATGAATTATTCTTAAGGGATCTCTTTTAAGTTTACTTACTAATTACAGGTTTCGATTACCGGTACAATGATTGTCAAGTTCACAGTTTTTAGAAATTTCTTCCCTACTGCAACATCTGTAAACTTCTTATAAAAACTGTTGTTGTTTTTTTTCCCTATTGCTTGGCGTTAACTGTAGGAAAACGTTGTTATTTGGTATTTGTTTCCTAAGACATTGATATCTGTGTACATACAACCAGCTGATATCAAATACTTTCAATTGTTGGTGCCACATTTAAAACGCGTAATAAAATAGTTCGTGAACTATACGTGGCTGATGTATCATGTAAAGAGAGTGTATTTTATGTTACCGAGGTAACAAGATCACAGAAAACAAGGACTGGTTTCATAAATAAAATCATATTAAATTTTCTTGACACATTTATCTTCAAGAAACTACTTATATTAATTAATATTCCGCGTGTCTCTTCGATTATAATTACGTGTAACCTATTCCCTCCCTAGGGAGGAATATTTTCTTAAAACAACCACAATTTAAGGTTCTTTTGTAATTTCTTTCTTTTATTAGTTCAGTTTTTACCACATTCCTGTTTTAACGAGGTGTAATTTGTATGAGACATTTAATTTGTCAGCAATATGTTTGTCGCGTAATTCTAAACTGATTAGTTGTTAGAGTTTCGGTTGGAGTGCTGTTCAGTGAGGTATTTGTTTTGAAGAGACTCTACTGGTAGTTACATATCTACTCTCTTCACATGAATATATATTTATATACAAAATATGTCATGTTAATCAGTTGTTAAATATATTTATATACAAAAATATGTCATGTCGATCAGTTGTTAAATATATTTATATACAAAATATGTCATGCTAATCAGTTGTTAAATATATTTATATACAAAAATATGTCATATTAATCAGTTGTTAAATATATTTATATACAAAATATGTCATGCTAATCAGTTGTTAAATATATTTATATACAAAAATATGTCATGTCGATCAGTTGTTAAACATATTTATATACAAAATATGTCATGTTAATCAGTTGTTAAATATATTTATATACAAAATATGTCATGCTAATCAGTTGTTAAATATATTTATATACAAAAATATGTCATGTCGATCAGTTGTTAAATATATTTCTATACAAAATATGTGATGTTAATCAGTTGTTAAATATATTTCTATACAAAAATATCTCATGTCGATCAGTTGTTAAATATATTTATAAACAAAATATGTCATGTTAATCAATTGTTAAATATATTTATATACAAATATGTGATGTTAATCAATTGTTAAATATATTTATATACAAAAATATGTCATGTTAATCAGCTTTCAAATATATTTATACACAAAATATGTCATGTTAATCAGTTTTTAAATATATTTATATACAAAAATATGTCATGTTAATCAGTTGTTAAATATATTTATATACAAAATATGTCATGTTAATCAGTTGTTAAATATATTTATATACAAATTTGTCATGTCGATCAGTTGTTAAATATATTTATATACAAAAATATGTCATGTTAATCAGTTGTTAAATATATTTATGTACAAAAATATGTCATGTTAATCAGCTTTCAAATATATTTATACACAAAATATATCATGTTAATCAGTTTTTAAATATATTTATATACAAAAATATGTCATGTTAATCAGTTGTTAAATATATTTATATACAAAATATGTCATGTTAATCAGTTGTTAAATATATTTATATACAAAAATATGTCATGTCGATCAGTTGTTAAATATATTTATATACAAAAATATGTCATGTTAATCAGTTGTTAAATATATTTATATACAAAATATGTCATGTCGATCAGTTGTTAAATATATTTATATACAAAATATGTCATGTTAATCAATTGTTAAATATATTTATATACAAATATGTGATGTTAATCAATTGTTAAATATATTTATATACAAAAATATGTCATGTTAATCAGCTTTCAAATATATTTATACACAAAATATGTCATGTTAATCAGTTTTTAAATATATTTATATACAAAAATATGTCATGTTAATCAGTTGTTAAATATATTTATATACAAAATATGTCATGTTAATCAGTTTTTAAATATATTTATATACAAAAATATGTCATGTTAATCAGTTGTTAAATATATTTATATACAAAATATGTCATGTTAATCAGTTGTTAAATATATTTATATACAAATATGTCATGTTAATCAGTTTTTCAATATATTTATATACAAAAATATGTCATGTTAATCAGTTGTTAAATATATTTATATACAAAATATGTCATGTCGATCAGTTGTTAAATATATTTATATACAAAATATGTCATGTTAATCAGTTGTTAAATATATTTATATACAAAATATGTCATGTTAATCAGTTGTTAAATATATTTATATACAAATTTGTCATGTCGATCAGTTGTTAAATATATTTATATACAAAAATATGTCATGTCAATCAGTTGTTAAATATATTTACATACAAAATATGTGATGTTAATCAATTGTTAAATATATTTATATACAAAAATATGTCATGTTAATCAGTTTTTAAATATATTTATATACAAAAATATGTCATGTTAATCAGCTTTCAAATATATTTATACACAAAATATGTCATGTCAATCAATTGTTAAATATATTTATATCTAAAAATATGTTTTGTTAATCAATTGTTAAACTATTCCTAGGTTTACACGTGATACTTATTTCTGTAATACATAATCGTGTTATTTTTCACTTTAAAATCTTAGTTAGAAACTAAAGGATAAGGTTTAATACTTTTTACCATCTTTTTAAAAAATTCGTCAGTTTTAAAGGTTGTTTAGTACTACGTCCGTGAAGACCAATCACACCACAGTTCTTTGTTGAACAGAGGTGACAGTTTTATTAGAAATAAACAAGTTGTGTTTTTGTTCATCATAAATTCGTTTAAAAATTAAAACAATGGAAACAAATACCTTAACACTTCTTTGTGATATTAACTATCATTTGTTAAATATTTATTCTTTGAAACAAGTCTAATTAGTTAAATTCTGTTCGACGTGTTTTTCATTTTTTAAAATCAATAATGATAGAACAGTTACAAAATGTGCTTTAAAAAACCCCAGAAAAGTCCATTTATTACTGTTGCGAAATAAATTTAAAAATCACAATCTCACATGACGGCAGGAGAGATTACATATGTTAACAGATTAACATATGTTAGACACGCCTCAAATAATTAGTCATAAATCTACCAAGAACATAACCTTTTTTATTCACAGAAATCAGAGCTTTCAAACAATCTCTAAGCGTCAATTTTGAAACTTGTCTGAACATGTCAACAATTAATTATATTTGTTGTCCTCTTGTTAAAAGGTCGGCACATTACAGTTAAAACCACGTATATCACGACAACGCTACAGTCACTTGAAAGGTGAGATATTAGGAGAATAATCTGTCAGGTGATGTAGATGTCGCTGTTGAATTCCATCTGGACGTGTCACGCATATAAAGCTGAGAAAACAGAGCGTTATAAAATTAACAATATTAATAATTATTAACGTCTTAATAATGTATACATATTGAATATCGTTGTAGCACGAATGTTCGAAACGTAATAATGAGATGTAATAGATATTGGACACAAAAACAGAGTTGAAACGTATTGGATTAAGTTATATTTCTACTTTTAACTTCAATAGTAGGTTTGCCACAATGTGTTGTTGGATCGTCCATAGTAGGTTCGCCACTGTGTGTTGATGGGCCGTTCATAGTTGGTTCGCCACTGTGTGTTGATGGATCGTCCATAGTAGGTTCGCCACTATGTGTTGATGGATCGTCCATAGCAGGTTCCCCACTGTGTGTTGATGGATCGTCCATAGTAGGTTCGCCACTGTGTGTTGATGGATCGTCCATAGCAGGTTCCCCACTGTGTGTTGATGGATCGTCCATAGTAGATTCGCCACTGTGTGTTGATGGATCGTCCATTTGATTGTCAGTGTTATCCTGATTTTCTTGTCTTTCAGCTATCTTTCCACTCTCTTGAATTATAAAATATTGATCAGTTTATCGCTAACTCATTCATCTCGTGTCATTTAATACGCACATCATTCAAACTTCAACCACTTGTTATTGGTAAAACATATTTTGCTACACGTTTCGACCCGTCATCATATTCCTGTTTAATAAACACTTTTTGTAATCTGATCGTTATACATTTTAAGCTCATACAAAACAAATTCAGACAAATACTGTAGTTATGTAATAATGTGTTGTAGTGTTTAGTTTCAATATTTATTGTGCGTTTTCTACACTATGAAAGTAAAACAACTGTTAAGGTTTACTTTAGCTATAATGTATACACACACATATATATATATATATATACAAACATATTTTTTATTTTCAAATCAAAGTATTCATATCATTATTTTACGTAGTAAACGTTACGAATTAATGTGAATAGTTACAATATTTTACTGTATTTAATACGTATATCATGCTATAATACCACAGGTATTTCCATCCAGTGGCCATACTTGATAACTGTCTCACTTACCTACTGAAGATGGTGACGTCAGCAGGACTTTACTGATAAAGCTGGGATAGATGTCTTCTTCTTCCCTTTAATACAACAGTAAAACATAGAAGGTACTTGTGACATAAGAACAATACTGAAGAATTATATAAATTACTCACCAGGGTAACTTGCAAAACCAAGTTTTAAGATGAAATAGATAATAGCACAATTATCATTGTTCATTTCTCAGAAGAATATATTGTTAGCTCAACAACTATATTTTTAAAACATTATTTACTTATTACGACGTACTACAGAAAAGTGTTTCATAATTCATTGTTTAGGATGTATTGTCCCAAAATCAATAAAACTATGAACTATATAGAAAGATAAAAAAAATATGATGATAAAAACACAGCGTCAGAAAGTAAAGACAAAATTCCCTAAAGGAAATAAACAGAGGAGAAAAACACGTTATATTTATATTCTGTTGGAGCTGATGTACCTTTTGGACACCATGTTCATCAAATAGATAACACAACATTTATTGTGTGAGTATAGAATTTAATACTTAAAAACAAACAAGAAACATGCTTTTGTGACAAATGACAATGGAAATTTACCATTGTGGTAACATAGTACCTAAGTACCAACTTAATGGTAGTTCCTCATAACTGTATGTCTGGTTCAAGATAACAAGCTGTGTTCCTAAGTGCCAACTTAATGGTAGTTCCTCATAACTGTATGTCTGGTTCAAGATAACAAGCTGTGTTCCTAAGTGCCAACTTAATGGTAGTTCCTCATAACTGTATGCTGGTTCAAGATAACAAGCTGTGTTCCTAAGTGCCAACTTAATGGTAGTTCCTCATAACTGTATGTCTGGTTCAAGATAACAAGCTGTGTTCCTAAGTGCCAACTTAATGGTAGTTCCTTATATTTGTATGTCTGGTTCAAGATAACAAACACAAGCTGTGTGAAGATAGCACCAACATAGAACAGACGCTTAATGTTAAATTGACAATACCCGTTAAAGAAACGTCTGACCACGAGCTGATGTTTCTTCTTTAGAAGAACTGTGTAAGTGATAACTCAATTTATTCCGTTAAATAAATAAGTAATTGCTAGCTTATGTTTCTTCCGTTTAGGTAATATATAATCGATAACTCACATTTCTTCTGTTAAAGAAATGTATAACACTATGTAACACAAATTTTGTTCCTGGATAGTTTGTGTTATTTCTTAACTGCTTATGCTATAAAAGTACAGAAAATGACCATTATTCTCTTCAAACTTTGCTTTTGTGATCTGGATAATGAAATTTAGAAATTAACCGCTTTTCTATGTAGAAACGGGCAAGTTATAAAGAAATGTTTAGAAGTGAGTAGTTTTTCGAGATTTGCGACTTTACTGTAAATCATTTACACGTATCAGCTGCCAAATATAGTCTCCTGTCATGTTTTCGTTATATGCTCCTTAGAGAGGTGCCACTCGTTCGGGCTACGGATAACTCCAGTTGTCTCACACACACCGGATACATTGTGGCAAAAGCAGAGCCCATCTTGACGAGTGAAGAAACTTCAATAATGTCGGTGACGCTTCCTTTAACTTACAACTTGCACACTTTCATCTAACAAATCCCACTCCTTAAGCCTAGTTGTCAAAAGCTCGGCCTTCAACTTTGTTAGACCAAGATCTCTGATCAAGTCATTGAGGTCTCTTTGGTTGGAGTAGTGTGGGTTTCTCTCATCAGCTGCAACTGTTATCTGGATCTCCAACGTCTACCTCCTCTTCTGATATGCTGCTCTCTTGTGAGGATGACTGCTTTCTCTTTTGCGGAGTGGGTACAGGTCCGGATACATGATAACAGATGCATTCTTAACAGCTCGACGTTTTGAAGGGTCCACCGAGCTAAAATAGCAGTTTCTTGAGTGGTCAGTGGGTTCACGCCAAATTCTTGGAACAGCAAACTTCATGGCTCTCTTTTCTCCTCTGTACCATCCTGCAAAAGATCAAAATAAAATTAGGAATAAAATTATTTCATCCAAACCTAATGTGTAAGAAGTTTTTATTTTTATATTTTACATGTGATTTTTTTTCTATACGATTGGAAATTAAAAAGTAAATTAAAATATATTTAAATATTTAAATGTCTAAAGTTTGTATAATATAAAATCTTACTATTCAATCAAGCAAAAATTGTCCATTTTACCTTTTAGAGACTTTTTGCAGTGCTCACAGGTAAAATGAGGTGCCCAGGGTTTGTCTTGATCTCGAAAACCATGTCTAGATATGCCTTATAGGCTTCACACATATCAAAAGATGCTGTCACAGAGTACTTTTCGCTCCAGTTTTGAAAAATTGACGACATACATTGCAGAATGCGTCTGGAGAATGTTTGCAGCTTCTTGACCCCATCTCTGATAAAATCAGATTGGTCTATGTATTCACTTAGGCAGCTAGAACTAAACTGAAGTGGTGAGTGGACAGTTCCTGTATATATATTCTACTATGAAAAGTTCTAGAAAATTCTCTGTCAGCGACTCAGCATTGAATCTACCTGGAATGTTCCGTAAAATGGGTAAATTTGAAAAATTAATTACCTAGGTCACAAATGCAAAGTTTCAAGAGAAAAATAAGTCTTTTCCATTTACTTTAGGTACAAGCAATTGGGAAACAACACTTTCTGCAAAGAAAGAAGAAATAGTACAAATTTTGTTACATAGTGTAATCGATAACAAACATTTCTTCTGTTAAGGAAATATGTAATCGATAACTCACGTTTCTTACGTTAAAGAAATATATAATCGTTCACTTACGTTTATTTCATTAAATAAATGTATAATATGTGTAATTATTTATTAAATAAGTATATAAACTTACGTTTCTTTCTGTGGCCTTTCTTCTTTCTCATCTAAGGTACGAAAAATCATCAAAACAAGTATATATATATAAATCGTTTTACAAAAGATGTAACATTTCTATTGTTTTACAAAATATATAATATACCTATTGTTTTAAATAATATGTAATATTTCTATTGTTTTACGAAATATATAATATACCTATTGTTTTAAATAACACATAATATTACTATTGTTTTACAAACCATATAATATTCCTATTATTTTACAAAACATATAATATTACTATTGTTTTACAAAACATATAATATTCCTATTGTTTTACAAAACATATAATATTACTATTGTTTTACAAAACATATAATATTCCTATTGTTTTACAAAACATATAATATTACTATTGTTTTACAAAACATATAATATTCCTATTGTTTTACAAAACATATAATATTACTATTGTTTTACAAAACATATAATATTCCTATTGTTTTACAAAACATATAATATTCCTATTGTTTTACAAAACATATAATATTACTATTGTTTTACAAAACATATAATATTCCTATTGTTTTACAAAACATATAATATTCCTATTGTTTTACAAAACATATACTATCCTCTTATTCCCAACTTTCAGGACTTTGAAAATGATAAAGTACAACGAATACGTAAACTGTAATTTAGAGTTTATAACCGCATTTTGTCCAAAATTGTGACTATAGGGTGAAACACATGATGTCACATCAAATATTGGAATAGCTCGAGAGTTTGAAGCTACTTCACTTAGTGATACATCTCATTAAAATAGCTCGAACACAGTTAGAGGGAGCGTAAATCAGCTGTCTTATATCTTTATTATTACTATTATAAACATTAGTTATTACTTATATGATTTATAATGAGTATGTATGTAAAAAAAAACATATTTTAACCATATCATGTTTCGAGAGGCAAGAAATATATTTTAACATAATCTGCAATACAATATAAAATATTATACAAACAAAATGTAATATTGTCCGTATAGTTATATTTATGATAATTATATATATATATGAAAGGACTTATTACCGCCACATGACGGTTTTGAGTGTTGCACATAAATCGACGAGTTTACCCTTGTAATCTTCTTATAACTGACTCTGTGAAATGTCCGTATCTTAGGTAAATGTATGAACTGAAGTCTTTGAAATCAAATATAACGGATTGTGGAGTGCTTTGATGAATCACGTTTTTTTAACATTTTATTTAAGTTTTTGTTGAACAACGTACCACCAGAGATCACTAGAAGCAGTATGATCCGAACGTATCAGGTAATTCCACAAGTAATGTCCGAAAGTTTAATACAGAATGTACACCACCATATCTTTCTTTATAGAAATTTCTAATGACTAAAATATGTAGTAGGACGTGTATAAAAATGTTCAGACAAATAAAACAAACTAACTCAACTCCACTTTTTTAAATCGTTAATAAAATAAACCCTTATAAAGGTGGATGTGTCTAAGGAGCACATTAGGCATATAATTCTTTATTAATTTTAAAAAGGCAATAGTGCAGCAGAAACTACACGAAACATTCAAAGAGTTTACGGTGTGGAGTTTCTTAATGAAAGAAAATGTTGAAGGTGGTTTCAGAAAAACAGATCAGGTGACCACAGCTAAAGTGATGCACCACGTTCAGGTCGTCCTGTTGAGTTTAGTGATGTACTTGATAAAGATTGTGCTGTAACAGGTGAAGAACTAGCACAGAAGCTTAATTCGGCCATTCAACAGCTCACCGTTCAGCTTGTAAAGGTGTCCAAACTTGGAAAATTGGCCCCTCATGATTTGATACAAGGAAAACTCAGAGCAAGAGTGAACATTTGCACTTCTTTGCACTCTCGTGAACGTAACTCACCTTTTAAGGTAGGTTAGCTACTTGAAATGAAAAAAATGAATGTTTTATAAAAATGTTAAGCGCCGAAGACATTGCAGGTAAACTGTCTATAGCACAACACAAAATAGACCAATAGGAAAGTCTTGTTAAGCATTTGATGGAATATCGTTGGTGTGATCTACTTTGAGTTACTTCACTCAATGTAACGATTACATCAGACTTCTATTGTCAACAGTTTGAGCGCTTGAATGTTATACTGAAAGAAAAGAGGCCTGCTTTGCTCAATCATAAAGGTTTTGTGCTACATCAGTATAATGCACAACCCCATACAGCAAGGATCACATTTGGGAAAAAAAAATCCACATCCTCCTTATTCTCAGGGTTTTTCCCCATCTGATTATCATCTATTCTGAAGTTTTCAGAACTTTCTTGATGGAAAAGAACTTGGAACGCATGAAGATATCAAAACTACTCTCTCTACATTCTTTTTTTCCAAACTCCAAGAATTTTATAGAAGTGGCATTCAGAAGCTTGTGAGTAGTTGGCAGGAAGTAATTAATAATAATGGAACATATATTATAGACTGAATAACCTAAAATCAGACATTACTTAAGGGATGACCTGATACTAGAGTACGCTTTTACTGGTTGAATAATAGTATTCGCAATTTATTTATTTTTTCTGGGGGGAATACAAAGCTAGTTGTTAAAATAATTATATCATGTTATTAGTATCGTAAAATATTTACCCATAATCATTTTCATTAATGAATATTTTATTTACTTTTGCTACGTTACCTTAAATATTTCATATTTTTTTCTAAATGTTACTAATGTGTTATTCGTATATTATCACTATACCTGCAACGTTTTCCCGTCGTCGACATCTTGAGAATATCACCACTGAAATAATTAAAATAATAAATGTTCCAACACCACTAATTACAGTGGTCAGTGTTGGATTGATTGGTTTCGGTTGTCCTGAAAAATAAAACACATATTTTAAAGAAAAATGATGTATAGAAATAACAAAAATAAAAAAATTACCATTTCACAATAAATGTAAGAATTGTATATAAATGGTATTACACTCAATAAAATACTAATAATAGTTTTCTCGTTCAAAATAAGATATCAAAGAATCGAGGAATATTTTTATGTTATGTTTCTAATCATATTTTAAAAGCAGAAAAACATATTAGCTTTTCATACTTAACATCCCTAAAGTAGTTCATAAGTATGCCAACAGTCGTTGAAATGTATTTAATTATATAACTACAATCATATTTGAAAACAAACACAAGAACAATGTTTGTTACATTGTGAAGTTTAAAAGACACAATGTCATTGTTTGTAACATTTTTAGTTTAAAACTGAAAAAAGAACATTGTTTGTAACATTGTGGAGTTTAAAACAGACACAAAAACAATATTTGCAACATTGTGAAATTTAAACCAGACATAAGAACATTGTTTGTAGCATTGTGGAGTTTAAAACAGAAACAAGAATATTCTTTGTAACATTGTTGAGTTTAAAACAGACATAAGAATATTGTTTGTAACATTGTGGAATTTAAACCAGATATAAAAACATTGTTTGTAACATTGTGGAATTTAAACAGAAACAAGAACATTGTTTGTAACATTGTTGAGTTTAAAACAGATATAAAAACATTGTTTGTAACATTGTTGAGTTTAAAACAGACATAAGAACATTCTTTGCAACATTTTGGAATTTAAACCAGATATAAAAACATTGTTTGTAACATTGTTGAGTTTAAAACAGAAACAAGAACATTGTTTGTAGCATTGTGGAGTTTAAAACAGACAAAAGAGCATTGTTTGCAACATTGTGGAATTTAAACCAGATATAAAAACATTGTTTGTAACATTGTGGAGTTTAAAACAGAAACAAGAACATTGTTTGCAACATTGTGGAGAGCATTGTTTGTAGCATTGAGTTTAAACTAGACACAAGAACATTCTTTGTAACATTTTGGAATTTAAACCAGATATAAAAACATTGTTTGTAACATTGTGGAGTTTAAAACAGAAACAAGAACACTGTTTGTAACATTGTTGAGTTTAAAACAGACATAAAAACATTGTTTGTAACATTGTGAAATTTAAACCAGACATAAAAACATTGTTTGTAACATTGTTGAGTTTAAAACAGAAACAAGAATATTGTTTGTAACATTGTTGAGTTTAAAACAGAAACAAGAATATTGTTTGTAACATTGTTGAGTTTAAAACAGATATAAGAACATTGTTTGTAATATTGTTGAATTTAAAACAGATACAAGAGAATTGTTGAGATACTTGCCTCAAGACACTGAAAAACCAACAATTAAATTATCTGAGAACAAATCGGAGAGTTTGTTTCTATATATTTTAAAATACATTTTGATATAACTGATAGAACATACAAGTTGGTGTTTTATTAAGATTTGTTTGTTTGTTTTGTATTAAGCACAAAGCTACACAATGGGCTATCTGTGCTCTGCCCACCACGGGTATCGAAACCCGGATTTTAGCGTGCAAGTCCGCAGACATACCGCTGAGCCACTAGGGGGCGTTTTAGTAAGAACATATACATATCTAGAAATACTGACATAATCGTACGATCTGTAACATTAAATATACAAGAAAAATGTTCAAGATGCACATTTTATGGAAATAACATTATTTTATATAGAATAGAAACACTTTTACCAACAGGTTCACAAAATAGCAATAGTCGATGCGGGAAAACTAGTTTGGTCCGTTTTGAATTTCGTGCACGAATACTATCTGCCCTAACTGTTCCTAATTTAGTGATGTAAAACTATAGAGGGAGTGGAGGTAGTCACTATCACCCACCATCAACTCTTGGGTTCGTTTTTTACCAACGAATAGTGGACCTAATTTAGTGATGTAAAACTACAGAGGGAGTGGAGGTAGTCACTATCACCCACCATCAACTCTTGGGTTCCTTTTTTACCAACGAATAGTGGAATTGGCTTTTGCTTTATAACGTTTCACGATTGAAAGGGTGAGCATTTTTGGTATGACGGAGACTCGAACCCGCAACCCTAAGACTAGGTGTCGAGTGCCCTAAATACCTGGCCATCCCGTGTCGAAAAAATTTCTTTATACAATAACATATTTCTGTTTTCTATTTATCTTTAATTATTCGTCATATGCAGAAAGAAGTTCTAATTATAACCAGAAAGAAACAACATTTTAAGTTTCTGGTGTTTTATTTATGTTGTTTTAAACTTTCGAATTGTTAAACTTCTTCGGTTATCTCTGTAGAACCATATTATTATAACTGACAACTTATAGTCTACTTTACACAGAGAAGGAACCGAATCTTTATAATTCTTGAAATTACTAGTCACGAAAAACAAATTTCTCCGTCGTGATATAAAGTAGGTTCTGAATTAGATTCATTTAGTGTTGACCTTAAGCTATTAGTTAAATCATAATGAATGTTTTCCTTTAATTACTCTTTGAGAAATTACAGCTGATACAAAGACATATTTCAAGAACATTAAGTTAAATAAAGTTCGCTCAATAAATTGAGATATTTCAGGGTAAAAAAATGTGTTATGTGTGTTATTTAGATTTACGCGCAACAAGCTCTGAAGAAAACACAGAGATCATGGCAAAAATTCACTTGGGTAGCGAAAAGAAGCTTCAAGTATTTATAAACAAACGTGAATTGGTGTGGTTTGAATTTCGAGTAAAATTAAACAAGGACTGTTTGGAATACTCATCTCTAATTTGGCGCTGATGAACTGAGGGAAGGACAGTCAACACAAGCCTCAGTCACTTACTGGGCTGATATTTTACTAACGAATAGTGAAATTGGCAGTTACGTTATAATGCCCCGCGCCTGAAAGAGTGTGCATGACTGACGACAGAAATTCGAATCCGTGGCACTCAGGTTGCAAATAAACCTGAGACCTACAAGTTTCAGTATTCTTAATAACAATAATATGAATACATAATTTTCTGTATTAAAATCTGAGACCTACAAGTTTCAGTATTCTTAATAACAATAATATGGATACATAATTTTCTGTAATAAAATCTGAGACCTACAAGTTTCAGTATTCTTAATAACAATAATATGGATACATAATTTTCTGTATTAAAATCTGAGACCTACAAGTTTCAGTATTCTTATTAACAATAATATGGATACATAATTTTCTGTATTAAAATGAACAAATTGATGCAAATTATTCCATCATCAAGAATAGTTTATTTTCTAATTTACTTTTTAGAATGGTTAATTTTAATGTAAAATTTTTGTTGTTTGTTTTTTTCCACTAGTACCAGTAGTCTTTGTAGAGCTATAAATGTACCCGTCCCCAGTGACAGGAAAACTCAAGTTAATTCATCAATTTAAATTATTTCACGGTTTAAAAATATATATATATATATAAATTTTGGCTTTACTCAAAATCAAATTTCTGATCTACTTATACTGACCACAGTTGAACATGTCAGTCATGTTAAGAACCGATCAACAGTAACGTACAGTAAAGATACGTATTTATTACTTAGCTTACGTGACATTTTAAAATGTGAGCGACATTGTCATTACTTACTAAACATTTAATGTAGAACATCCTCTAAGGTTTGTCATGAACATTATTTAGGTATGTTCTCGTTTGTCATGAACATTATTTAGGTATGTTCTCGTTTGTCATGAACATTATTTAGGTATGTTCTCGCGTCATTTCAATAGTGAATGTTGAGGTTTTTTTGCGTACATTAATTTTTCAGAAGGGAAACAGAGGAAGACTTGTGGATATATATATATAACTGTTCACAAAATACTACATATATAGTAAGATTCCTTCTTAACTAAAACATATTTCTGTTCTACAGTTCTTGGTGAGTTCCGATAGTCTCTCTTCTAATGTTATTGTTACTCATTTTTTGGTAACTAGAATAATTAATTCTTACCTCTTGTTTACTAACACAACATAACATTTTGTTTATTTTAAAGTACACATTTTTTACATATAAACCGTACGTAGATTTCTAATTATGTTTATTTAAGATGTTGCGAAATTGGACTTAAGAAAGCTAAACCTTTGAGCTGAAAAAAACAAACAATTTTTATTTTAATATTGTGGTTCAAGTGAAGTTTTTCCTCACATATTCTATTCTTTGTTTTGCTTTAATTAATGTTTATACGAGCTATCGTTCATTAGCATCGAAATTGGAATAAATATGACTATGAAATTGAAAAACACTTCCAAGTGAAGCACACCAGCTACAAAATGACGAACAAAAGCTATAACTTGCTGTACTACACGGTGACAACACAAGATGGAGTCAAAACCTAAACAAATCACTTACTACAACGATTTAGATATTGGAGAATCTTCATGACACATAACAATCGCCAGATATCAATTATAATGTAACTTAAATTTTATTACAAGATGACGTAAACAAAACCAATAAAATATTAAACACTGTTTTTGTTTGTGTTAAACACACACAAAGATACATGTGATTAAAACTAGCATAAATGTTATAACGTGTTATATCTGTTTACATCAAACCATAAGGAGTCTACCTTTTAGTTTCCCAGGTTCCGGGATGGTTGTTGCTGTAAAAATTATTTTGCTGCTTCTTCCTTTTGAATTCGAAGCGTAGACTTCTACTACAAAGGATGTAGACGAAGGCAGACTTGTAACGTGGAAGATTGGATGAAAGGTCTGAGTCATGTTACAAAACAGTCTTTCTTTTAGTGAACTATAAATTTCCAGGTGGAAAGTTTGGTTAAGTCCCCAGTCAAACCCCTTCTTGCAACTCACAGTAAATCCCCGAGCTGTGATGTTATATAAGATGCAGTTTTGCAAATTACCAGGTCTTCCTGTAATTTTTAAAATTGGTAACAGTCGCGAAGTGAATTTTATAGGATAAAACTAACACTGAAACAAAACCTTTCTATCATCACAGAATTTATTGCTTCACACATAAATACTTCCAAATTCATAGAATGATAATACTCAGCGTAATTTGTTTTGTGAACTTTGACCTATTAATTTAGCACTGGGCTGTCAAAACAATGCCTTAACAATAAGATGATTTTGCAACCTTAGAAACAAACTTTTCTCGTTAGTTCTATAAGCTCAATAATAAGAGATTGAGTTCAATCAAAAAGAAACATGAGACACATAATGACACATAATTATTACTAAACTGTGTTCAGTTCAATCAAAAAGAAACATGAGACACATAATGACACATAATTATTACTAAACTATGTTCAGTTCAATCAAAAAGAAACATGAGACACATAATGACACATAATTATTACTAAACTGTGTTCAGTTCAATCAAAAAGAAACATGAGACACATAATGACACATAATTATTACTAAACTGTGTTCAGTTCAATCAAAAAGAAACATGAGACACATAATGACATATAATTATTACTAAACTGTGTTCAGTTCAATCAAAAAGAAACATGAGACATATAATGACATATAATTATTACTAAACTGTGTTCAGTTCAATCAAAAAGAAACATGAGACATATAATGACACATAATTATTACTAAACTGTGTTCAGTTCATTCAAAAAGAAACATGAGACATATAATGACATATAATTATTACTAAACTGTGTTCAGTTCAATCAAAAAGAAACATGAGACATATAATGACATATAATTATTACTAAACTGTGTTCAGTTCAATCAAAAAGAAACATGAGACATATAATGACACATAATTATTACTAAACTGTGTTAAGTTCAATCAAAAAGAAACATGAGACATATAATGACATATAATTATTACTAAACTGTGTTCAGTTCAATCAAAAAGAAACATGAGACATATAATGACATATAATTATTACTAAACTGTGTTCAGTTCAATCAAAAAGAAACATGAGACATATAATGACACATAATTATTACTAAACTGTGTTCAGTTCAATCAAAAAGAAACATGAGACATATAATGACATATAATTATTACTAAACTGTGTTCAGTTCAATAAAAAAGAAACATGAGACATATAATGACATATAATTATTACTAAACTGTGTTAAGTTCAATCAAAAAGAAACATGAGACATATAATGACATATAATTATTACAAATCTGTGTTCAGGATCTTCGTTTATTTGTGAAAATAATAAAAACTCCATATTTCTATTTATCAACAACAAATAACGATTAAATTCGAAATTTTTTTTAAATAACGTATTCTGAAATATCGTCATACTAATATGTATTAAAAACAATAATAAATGGAAAAAATGTAAACAATATAATATTTATTGTTTTGCACAGATAGTGACAGACAAAATTAATGGACACCAGAAAATAACATGTGAATACTCACCCAAGTACACAATATTAAATTTGCAAGGTTCTTTTTGCTCACCAATGACATTTTTTGCCCAGCAAAGCAACGCCCCGTAATCATTGTAACTTCTAGTTGTGTAATGGAGAACACTAGTTGTATCATTGGAAGTAAACGAGCGAAGGTTCATCGCTTCCTGTGAAGTATTTAAAGTCCAGTAAAACGTAACTAGGGGTGGATTAGCATTAACGTTGCAAACAATGTTGGTGTTTTCATTCTTCGCGAGTCTGTAGGATTTTTCAAGGGGATCAGAACAAACTGGGGTAACTGAAAATTGGATTAAAATCATTGTTTAGCTTCAATGTATCAGCGTAAAATAAAATACAACACTTATAGAATTTTAAGTAGGATATACGTAGAGGGTTGGAAGATCTCTGCGCTTTATTTAGCCACAGTATCTACAAGTTATGGATCTCAGATTAGGACAAATATTTTGGCCAAATTACAGGACGATTCCGAAAATAATTTATGATAATGTATTTTGGAAAAAAGCTAATGTTATATACAGATATTATTACATATCTCTTACTTTATTGATATGTTGATAGTTTATATTTTGATTGGATATCTTCCATCCAATCATACCTGTATCACATCATAACACTTTTCATTGAAATTCGAGTGGTCATACAAGCCCAGTAGTAGTGTGGTGAATATGCTACTTGATCGCAGGACAGACATGTCACGTACCAAAAGTTTAAGATTCAACGTTTTGGTTGATAATAGCTGTTTCGTGCAACAAACTGAAATAAAATTTTCATACTGCGCTGTATAGAAACTCTAAGTGTCAAGCTAGTGTTGTTGTTACAAAAATACTACTAAACCGTTACACCACACAACCTACAGTGCTAACAGAAATATATGATATAACACTACTAAATCATTACGCCATACAACGTGCATTGCTAACAACAATAACTAATAAACCGTTACACCACAGAACACATACTGTTAACAATAATAATTCTAATAAACCGCTACCTTATAGAACACACACTGTTAACAATAATAACTCCAATAAACCGTTACATTATAGAACACACACTCTTAACAAAAATAGCTCTAATAAACCGCTACGTTATAGAACACACACTGTTAACAATAATAACTCCAATAAACCGTTACATTATAGAACACACACTGTTAACAAAAATAGCTCTAATAAACCGCTACGTTATAGAACACACACTGTTAACAATAATAACTCTAATAAACCGTTACATTATAGAACACACACTCTTAACAAAAATAGCTCTAATAAACCGCTACGTTATAGAACACACACTGTTAACAATAATAACTCTAATAAACCGTTACATTATAGAACACACACTGTTAACAAAAATAGCTCTAATAAACCGCTACGTTATAGAACACACACTGTTAACAATAATAACTCCAATAAACCGTTACATTATAGAACACACACTCTTAACAAAAATAGCTCTAATAAACCGCTACGTTATAGAACACACACTGTTAACAATAATAACTCTAATAAACCGTTACATTATAGAACACACACTCTTAACAAAAATAGCTCTAATAAACCGCTACGTTATAGAACACACACTGTTAACAATAATAACTCTAATAAACCGTTACATTATAGAACACACACTCTTAACAAAAATAGCTCTAATAAACCGCTACGTTATAGAACACACACTGTTAACAATAATAACTCTAATAAACCGTTACATTATAGAACACACACTCTTAACAAAAATAGCTCTAATAAACCGCTACGTTATAGAACACACACTGTTAACAATAATAACTCTAATAAACCGTTAAATTATAGAACACACACTCTTAACAAAAATAGCTCTAATAAACCGCTACGTTATAGAACACACACTGTTAACAATAATAACTCTAATAAACCGTTACATTATAGAACACACACTCTTAACAAAAATAGCTCTAATAAACCGCTACGTTATAGAACACACACTGTTAACAATAATAACTCTAATAAACCGTTACATTATAGAACACACACTCTTAACAAAAATAGCTCTAATAAACCGCTACGTTATAGAACACACACTGTTAACAATAATAACTCCAATAAACCGTTACATTATAGAACACACACTGTTAACAATAATAACTCTAATAAACCGTTACATTATAGAACACACACTCTTAACAAAAATAGCTCTAATAAACCGCTACGTTATAGAACACACACTGTTAACATTAATAACTCTAATAAACCGTTACATTATAGAACACACACTCTTAACAAAAATAGCTCTAATAAACCGCTACGTTATAGAACACACACTGTTAACAATAATAACTCTAATAAACCGTTACATTATAGAACACACACTGTTAACAAAAATAGCTCTAATAAACCGCTACGTTATAGAACACACACTGTTAACAATAATAACTCTAATAAACCGTTACATTATAGAACACACACTCTTAACAAAAATAGCTCTAATAAACCGCTACGTTATAGAACACACACTGTTAACAATAATAACTCTAATAAACCGTTACATTATAGAACACACACTCTTAACAAAAATAGCTCTAATAAACCGCTACGTTATAGAACACACACTGTTAACAATAATAACTCTAATAAACCGTTACATTATAGAACACACACTCTTAACAAAAATAGCTCTAATAAACCGCTACGTTATAGAACACACACTGTTAACAATAATAACTCCAATAAACCGTTACATTATAGAACACACACTGTTAACAATAATAACTCTAATAAACCGTTACATTATAGAACACACACTCTTAACAAAAATAGCTCTAATAAACCGCTACGTTATAGAACACACACTGTTAACAATAATAACTCTAATAAACCGTTACATTATAGAACACACACTCTTAACAAAAATAGCTCTAATAAACCGCTACGTTATAGAACACACACTGTTAACAATAATAACTCTAATAAACCGTTACATTATAGAACACACACTCTTAACAAAAATAGCTCTAATAAACCGCTACGTTATAGAACACACACTGTTAACAATAATAACTCCAATAAACCGTTACATTATAGAACACACACTGTTAACAATAATAACTCTAATAAACCGTTACATTATAGAACACACACTCTTAACAAAAATAGCTCTAATAAACCGCTACGTTATAGAACACACACTGTTAACAATAATAACTCTAATAAACCGTTACATTATAGAACACACACTGTTAACAATAATAACTCCAATAAACCGTTACATTATAGAACACACACTGTTAACAAAAATAGCTCTAATAAACCGCTACGTTATAGAACACACACTGTTAACAATAATAACTCTAATAAACCGTTACATTATAGAACACACACTGTTAACAATAATAACTCCAATAAACCGTTACATTATAGAACACACACTGTTAACAAAAATAGCTCTAATAAACCGCTACGTTATAGAACACACACTGTTAACAATAATAACTCCAATAAACCGTTACATTATAGAACACACACTCTTAACAAAAATAGCTCTAATAAACCGCTACGTTATAGAACACACACTGTTAACAATAATAACTCAAATAAACCGTTACATTATAGAACACACACTGTTAACAAAAATAGCTCTAATAAACCGCTACGTTATAGAACACACACTGTTAACAATAATAACTCTAATAAACCGTTACATTATAGAACACACACTCTTAACAAAAATAGCTCTAATAAACCGCTACGTTATAGAACACACACTGTTAACAATAATAACTCTAATAAACCGTTACATTATAGAACACACACTCTTAACAAAAATAGTTCTAATAAACCGCTACGTTATAGAACACACACTGTTAACAATAATAACTCTAATAAACCGTTACATTATAGAACACACACTCTTAACAAAAATAGCTCTAATAAACCGCTACGTTATAGAACACACACTGTTAACAATAATAACTCCAATAAACCGTTACATTATAGAACACACACTGTTAATAATAATAACTCTAATAAACCGTTACATTATAGAACACACACTCTTAACAAAAATAGCTCTAATAAACCGCTACGTTATAGAACACACACTGTTAACAATAATAACTCTAATAAACCGTTACATTATAGAACACACACTCTTAACAAAAATAGCTCTAATAAACCGCTACGTTATAGAACACACACTGTTAACAATAATAACTCTAATAAACCGTTACATTATAGAACACACACTGTTAACAATAATAACTCCAATAAACCGTTACATTATAGAACACACACTGTTAACAAAAATAGCTCTAATAAACCGCTACGTTATAGAACACACACTGTTAACAATAATAACTCTAATAAACCGTTACATTATAGAACACACACTGTTAACAATAATAACTCTAATAAACCGTTACATTATAGAACACACACTGTTAACAATAATAACTCCAATAAACCGTTACATTATAGAACACACACTGTTAACAAAAATAGCTCTAATAAACCGCTACGTTATAGAACACACACTGTTAACAATAATAACTCTAATAAACCGTTACATTATAGAATATACACTGTTAACAAAAATAGCTCTAATAAACCGCTACGTTATAGAACACACACTGTTAACAATAATAACTCTAATAAACCGTTACATTATAGAACACACACTGTTAACAATAATAACTCCAATAAACCGTTACATTATAGAACACACACTGTTAACAAAAATAGCTCTAATAAACCGCTACGTTATAGAACACACACTGTTAACAATAATAACTCTAATAAACCGTTACATTATAGAATATACACTGTTAACAAAAATTGCTCTAATAAACCGCTACGTTATAGAACACACACTGTTAACAATAATAACTCTAATAAACCGTTACATTATAGAACACACACTGTTAACAATAATAACTCCAATAAACCGTTACATTATAGAACACACACTGTTAACAAAAATAGCTCTAATAAACCGCTACGTTATAGAACACACACTGTTAACAATAATAACTCCAATAAACCGTTACATTATAGAACACACACTGTTAACAAAAATAGCTCTAATAAACCGCTACGTTATAGAACACACACTGTTAACAATAATAACTCTAATAAACCGTTATATTATAGAACATACACTCTTAACAAAAATAGCTCTAATAAACCGCTACGTTATAGAACACACACTGTTAACAATAATAACTCTAATAAACCGTTACATTATAGAACACACACTGTTAACAAAAATAGCTCTAATAAACCGCTACGTTATAGAACACACACTGTTAACAATAATAACTCTAATAAACCGTTACATTATAGAACACACACTGTTAACAAAAATAGCTCTAATAAACCGCTACGTTATAGAACACACACTGTTAACAATAATAACTCTAATAAACCGTTACATTATAGAACACACACTCTTAACAAAAATAGCTCTAATAAACCGCTACGTTATAGAACACACACTGTTAACAATAATAACTCCAATAAACCGTTACATTATAGAACACACACTGTTAACAATAATAACTCTAATAAACCGTTACATTATAGAACACACACTCTTAACAAAAATAGCTCTAATAAACCGCTACGTTATAGAACACACACTGTTAACAATAATAACTCTAATAAACCGTTACATTATAGAACACACACTCTTAACAAAAATAGCTCTAATAAACCGCTACGTTATAGAACACACACTGTTAACAATAATAACTCTAATAAACCGTTACATTATAGAACACACACTCTTAACAAAAATAGCTCTAATAAACCGCTACGTTATAGAACACACACTGTTAACAATAATAACTCTAATAAACCGTTACATTATAGAACACACACTCTTAACAAAAATAGTTCTAATAAACCGCTACGTTATAGAACACACACTGTTAACAATAATAACTCTAATAAACCGTTACATTATAGAACACACACTCTTAACAAAAATAGCTCTAATAAACCGCTACGTTATAGAACACACACTGTTAACAATAATAACTCTAATAAACCGTTACATTATAGAACACACACTCTTAACAAAAATAGCTCTAATAAACCGCTACGTTATAGAACACACACTGTTAACAATAATAACTCTAATAAACCGTTACATTATAGAACACACACTCTTAACAAAAATAGCTCTAATAAACCGCTACGTTATAGAACACACACTGTTAACAATAATAACTCTAATAAACCGTTACATTATAGAACACACACTCTTAACAAAAATAGCTCTAATAAACCGCTACGTTATAGAACACACACTGTTAACAATAATAACTCTAATAAACCGTTACATTATAGAACACACACTCTTAACAAAAATAGCTCTAATAAACCGCTACGTTATAGAACACACACTGTTAACAATAATAACTCTAATAAACCGTTACATTATAGAACACACACTCTTAACAAAAATAGCTCTAATAAACCGCTACGTTATAGAACACACACTGTTAACAATAATAACTCTAATAAACCGTTACATTATAGAACACACACTCTTAACAAAAATAGCTCTAATAAACCGCTACGTTATAGAACACACACTGTTAACAATAATAACTCTAATAAACCGTTACATTATAGAACACACACTCTTAACAAAAATAGCTCTAATAAACCGCTACGTTATAGAACACACACTGTTAACAATAATAACTCTAATAAACCGTTACATTATAGAACACACACTCTTAACAAAAATAGCTCTAATAAACCGCTACGTTATAGAACACACACTGTTAACAATAATAACTCTAATAAACCGTTACATTATAGAACACACACTCTTAACAAAAATAGCTCTAATAAACCGCTACGTTATAGAACACACACTGTTAACAATAATAACTCTAATAAACCGTTACATTATAGAACACACACTCTTAACAAAAATAGCTCTAATAAACCGCTACGTTATAGAACACACACTGTTAACAATAATAACTCTAATAAACCGTTACATTATAGAACACACACTCTTAACAAAAATAGCTCTAATAAACCGCTACGTTATAGAACACACACTGTTAACAATAATAACTCTAATAAACCGTTACACCATAGAACACACACTGTTAACAATAATAACTCTAATAAACCGTTACATTATAGAACACACACTCTTAACAAAAATAGCTCTAATAAACCGCTACGTTATAGAACACACACTGTTAACAATAATAACTCTAATAAACCGTTACATTATAGAACACACACTCTTAACAAAAATAGCTCTAATAAACCGCTACGTTATAGAACACACACTGTTAACAATAATAACTCTAATAAACCGTTACATTATAGAACACACACTCTTAACAAAAATAGCTCTAATAAACCGCTACGTTATAGAACACACACTGTTAACAATAATAACTCTAATAAACCGTTACATTATAGAACACACACTCTTAACAAAAATAGCTCTAATAAACCGCTACGTTATAGAACACACACTGTTAACAATAATAACTCTAATAAACCGTTACATTATAGAACACACACTCTTAACAAAAATAGCTCTAATAAACCGCTACGTTATAGAACACACACTGTTAACAATAATAACTCTAATAAACCGTTACATTATAGAACACACACTCTTAACAAAAATAGCTCTAATAAACCGCTACGTTATAGAACACACACTGTTAACAATAATAACTCTAATAAACCGTTACATTATAGAACACACACTCTTAACAAAAATAGCTCTAATAAACCGCTACGTTATAGAACACACACTGTTAACAATAATAACTCTAATAAACCGTTACATTATAGAACACACACTCTTAACAAAAATAGCTCTAATAAACCGCTACGTTATAGAACACACACTGATAACAATAATAACTCCAATAAACCGTTACATTATAGAACACACACTGTTAACAATAATAACTCCAATAAACCGTTACACCATAGAACACACACTGATAGCCAAGATGAAAGGTAGATAGTGAACCCCAAGTATCGTCCATGTTTTGGTTACTCTTTTACTCACGAATAGTGGGATTGACTGTCACATTACTGTACATCCCCGGATGGGAGTATTTTTAGTGACGTTTAATGTGAATCGAACACCTTAACACAAAGCTATTTTACCTAATCGTGAATATAAACTATTCATTTTTGTTTTCACACATCCGATTTTTAACGTAAATTTAGAAACGAAATACGTTAAGTGTGAATGTAAATATAAATCATTGGTCTATTTTATTGTAACACTTTCGGTATAATATTTTCAAAACTTAGTTTAAGGCTGCCTCACCAGATAACGCACAATATTTTGTAAATTACTTTTATTAATTATTACGAATGTTTTAAGCAATGTATAATGGCTTAACAATAAAAACCCTAATATATCACATAACGATCATTTGTTGGAAAATTTACTAAGCATTGTCACAGTTCTGGTCTGAAACAACAAACCTACCATGAAATATGCCATATAAGTAAATGAGGCTTACCGATAAACAGTGAGAAACAACTAAGAACGTAAAGTTTCAAACTTTAACGCTTCAGAGTTAATATGTTAATTTATATTTTAAATAATTCAAGTCATGGAAATTCACCCTGTAAAACCCAGAGCACATAAAAGTAGTTTATTGTATAAGTTTTAAAACTGAAGGAAGAGACTTGTAGGTACCAGTATTATTTTAAAACAGAAGGAAGAGACTTGTAGGTACCAGTATTATTTTAAAACTGAAGGAAGAGACTTGTAGGTACCAGTATTATTTTAAAACTGAAGGAAGAGACTTGTAGGTACCAGTATTATTTTAAAACTATTTTTATTCTTTATAAATTAATATGTTTGTTGAAGTAATTTTCAAAATTCAAAGAGATTGAAGTGATGGCTGTTCAAATTAGTGTCATACTTTAGAGACGTTTCAATAAAAGCGACAAAATATGCACTTTTAAAGTATAAAGACGTCATGTTAACATTATTTACGTCTATTACTAGTCACATGTTTTTATTAATTACTTACATTTCAGGTCAATTTCAATTTCGTTACTTTTCCCTGAGCCCTGACTGTTGTACGCCATACACTGATAGCTTCCTCTCCATGAAAGTCTGATGTGCTGCAGAACCAAGCTTTGGTTGCTCATAATGACTCCTTCTTCTTGCTTGTTTTGGATTGGGATTGGAATCCCTTTGTGGAGCCAAATGATTTCATCAACCCAAGGATTGGCTTGAATATGACATTCAAAGTATACGTCCTTTCCTTCAAGTATATTTTCCAGTTGAATGTGTGATCCCAGTTTCAAAGTAACCTGTGGAACATCTCCGGAGATAACATTTGGTTATTTCAGCATGTTGTATCCACCGTGATTGTCTATGATGCTTGTTTAGAATGATGTGTTGAAACTAAACCCAATTATGCATTTAATATATTTTTGAAATAGCAAATGTCCCTTAACGAGTTCAGTTCAATTGCTAAAATGAGTGTACTTAATAAATAAATGTATTAATTTTGTTAACATTTTCCACAACTATTTTCAGTAACATGCAATCTTTAAAATAGTCATCCAGTAATACAGAACTTATTACTTTAGCGGACGTTCATACACGGAATTTGTTAAAATATTTAATTTCTATTAATCCGTTTAAGGTAGTAAACTCTGTGAGAGAATATAAATTAATGTTATATATTTAAAACATCAGTTCAGGATCGTAACGCACGGTGGAGCTAAAAACTAAAAAAAAAAAAAAAACGAATCCCAGTAACAAACAAAAAAAGTTGAATATTCTATTCTTTACCTTGTAAGTGAATAAAACATATTCAGTGTTTTTTTTAAATGAGAATACAAGGTGAATAATAGGCTTAATATTTATCCGTTGTTACATTACGCATATATTTTGGAGTCCTAAGTACCATGGAAAGGCAAGATTAAAATACAAAGTTATTCAATCAGTGATGTCGAGAAACCCACTTGTTGAGAACTTTTATATGCAAAAACGGCTCTTCTGGGCCCAGAAAACACTTCAAATAGAAGAGCGAACAACGTTTCGACCTTCTTTGAAGTGTTTTCTGGGCCCAGAAGAGCCGTTTTTGCATACAAAGTTATTCCATATATAAGTTTACTAATCCCTGGAATGGATGCTTCACAACAGTGCATGAAGTTCGATGCGGATCTTGTTAGTTTATTTATCATTCAAATCCGGATTAGGAGCTTCACAACAATATTTGAAGATTGATACTAATAAATATTTCATTCATTTATGTATAACTAAAATGTGGAACGGGTAGGTCTTGCTCATGATTAGTTCGAAATTCATACTTTTAGGATTCATGGTTTACTATTCCTATTATAGGTACAGTTAGACTTCAAATAAAAACATTAGGCCTATCATTTAGGCTAAATATTTACAAATAGATTATGCTATTTATTTTGATTTGATATGCTTCATTGTAACTTAAACAGGAATGGGCAGGTGTTAATTAAAACAAACTGAACTGGTCTTATTACAAACAAACAAAAAGCGTGACGAGATTACCAGAAGGGGGCGTTCCTGTGTCATGACTGGTGTAAAACTGTTAGAACATAAAACATAAGTCGCAGATACAATATTGTTACACTTATGTTATTGATAGCGAGTAGTTGATGTTAAAAATGAACTAGCTCATACAGTACAAATACTCATAATTTATAAATGAAAGTGGTTGTTGTGCTAGTTGGTTGTAAGGATTAGTTCGTGGTCCATGCTTAGGAAAGTAATAGCTTTACCTGGACTGCACAGTGACAAAGGTCATAAGATGAGACTCCATCACCGGTGAAAGGAGAACCTGTACTTTGATGAGTGTTAACATTTTCTAGAGCTTAAATTACATCAGTTTTAACACTACTTATGTTTGGGTAATGCTCTGGTATTCTTAGATTTGTGGATGATGGCCTGTTATGTTTACATCATGATGGCCTGTTCTGTTCATATCATGATGGCCTGTTCTGTTCACATCATGATGGCCTGTTCTGTTTACATCATGATGGCCTGTTTTGTTCACATCATGATGGCCTGTTCTGTTCACATCATGATGGCCTGTTTTGTTCACATCATGATTGCCTGTTCTGTTCACATCATGATTGCCTGTTTTGTTTACATCCCAGGATGATATTCTGCCGTGTTCAGGTTTCTGGATGATGTTTTTCCCTCTTCATGTAGCTGACCAACTGACATTGGATAGGAAGTGGTTGCAAGCTTTGTTAACAACAAATAAATACACTTTTGGCCATCATACAAAAGAGTTGCGTGACTTTCATTCGTCTGGGACTATCGATATTAGTGAAACATTCTGTAAGGCCTAGCCACTGCTTATAAGGAATAATTTATATTTGTAACTTATTTCAAGGTGACAAGAAAAACAAGACTTATGGAGACACCTTTATCCTGAATAGGGTGAATAACAGATCAGTTCGAGTAACTGATTATAAGGCGCCTGTTTATCAGGACAATAAACTGAGAGGGAACTACTGATATTATTTTATAAAATTACCATATCTATGATATACAAACTGCAATTATCAATCAATTTTTTAATAAAGTGCATTTGTAGTATTTAACCTCAGGATAACCCTTAATGTTGTTGGTATTTCACTGTTTACTTCGTCAATATTTTGTGTATTTAGAAATATCCATCAATTGGGGATTTTGTATAGATGATACCTTTAGAAATATCCATCAGTTGGAGATTCTGTATGGATGATACCTTTGGAAATATCCATCAGTTGGAGATTCTGTATGGATGATACCTTTAGAAATATCCATCAGTTGGAGATTCTGTATGGATGATGCCTTTAGAAATATCCATCAGTTGGAGATTCTGTATGGATGATATCTCTTTGTTTCGTTCCTTAGCGACTTAGCTGGAAGTCTGTGAGCTTCGACGCTAAAATTAGGCTTAGATCCTCATTTATCCGTTCTATAGATATGCGCTTAATAACAACAACTAACATTTGTAGTGTATCCCATCACAAGGTTTAATTACAGCATATATCTTTCAACATATATTGGATTTAGGCTTCATTACTGTTTCTTACTAGTTTTCAGGCCTTACATTATGTAATATCTTGTTAACGATCCTACTGTTAGACGATTATCTCAGAAGCTATTTATCTTTGCTGTCGTACCAGTTGATGACACACAGTCAGTCTGCCAATATCGGGAAATCTGTGCTCGTTACCATCTGGCTGTCATGCGCAAGAACTTTTAGAGACTGTCACACCTATCACTCTTATCTAAGGAACTGTTTATCGAGTTTTGTGCAAAAACAACCGAGTACGTTGTTGGTCATGGTTACTGAAGTCCAGTAGTGAGATTTGAATTTTGCTCAAGGCTACACGAGAGTTATCTGCGCCAGTCGTCACTAATTTAGCAATGTAAGACTAGAAGGAAGGCAGCAATGTGAGACTAGAAGGAAGGCAGCTAGTCATCACCACCCACAGCCAACTCTTGCGTTAATATTTTACAAGCAAAAAGTGGGATTGAGCGTCGCGTTATAATGCTCCCACGGCTAAAAGGGCGAGTATATTTGGTGTGAACCAGTGGGGTTTGACTGTCACTCTTATGACGAAACGACTGTTCACCAGTTCCATTTTCATTTAGTTTTAATTTGGTTAATGTTAATTAACAAAATTGCTTCACGGATTACCGTGGTCATCACATTTGGCTATAAATAGTAAAAAGACTTTACATTTCGTGAATGAGTCAGATCAGACTAACTAAATATAATTTTCAACCAGAATTATATACCACGATCGGTAATTGTAATACGATAAACATAAGAACGACGTTCAGTAAATAAGGATTTGACTTTCCAGAATATAAAGATTTGAGAACTTTGAATTTAAACAATTTAAAATGTGCAACTAGGCAATCATATAACAGTGACAGTCGAAATAATGTTGCTGCGTAACAGACTGTATTATAACTACCTTCGGATGTTATTTCGTGGTGCAGAAGTAATATAATGACACCGAAACTTGATTGTTCTTAGAAGGTTAAACAACACCATTTACAAATGGCACTCAGATCATGAAGGTGCAGATAGTCTAGTTGCATTGCACCATTTAAAACACCAAACCAGATCGTGAAGATAAGTTTAGGTCGAGGGTTTACATTTTTCAAGAGGAAGACTTCCCTCATACTTAATGGAAAGAGAAAATCAAAAATATAAATCAGCTAGGGGTAACAGGGCCTTCAAGAAAGAGGCTTACAGCAAGTCTTACAGTAGCTGTAGTAATTGAATTCAGTGACTTGTAACAGGTGAGATTTCACGAAGACAAAACACAATGGTGAAAACCATCGTGTATTCCAGGAAACAACACGTGAAATAATTAAGAAGGATCTTCGTTTTTATTAATAAATGAAACGCAACTCACGTGTACATAAGTTTCTTCCAGCACATAATTTTTCAACTGTCGCATACATCAAACATCTGGACATTTATATTAGTATTCATGTTGTTCCATACCATGATATTTCCGCCATATCGGGCTAAAGATTTTTTATAGATTGGACTGCCTCCAGTTAACCATCGTCCTTGCGCAAAAAACTGCAGATAATGACTAGAGACGCAGTGACTGTCAGCGAGCCATGAATCCTCGATTTCACCATCCCAGCACAATAACTGATAAACCACAGGTAGTTGTTGGTCATGTCACGGTATTTTAGAATGGGAGAAAACACAGTTTTATTGTAAGTATGTTTTACTCATAGCAAAACCTCCTTGGGCTATCTGCTGAGTCCATCGAGGGGAAACGAATCCCTGATTTTAGCGTTGTAAATCCGTAGACTCACCGCTGTACTAGCGGGGAACAGCGCAGTTTTAAGTAAATGACAATGACAATTATTCAACAAGAAATACACATATTAACACAACGTGCTATTCATTCTAACACCACTTTATTCACGTGCTTACAGATCATAGTCGTTATAAATTTTCACTTGATATTTTTTAAAATTAACTTACGTTTGTATAAATTCTTGTACATCACCTGATGATACCAGATAAACCTGATGAGACGTTGTGAATAAAACACACGTTTTACACAGTATGTACAACTGATAAAAGAACAACTGAACTTGTCAGAATATAAACACAACAGTAGTTAACTTGGCACATTCACAAAAATAGATCCAGTTTATCCAGGTGGTTTGGACGCTTGACTCGTAATCTGAGGATCGCAGGTTCGAATCCTGTTGCAAAAAACATGCTCGCCCTTTCAGCCGTGGGGTCATTAAATGTTACAGACAATTCCGGTATTCGTTGGTAAAAAAGTAGCCCAAGAGTTTGCAGTGGGTGGTGATGACTAGTTGCCTTCTCTCTAGTTTTACATTGCGAAATTAGGGACGGCTAGCACAGATAATTCTCGTCTAGCTTTGCGCGAAATTCAAAGAAAGACAAAACACTTTTTGATTTGTATGGTTGCCGGTAGTTATGCATGTTTCTCGCAGTGGTAAGTGAGCTATTTCTCACACGCACATGTATATATATTTAACACGAAGCTCGCTTGACTTAATTGTTACATACTATTTGTTATTAACATTACACTTACAGAGTACATTCAGTATCCATCCGTCTTCTATGGGACTATTTGGGAAATAAGGGTTTGTTGCTTCGCAAGACAGATATTGGTCATTATCTTCCATCACAGGTGTAAAGGTCAGAATGCTTGTGGTGTGGTTGTCTTCTCTCACAGTAGTTATGAGCGAAGTCACTCTTCTTCTGTCTATCCACCAACGGATGTTTGCTGCTGGTCGCGAGCCGATAGAACGACACATTATCTGTATTTTCTCTCTCACCGATAGAAAACGGTGTTTCGATATGATTTTAACTGTACTGGGCTCCACTGAAAAGCAATTAAAAATTAGATTTTTTTTAAAACTAACCCTCAACACAGCAATCTCAAATGTAGGTAACGACATTTATTAATTCAACCCAGTTATATTTCAATTAACACTGTAGAATCAGGTATGGATATATTTATTGCTATAAACAGATGTTAGCGAGTAGAAAGTAATTTCTTAAAAATGGTGATGAAGAAATATGAAATGCAAAATCAACTCAATTTTTTTTATGAGAGTGTGTATGCAATGTGATTGTCTAGCGAACCATTTGAAACCTTATTTTCTTATTTCATGAGTTATTTCCCTAAGGAAACTTGAAATGAGATTGTTTTCTAAGCAAAGTACAATGACTGTAATGATTTGTTTATATTCATTACAATATAACGTTAATGTTCGGTAAGTGTCAACGGTTATTATCCCCAATGGATGCCAGAGTTCCTTGTCATTTCACTGAGTGCAAGAAAAAACTGTTGAGGAAGTCAACATTTTTCGATTGTTGTTATTTCTATAATAAGTATCAAAGGAGAGATATTCAATTCAAATTATTCAACATGGTACGATAAAATCATAGTTGTATATAACACTAAGACGAACACATTTAAACTAAATATATGCTAAAGCATTTCTTTAAGCATGATTTTAGCTTCAAAATATTTCATTCACTCAGTCGACCGATGAGTTTACTTTCTTAAAATTCCTCATGAAAGAAACATTTTTTTTTTGTTTTTAATAACTTATTTTTCAGAATGGCTATTCAGTATATAGAAGACTAACAGATCAATTTTGAAATTTGTACGAAATTTTATGAGCTGAATCAATATCAATATATTTATTCGAATATTTTCTTCAGGAAAGAAAAGAGTATTTGGCCTACGTGTGTTTTTGTAAAAATACTCGTTCTGAAAATGAAGAGCGTTACAGACATTTGGCTAATATACAAATATGTACCATTTGTTTGTTTTGGAATTTCGCGGAAAGCTAAATGAGGACTATCTGTGTTAGCCGTCCCTTATTTAACAGTGTAAGGCTAGAGGGAAGGCAGCTGGTCGTCACCACTCACTGCAAACTTTTGGGCTACTCTTTTACCAACGAATAGTGGGATTGACAGTCACACCATAACGTCCCCACGGCTGAAAGGGTGAGCAAGTTTGGTGCGACAAGGATTCAAACCCGCGACCCTACAATTACGAGTCGAACGCCTTAACACATTTGCCCATGCCGGGCCTGTAAGTTATTGGCAGGTGAAAGTTTCAATAGTACCAAACATAAATTATTGGTAGGCATGAGTTTGAAATACTGGGTGAAATACTAGACCTTATATATGACCGTTTAGAAATAATTTGTTACACCTTGTTAATAAATAGTTTAATGCGTACTTGAAAAATTAAATTTTACCCACTAAGAAGTATATGTGTTTCTCATAGCAAAGCCACATGAGGTTATCTGTATGTATTGATTTGTTTGATATTTATTGTTGAGTGTAAAACAGGTTGAGAGTAAAATATTTTCCACCTCAGACTGGAAACTAAACGAAAATTAAATTATAAACTTCAGTTATGGTTAATTGGTGTTAAGAAATCATCAAAAAAATTATAATGTGTAATATTTTCTCTCTCAAAAAATAATGAAAAACTTCATTTTTATTTAGAGGTGATATTTTGATTTGAAATATAAAGCCTACAAGCGTAAATACAGTTTTAGTAGAACAAATACAGAACTAATTGTTTGTTTATTTGGGATTTCGCGCAAAGCTACTCGAGGGCTATCTGCGCTAACCGTCCCTAATTAGCAGTGTAAGACTAGAGATAAGGCAGTTAGTCATCACTACCCAACTCTTCGGGTACTATTTTAGCAACGAATAGTGGGATTGACCGTCACATTATAACGCCCTCACATCTGAAAGGGCGAGCATGTTTGGTGCGACCGGGATTCGAATAATGTTGAATAATCACAGTATGCAGAAAACAGTAAAAGTGTACAACTGTAAAACTACTTACAATGCATATCGATGATCACAGAAATGGTAACAGGATGTGTGTGATCGTAATTTGATGCCTTACAGATCAGTTCTGAGAAAATATCTTTTCTTTGTAACTTATTAATAACGAATTCGTTATGCACTGTCTCGTGTTTCCCGACTGTGAACGTGTCATCTAATACAGTTGCGTCAGTCCACCAAGTCACATTCGGGATAGGCGACCCTGTAATTACATATAGAAAAAAATAGAGAAATGCGTCTTAAGTTTATTTTTTAATCTGATCACCATAATGTTTTTACAGTATACCTAAGTCTTATTTAACAATAGTTATTAGCATTTATTTTTCTGTTCAGTTCTAACACAAAAAACTTCGCGTGTTGATACAAATAACTGATTACCTGAAAACAAAAGTTTAGTAGGGTGAAAATGAGGTCAACTCACCACCGTGAGCAACACACAACAGGGTTAAAGTATCACCTTCTCGAAACGGTCCAATCAAACCTCGGACTCTTTCTCCCTTGTCATTCAAAATGAAGATTCGTCGAGGAGGAACTGTGAAAACAGTTATCATTATAAAACTTAAAGGTACAGTTTTAGCTGCTTAAGTATAGTTTCAACGAACGAGATTAGTTGTTTTTGCAGCTTGACTGCGCTGAAAACAATAATAGAAATTTCTGCTGTGTGTGTACGTTATTTGCTTGTTGTTAAGTGGGGAGATACACCAGGGGCCATATGTGCTTCCTACCACGTGTGTCAAAACAGTTTTTTAACGTCTCAATCGTGCTGAGTTAGCGTTTAGTAAACGCATCAGAACCTGCTAAACCTAAGAAAAATATAACAAAAACTAATATATAGAAATATATCATAGGATCATTTTCAGTTCTTTATCTAATTCTTTACAGTTCTATTATGCTTTAATAGTACTTAAAGTTATTGTTATGGGAAATCTCATTCAAGAAGTAAATACGTAATGGTTTATTGAAGTAACTATTTACAATTAACAATACTTAGTTTTACTGCTGTTGCAAAACTTTATTCTGTTGAATTGTACAAAGGATTATGTTCGTTACTTTAGAACGGTTTTTAATAAACAAACCATTAAACCGCGTAAGAATCCCTGCAAATTTAAAGCCGTAATGGAACGGATTGTATCATAATTACATTTTGACTTTTTTTTTCTGTATGTAAGGTAGTATGATGTCCCCGAAAATTAATCGTGTATTGGAAGGATGCCTAACAGCTCTGCCCAACACACAATATTCAAAACCTAAAGATGTCTAAAGATGGAGGGTTTAACACCGTCTGTACTTAATGATAATAAAACAATATGAATCAACGCCTGGGAATCAGGACTAATCAGAAATAGCCACTGATACTTCCTTTGTTTATCTGCAATTTGTGGCAGGAAAGTTGTCCGTGTATCCCAGCCATAAATACGCAACACAATTTGGAAATATTTACATTTGAAACAGTGAAGAAAAATGTTTCTAACAGTTTGCTTTCTCGAGATATTTCTTAAACATCTTTAAATAGCTGAAGCATTAAATTCACGTTATAACAAACAAAGAACTGTCGTTAATGTTGGTGAATATTTATAGAACCGATTCTGAGCGAGACAGCTAATGGAAACCATTCAGGGAGGAAGAGTAAGCTTATGACGGAAACTTTCACAATGGAAGCTAGTCGGCAGGTAAAGCACGACCAGACGTATGGAAGGTTTTAAAATCGAATTAATATAGCATACTCAATTCCTGTGTATTTCATTAACTTGATGTATGCCTGCTTGTCTGATGAGCACCAGATATGACAGGAATTGTATTATTGACAAACTATACATATATGTTTCTTTGCTTTCAGTGATAAGTTCTTAAAATTACAACTATGGTTCTTCTGTGTTTTTATAACCTGCTCCGAAGACAGAAACATTACCTTCTGTGTTCATCAGTTGTTCTGAATTAGAGTAAACTTAATTTTATATAAATTAACAATGATGAATAATGTGTGTTAAAATAAGTATGTATCAAATATTGGTTTTGTAATCCTTGCCCTAATTCTGTTTTATAAATGACTTAAACAAAATAGATCATAAATACACCAAAAAAAAAAATTGTAGTTGAAGCAACTGATGATATATAGATATTGTTTAAATCACTTCTGCCCCCTAGTGACACAACTATAAATCTGAAGCTGGGCTAACGTTGTATTTAAACTAAAAAAGGATTGTAAACATCAATACAATATCTTAAACCGTTTCAGGTTTTGTATATAGGGCATACCTAATGTTTATTGTAAAATATTTAAAAGATAATTCATAAAAAAATCACACTCCTACTATCAGTGGGTCAGAGAAACTTAAGGAAATACAACGTTAAAATTCGGGGCTCGATTTTCCGCCGTAGACATAGTGCAGGCAACCCAATTCGTAGATTTGTACCACATAAAACAACAATAATATAAATCAATTTAATCGAAACACTTAATTTAAAAACTTGATGATTGAGAACAGTGGTCTATTTTTTCATGAATGTATACTTTGTGATAGGTCTTTAAAAACCACTTGTAAAGTTTTGTCTGAGTTCGAATGTTTATGCCAGGTTTTAAAGAGAGTATAAAAAGTATTTGCAGTGTTGATTTGAAAATGATCGAGAGTTAAAGGTAACAAATATTCACACTTGTTATTATAGGGATGAATGCTTAGTGGTAACATACGTTATTGGTGCTGATTGACAAACGGCAAACAATGACTCAAGTTTACTTACACACTCATGACGTGCCTATTCAAAAATTAACCGAACAACATATAAACGTGATATTAACTTTGGGAAAGTCTCAAAGGCGAAAATTTGATTAAAATAACTATTTATATATATATATATATCAAGGGTGAAGATCGTTATTTTTTCTCTAGTCTTTCACATCAAAGTGTGCAAAATAACTCCAGGGTAAACTACAAATTTTGGAAGATAACAAAAATATATATAAACTCGAAATCAACCAGTTTAATATTTTTCTAATGAACTTTAAATGTAGATCTGCAGAACCACACACACACACACCAGGCGACAAGAAGGTGTTTTCATACACCCACCTGTTTTCACACTCAATATTAACTACTTATTCATGGTCGTGAACGTTTTTTATAGTGAGTTTACTGTAGTTTTATCAACTGATTGTCATTAATTAACTGATGTTTACATCATGTCGAATTATTTAACATAACTGAAAGCGTTAGAAATTTATCTCACTAACTAGATGTTACGAACAATTATATCAAATTTAGAGGAGTTCGGAATGAGAGAGAATACAAGTTATGTAAGAGAATGTAATATTCAATATTTTTTAACCAATAACTAAAAACTTCAGTGAAACAAAGCCCTCGGTTTTCAGCAGTAACCTACCCAATTATAACACAGCCTAAACTAAACTCAGCTAACCCAACATAACATATGCTAAACTAAACTAAACTAAGCTAAACCAACATAAAATAACCTAAATTAAACAAAAAGTAACCTAACATTAGCTAAACTAAACTAACATAACATAAACTAATCCAATATTACATAACCTAAAGTAAACTAAGCTTAATAAATATAACATAAACTAAATTAATTTAACATAGCCTAAAGTACAGTAAATTAGCTGGCATAATATAACCTATCCTTAACTAAACTAACCTAACATAAACTAAACTAACCCAACACAACATAACTTAACTTAAACTATCCCAACATAATGTAGCCTAAACAAAAACTAACCTAAAATAACATAAACTTAACTTATCTAATATAAAACATAATACAACCAAAACTAAACTAACCTAACATAAAATATACTAAGCTAACCACACCTAGCATAGCCTAATTTAAACTAATCAAATATAACATAACCTTAAATAAACTAAACTAACCTAAGCTAACCTAACATAACCTAAACTTAAATAACCCAACATAACATAACCTAAGCTACACTAAACTGACCTAACATAAGCTAAACTAAACTAACATAACCCAAAATAACCTAACCTAAGCTAACCTAACATAACCTAAACTTAAATAACCCAACATAACATAACCTAAGCTACACTAAACTGACCTAACATAAGCTAAACTAAACTAACATAACCTAAACTAACTTAACCTAAGCTAACCTGACATAACCTAAACTACACTAAACTGACCTAACATAAGCTAAACTAAACTAACATAACCTAAACTAACCTAACCTAAGCTAACCTGACATAACCTAAACTTAACTAACCAACATAACATAACCTAAACTACACTAAACTGACCTAACATAAGCTAAACTAAACTAAACTAATATAACCTAAACTAAACTAACCTAACATAACCAAAACTGAACTAACCCAACATTACATGACCTAAGTAAACTAAACTTAGCTAAAATAACATAACCTAAACTAAACTAACTTAACCTCAATTAAACTAAACTAAGCTAACCCAACATAACATAAACTAAATAAACTGAACTAAACTAATTTAACCTAACCTAACATAAACTAAACAAATCTTACTTAACATAACATAGCCTAAACTAGACTAGCTAATCTCACACAATACAACATAACCTAAAAAACATAAGAGTAGATAGAACTGAAGCTCTAAGAGACAGAACTAAGTTGCCAATAAATATTAATAGTTTCTAATTGACTATATAGAAAAGTAAAAACAGAAACAAATAAATAATTATTGCACAAACGTCGAGTTGTGGTTACACAAACATATAACACACAAAGAACAATGTGATACAAATAGTTGATTTCATAACAAATATGACAACATATGTCTGATACACATTTCATAATAAATATGACAACATATGTCTGATACACATTTCATAATAAATATGACATCATATGTCTGATACACATGTCAAAATAGCCATCGGTAAGATTTGTACAAGCTGACTTATTTATATAATTAAATTATTTTCGGAACACCATGATTATTACATGTCAGTAATTTGTCAGTCACAAATTATAAATATTGAGTTGAGAACAGTTAGTAAACTAGAAGACTATGTAAGTAACTAAAAATTATATATGTTGAGTTGAGAACAGTAAGTAAACTAGAAGAGTATGTAAGTAACTGAAAATTATATATGTTGAGTTGAGAACAGTAAGTAAACTAGAAGATAATGTAAGGAACTGAAAATTATATATATTGAGTTGAGAACTGTAAGTAAACTCGAATACTATGAAAGGAACTGAAAATTATATATATTTAGTTGAGAACAGTAAGTAAACTAGAAGACTGTTTTTTCGTTTTTTTGAATTAAGCACAAAGCTACACAATGGGCTATCTGTGCTCTGCCCACCACGGGTATCGAAACTCGGATTTTAGCGTGTAAGTCCGCAGACATACCGCTGAGCCACTAGAAGACTATGTAAGTAACTGAAAATTATATATGTTGAGTTGAGAACAGTAAGTAATCTAGAAGACTGCAAGTAACTGAAAATTATAAATATTGAGTTGAGAACAGTAAGTAAACTAGAATACTAAACTCAGTTTATTGTAGTTACTGTGAAATATATTGAATTTAAAAATCAAGTTTCTAAACTATCGCTGATTATTTGAGACAAAATTCAATTTTGATTGGTTTTAATATTTGTTATCGTGTTTGTGGAAACTCAGTCTGTAACTTCAACTCTGATGTTACTTATCTCAACCTGTTACGGATTTTATAACTTACCAACAACATTCAGTTTCACTGTTTGGTGTATTGTTCGTGACCAACGGAAGTCCACTCGGCACATGTACACGCCCGAGTCCTTTTCTAAAACTGGATTGATTTTCAATGACGGCGGATTGTTGAAAAGATCAAAGTGAGCACGTGGTCTGTATTCTTCTCCGATAATGTGTATAGCGGTTCGTAAAGTTCCCTTTCTTACGTCCAACGTATATACAGGCAGTTCGGAATCTCCCTTATACCACATGATCAGAGAAATCGCTTCATCATAACTAGGGTTTGTCAGGTTACAAGGAAGAACACCACGTCCACCCTGCAGGGTCGTAAACTCGGCGCCATATTCTGTAAAGATGTGAACCATGTTTGGTACTTGAAAACAAACAGAAAGGTTAACTGCTAGGTAATAACTAGAATTGGAACACACAAATGTATTCACGAACCGCTTGATTTGTTTTAGCATCTTATAAAATCTTTGTTATAACACCCAATAAAATCTTTGTATAGCATCATATACAACTTGCCACTCGCTAGTACAGCGGTGTGTCTCTGGATATACAACGCTAAACACAGGGGTCCAATTCCCCTTGGTGGGTTCACCAGATAGCCCAATATGATTTTGCTCTAAGAAAAACACACATCCGTGCACAACGTTTGTTATAAAATAGTTTACTTGGTACCCTATAGAGCATTATTTTTACACAGTATAATACCTTTCTTTCATACCCTATACAACGAAGTTTATGAAATGTGTTTTTAATGTGTGTTTATCGAAACTTACAAAGTTGTATTTAAAGCTAATATAAATTACTTAACTCCTCGGGCTATCTTCACGTGTATAAAAGAATCTATTGAATTTATTGGCCTTGTAGAATAGGTAATTGTTGACAGAAGTACAAAAAATATTTTTGAAAATTGAATACAGTATTAATATGCATACTCTGTTGAACTATGTATAATACAGATGATAATCGAAGTACATTTGCATACATTGTTAATTAAAAATGGTAGTAATAGTGACTTGTATAAAAAAACTCATTAGAAAGCATTTCCAATTACACGAAAGTTATAACACAAAACTCGTAAATAATGCATGAATTATTAACATTCAGAACTCAGTGAAAAAAGAATATATTACTCTACGTGTAAGTGTACAGTATAAATAAACATAATAACAACATTTCTTAAAATTTTAATGACTTTAATTGTTTCTTGGTTACAAAACACTTGCACGTGAACTATAAGGAGTCAAAATGAAGAATTTTAGTGTTACTGGAGTTGTTTTGTCTGTTTTCTCTGCTGTTTTATTCAAATATAAACAACCGGAATCGAAACAATAAAACTAAAATTACTTTTGATTTAAGTTAGAACTTTACTAATTTATCACTACTATAAACTCACAATCTTTCATTTAACTTATTTTGATATGTGAGAACATTACCTGACACTATGCAACATAATTTGTACTTTTTCTTGTTCCTGGACTGAAAGTGTTATTTCCCAATTGCTTATGCCTAAAGTAAATAGAAAAAACAACAACATATTTTTCTCTTCAAACTTTGCTTTTGTGACCTGGGAGCGTATAACGAAATCCTGATGGGAGACTATATTTCGAGGTTTATATATAACAGTCGCAAATCTTTAAACACTACTCACTTCTAAACATTTTTGTGTAACTTTAATATAAATAATGTAAATATTGATTCATATGTTGTTTTATTCAGATCTCATGTAAATAAAAATGTTCAAACTTGCCCGTTTTTTTCATAGAAAATATGTTAATTTCTAAATTTCATTATCCAGATCACAAACGCAAAGTTTGAAGGGAATAATGGCCATTTTCTGTACTTTTACAACATAAGCAGTTAAAAAATAACACAAGCTATCAAGGAAAAAATGTGTTAGCTGGTGTTATTGGGAGTTATATTATGGTAAGTTTTCTGATAAATGTAACTTATTGTTGAATATATCACTTTATTTGGTGTTATTGTGTGGTGATTATTCTGATTAACATACCTTTATTGTTGAATATATGATATTGTTGAGAGTTATATTCTGGTAAATATTTTGATAAATGGACCCTTATTGTTGATTATATCACAGTGTTGGGAGTTATGTTATGGTAAGTATTCTGATAAAGATAAATGTATCTTATTGTCGAATATATCACATTGTTGGGAGCATCATTGTGGCAAGTAGTCTGATATGTAGACCCTTATTGTTGAATACTTTAGCTTGTTAGGAGTTATATCAAGATAAGTATTCTGAAAAAGTACCTTATTATTGAATATGTCACATTTTTCGGAGTTATATTGTGGTAAGTATTCTGATAAATTGACCTTTATTCTTGAATATGTCAGAGTGTTGCGAGTTATATTATGGTAAGTATTCTGAAAAATATACTTTATTGTTGAGTATGTCACATAATTGGGGGTTATATTGTGAAAAGTATTCTGATAAATGGACCCTTAATGTTGAATATATGACATGTTAGGAGTTATATTATGGTAAATAATTTGATGAATGGATCCTTATTGTTGAATATATCACAATGTTGGGAGTTACACAATGATAAATTTGCTAAAAGATAAAGGAACCCTTACCTTTCACACAGCACATGTACACAACACATGGTAACAAAAAAAGAATCGAAGCTGTAACAATGAAGAATACTTGCATCTCAATCGTCTATCAGTTTGGAAGTCGAAAGTTATTCTGAAAATGCAATAAAACTCTTAGGTTTGATGAACCTGAAATAAAGAAACGTTGGAAATAAACTATTTTTAAACTATTATCGTAGAATACATGTCACTTTTCTTCTCTAAATCCTAATGTTATTTAATATAAATTCTGAGAAACAACAAAAAGAGTATTTAGTCCCAATAGAAGTCCAAGGTTACTGATCATCAAAGGTAATAGGAGGAAGTAGATAAAATAATTATAAAAAATGTGTTACAATACTCTAATACTAGTTATAAGAAATGGAATATATTAACTGAAATGTTTTTGTTTGTTTCTCTCATAAAATTACTTCATACAAACTTTTTATACGGTGTATAAGTAGATTGTGTCAACAATAAAACTACATTTGTTTCAAAGTATAATTTGATATTCATCGATATTTCTGTATTTTAATAGTTCAAATGTCACATTCATTACTGGCAGTAATTCATATATATAGCCAGACGAAAATATGTACAATGTAAAAAGTATAGCAACCTAAGCAACAAAGAACAATTAAGTTAATGGTGTTAAAACATTTTCAAGTTGTTTGGATGTTATGATAATAACGAGAGTCAGTGTTTCTCTGTGTGACACCCAACTCTTCTAGGTCGTGCCGACCTAAACAGCCATAAAATTATCAAAATAACAAAAACAAATTAAATACCTTTTGGTAGCTGGAAATTATAGCAATTAGCAACACAGCTTACTTTAGTTCTCTGTAAACTGTCTCTTCAGATACTATTATATCTTTAAGAGAAAAGTGACACTTCATCCGGCCCCCCAGTGGCTCAGCGGAATGTCTGCGGACTTACACGCTAAAATCCGGGTTTCGATACCCATGGTGGGCAGAGCACAGATAGCCCATTGTGTAGCTTTGTGCTTAATTCAAAACAACAACAACAACGACACTTCATCCAATGGGACAGTAATATGTCTGTGGACTTACAACGTTAGAATAGGAGTTTTGATGCTTTTGGTGAGCAAAGCACAGATGGCGTATTGTGTACCTTTGTGTTTAACTACAAATAACAATTAATTGAAATATTATTCAAGTAACGAGAAATGGATAAATTTGATACAAGCACTTAAATGCAGTATTGTTTTTACCTATAAGTTATATACAAGGCTATTAAAGAACAAATGCTAATTCAATTATTTGAATAAAATAACCACAAAAAACTGCAGTCACTGACGCACCAAAACATTTTTTATACAAATAGAACATAACTTCGTTATTGTTACTTGAATCATGAGATTAAACAGGATAAAAGAATAGTGTTATGTATTATTATAGAACCAATGAATATCTTTCAATCTCTGTTACACCTACCACACGATTCACTTTAGAAACGTTATGTGGAATTAAAACAAGGAAAAGAGTCATTCTGGAAAAGTTTGGTTGATTAAAGAAAAGGAAAGCCTTTGAATCTACTGTGTGGACCAGACACATGACTGGACCTTGATGTGACCACAGACTATGAGAGCTAACACTGATAAGTTTCATTGTAAATGTAAAGTAAAACAATATAACATGAGTAAAATGATCTAGACATGATTCTGAATGTGATGGTTTAAATGCAACCAACAAGGTTGGATGAAAGAAGAAATTATGTGAAGATATTTCAATCGATTTGACCTACCAGTTCAATAACTGATTGATCATCTGATTACCGCAGTGACCACGAAACAACAGTGTTGTTAACTTCAAAAGGCAGTTTGGATTAACATTGGCACAACAGTGTTGTTAGCTTCAAAAGGCAGTTTGGATTAACATTGGCACAACAGTGTTGTTAGCTTCAAAAGGCAGTTTGAATTAACATTGGCACAACAGTGTTGTTAGCTTCAAAAGGCAGTTTGGATTAACATTGGCACAACAATGTTGTTAGCTTCAAAAGGCAGTTTGGATTAACATTGGCACAACAGTGTTGTTAGCTTTAAAAGGCAGTTTGGATTAATATTGGCACAACAATGTTGTTAGCTTCAAAAGGCAGTTTGGATTAACATTGGCACAACAGTGTTGTTAGCTTTAAAAGGCAGTTTGGATTAATATTGGCACAACAGTGTTGTTAGCTTCAAAAGGCAGTTTGGGTTAATATATTAGAAATCGTGAGTTTAAATAATTTATGAAATTAACCACACAGTAAAGTTCAAGGATGCAGCGTTAAAGTTGAAACAGATACTAAATGTATTGCAATATGATGTCCTTACCGTTTATACAAGGAAGAAAACATAAGGGGATTGTATAACCTCCAGCATGGTACCAACATAGTATAATATATATAGATTGACATATTTTCATCAATACTTAGTTTTGTTTCGTTTCACAAACTCAGTTTATCTAGATCTACCTAAACAGCCCTAAGTTACCAGTTTCCATGATGGCCTTTCTAGGTTCCTACTGAAAGGTGTAGGGTTAACTAGTGCGGCAGGCGTTATATTTATTTTCTGTGATTCATATGAGATTTATTCTTTCATTATACGTTGGATTTATGTTACAGATCACAAAGTTGTGCCAGTTAAAACGGTTTAGAGACCTAAGAATTTCATTCACAAAAAGGCATCTGGTACTTACAACCCAGATGACATTTTTTGACCCCACAAAACTCATTTTTAGCCTTCCTGACAAACAAAAGGAAAAACGATCATTTAGTAACATCCGCCAACCAGCGAAAACTCTTTATATCATATGTATCATATAATAGCATGCTCGACTGTTACAGTCATAGTTTGACGTGCAGACTATATACAACGGAATATCACAGTTCAAACCCTAGATCTTTTGACTTGCACTCCAACATTCTAGGTGAAGACATGGCGAGGAATCATAACAGCTGATTTGTCGAGACAACATGAAAGTCAGGAAATAAAATATTAACAAAAATCAAGTTTTCATATTTATATCGTTATATTATCGATATATTCATATCGTTCATGGTGAACGTAGTAGAATAAAACTGAAATTAATATGAATTTATCACGTTCACAAGTACTGTAATTATTGTCCGAACAAGAGAACGAATGAAATTCAAATTGTTTAGTGGATGTGATGTACAGATGTTGTTCTCACGAGGTATAAATATTTAGAAACATCGAAGTTCAGTATCAACTGTTGAATGTACAACACCGCAACAACATCATACTTATTAATGATTACAGTAGTTGTTCGAACAGTTGTACATATTTATTAATGATTACAGTAGTTGTTCGAACAGTTGTACAATTAAACGTATTAAATTCCAGTTAAGTTACACTGACGTCATACAGCCGTAATTATACGATTGTGGATGAAACAGCGTGCTATTTTTATATTACGATAAGATGTACGACTTAACAATTAATTTACATTTCTTACAACTTACATGAAATTAGACTTACACATGTTTAATTAAACAACACAGCTTATTTGTTTCAGAAGTAATTGGGTTTTCTGCTTGTTTGTTACTCATTACGAAGATGTACGGTTGGCTATATGTGTTGTGTCTGTCAAAACCTAGATTTTAGCGTTATAAGTATTCAGATTTATCATAGATCCCCTTAAATATCTTTCAGTCCATGTTTCTTTTTATTGTCTACCACATTTATTCGTTAAGAAAGAGAAGTTTTAAAAACTACATGAACCACAAAGCGTGTGCATCTCTGTAACTTACCTGAAAGACCGTATGTAGAAGAAAATTATTCATCCAAATATGTTTCAATTTGAAAAGCACATTAATTTCTGTACAGCTGGTTCGTTTCAAGGTAATATTTAATCACGTCTGTAGTCAACCGATGTAGCTTGTCAACTGTTTTGGAGCAAAGTGTGTCATCTTACTTACAGAGCTTTGAGTACTTTGTTTCGTGTTATGAACACGAGGTGGCGAAACCTGTCAGCCTCAAATGTAGAAAAATGATAGAGAGAGAATGAGTCTGAAACACGACTTTAAAATTTGTGTTGTTTTGAATTAAGCACAAAGCTACGCAATGGGCTATCTGTGCTCTGCCCACCACGGTTATCGAGACCCGGATTTTAGCGTGTAAGTCCGCGGACATACCGCTTAGCCACTGGGGGGAGGGCGACTTTAAAATTAGGCAATAATTAGAAGACCGACATGATTTCAATTTCACGAAAAAATAAATTCAAAAAATGAATTTTAAAGTAAAAAAATGTTATCTACAATTATTTAATCAGGAATAAAGGCTATAAATATTTTATTATCTGAGTTCTATGAAACAAAACACTTCACGCTGAGGTTTACCTTATTTTAACTGAATAAAACTTATGTGATTTTCTTGAATATAAAACTATTTTTACCCGAAGAAATAAATTCTGACATGGATAGTAGCTTAGAGAAAAATAATAAATATCGAGATATATTTAAACAAAATACATTACATTTTAAATATATATATTAAAATAATATTCGAAGTGCAGCGTGTACAACTGTAAATACAAAATTATTCAAGTTAGAAACCAAGAAAATTTCTGAAGCTCAGAAGTCAAAATAGTTATAAATGTGAGTGTTGTATTCTATGGAATATTTAGTCAGTATAACAAGTCATATACACACAGATACATCGACAGAATACGTCCACTAATATCTAACTTTTCTGTAAATAGATCTAAATATTAGTGTATACAGAACAGGATCAAAAGTAATGTCCTAGAGTGTATTTTTAAGTGTTAGTGTTAGATCATTAGCTAAATGATTACCGAGTAAAACATACGTGTAACTATTACACACAGAAACCAGTTACAGTGTTATATGGGAGACATGTCGTCAGAACTGGTGTACCCACACAAAAACAATCACTGTATCCATGTCCCTGGATGAATGCCGATAAGAGTACGGACTTATGACTTTAAAATTCCTGGTTCTATTCCCCGCGATCGAAAGAGCAGATAGACTAACGTGACTCCGCTTTAACACAAAGAAACAAAATGATCCAAGTGTTATATTTAAAGTGCGTATCACATTAGAGGCGGAGCAACAAAAACAAAACAAAATAGAGTTGGAAATGTGGAAAAAATACAAGTAGAAACTTTAACAAGGAAAGAAATTAGATATTTGTAAATGTATGAAATAATTAAGAGCAGCTGAAATGGACAATAATATGTATATATATATATATGAACTGACTTGCGCCCCAATATGGTTATAATTTATACAGAGTTCTCGGTACTTTGTTTCAGATTTTGAACACTAGGTAGCGCAACCTATCAATTTTAAATATTTTATCATGAACAGTTAAGCTGCAGGCTATCAGATAGAATAATATTAATGATTATCTCTCTGTCTCTGTAAGTGTTATATCAGAAATATTCTAATCATATATTAAGTTTGATCTTGATGTTTCACGTGTTTATTACAATTAATTTTAAAGCATCCACAAAGACGACTTTTAGAAACGCAGTCTGATTATCTATTTGAAGTTAAGCACAAAGCGACACGATGGGCTATCTGTGCTCTGCCCACCACGGTTATTGAAACCTGGATTCTAGTTTCATAGCTACCATACATATCATACGTGAATAATAAAACTGTTTTACTGTTTGTAAGCCCACATCATGTACAATAAAGATTGTTTCACAGTTTGAATATCGATCTCGTAGAACAAGGATTGTGTTTTAAGAACTCAGAGTGATGAGAAATATTTTAATGAAGTATGAAAGTGAAACTTAAAAATTACCTAATATTACAATTATATTGTTAGTATCAGTTTCTGTATTGTAAGTAGAGTTAGATATGTTATATCATTGATAGCATTATTCAGTTCTAGGTGTGAAAGTCAGATATGTTATATTATTGTTAGCATTATTCAGTTCTAGGTGTGAAAGTCAGATATGTTATATCATTGATAGCATTATTCAGTTCTAGGTGTGAAAGTCTTTAAGAAGTAACATAGACAAAAATGACTGAATCAAAATAGTTATTTAATTTGCGATTACGGTTTTAGTATTTACCTCCTTTATATTGTTGTTATAATGTAATCTTTTGCGACGCTGTAAGTCAGATTGGTATAATATTTTAACATTTTTAATGGAACAGTACGTTTGGACAGGCACACTATAAACTATCAACTTTTTGTATGACATTTGTTCACGGAAACTCACTAAAACTAACAAATATGGCGAAACTCATGTTGTGATACAAACATTTGTATGCGATATCAATTCTGGGAAGCTTGCTAGGACTAACAAATATGGTGAAAGTCATGTTACGATACAAATATTTGTATGTGATGCCAATTCTGGGAAGCTCGCTAGGACTAACAAATATGGTGAAAGTCATGTTAGAGCGTATATATTTTTACTGAATTTCTATTCATTACTTAATAATGGATTCGACATACTGGTTGCTGTAACCATTCTGTCTGAGATTTAGAGAACATTCAATTATGTAAGTTAAAACACTGTTATTGTTTGTAAAATGTAATGATTTACATAAAGACAACAGAAATAAAATACATGTTTTAAAATCAACATCACGAAGACTGAAAAAAACTGACGTTTTAATGAAGCAGTTTGATTCACAGATGTTAAAATATAACCATTTTCTATTCACAGACAGAAGATCAGATGCATTCATTAGAAAAATACAATGACACTAACAGAGTACTATTTTATATTAGATTACATAAAACTCACATTACAGATTACATGTTTTATATCTTTTAAAAATTACGTTTCAGATTATATATTTTGTATATTATAACTCATGTTAAAAATTACATATTTTATACATTACAACCCACGTTACAGATTACATGTTTTATATCTTTAAAAATTACGTTTCAGATTATATATTTTGTATGTTATAACTCATGTTAAAAATTACATATTTTATACATTACAACCCACGTTACAGATTACATGTTTTATACATTATAACTCACTTTACAGATTACATGTTTTATACATTATAACTCATGTTACAGATTACATATTTTATACATTACAACCCACGTTACAGATTACATGTTTTATATCTTTTAAAAATTACGTTTCAGATTATATATTTTGTATATTACAACCCACGTTACAGATTACATGTTTTATACATTACAACCCACGTTAAAGATTACATGTTTTATACATTATAACTCATGTTACAGATTACATGTTTTATACATTAGAACTCACTTTACAGATTATATGTTTAACATTAGAATCCCATTTTTCGTCCATACAGTTGACAGAGTTGTGACAACTGTGCCAACAAAAAACAACACATGTTTCACAATGCCCTTTACTTTTAGTGACAAATACAATTCTCTCCCAAGTAGGCCCAGTACGTCTAAGTGTGTTAAGGCACTTAACTCGTAATCTGAGGGTCGCGGGCTAGAATCCCCGTCATAACAATCATGCTCGCCCTCCCAGCCGTGGGGGTGTATAATGTGACGGTCAATCCCATTATTCCTTTGTAAAAGAGTAGCACAAGAGTTGGCGGTGGATAGTGATGACTAGCTGCCTTCCTGTAGTCTTAAACTGCGAAATTAGGGAAGGTAGCGCAGATGTGTTTTGTTCTCTGCGCTGTTAACCAGTTTGGGTCAATACAAAGTTCTGGTTCCACGGCTAAAGCAGGAAGTAATTCACTTATTGGTGTTTATTTGATATCAGACACAAAGTTACATGATGGCTGTCTTTGTTGCGGCCGAGCATCTAATCCTAGTTTTTAAACTCATAAGCTTTCAAACTTACAGCTGAACCAGCGGGGAAGAGAGGTCACACTTACATTCTGAAATAAACGACACGAAACATAAAAAAGGAGGCAGAATTCTAAACAGTATTGAAAAAAAAACTTATAATTTATAGTAATGAAAGAAAGGTCCGACATGGCCAAGCGTGTTAAGGCGTGCGACTCGTAATCTGAGGGTCGCGAGTTCGCATCTCCGTCGCGCCAAACATGTTCGTCCTTTCAGCCGTGGTGGCGTTATAATGTGACAGCCAATCTCACTATTTGTTGGTAAAAGAGTAGCCCAAGAGTTGGCGGTGGGTGGTGATGACTAGCTGCCTTTACTATAGTCTCCCACTGCTAAATTAGGGACGGCTAGCACGGATAGCCCTCGAGTAGCTTTTTGCGGATTCAATAACAAACAATAATGAAAGAAATCCGAATAAATTGTAGTCTTATCTAATTGACTTGTTAAATCTTCATTTCTATTATATAGTGATCACAAAACTAGAGAACTATTAATCAGATGTTTTTTTCCCATAATTATTACGACGTTAAAACGGTCTAGTAAATCATACCTAAACACAGTAACTACAACCTACTTCACCACAGTAACTACAACCTGCTTCAACAAAGTAACTATAACCTACTTCAACACAGTAACTCTAACCTGCTTCAACACAGTAACTATAACCTACTTCAACACAGTAACTCAACCTGCTTCAACACAGTAACTCCAACCTGCTTCAACACAGTAACTACAACCTGCTTCAACACAGTAACTACAACCTACTTCAACACAGTAACTACAACCTACTTCAACACAGTAACTACAACCTGCTTCAACACAGTAACTACAACCTACTTCAACACAGTAACTACAACCTACTTCAACATAGTAACTACAACCTGCTTCAACACAGTAACTACAACCTGCTTCAACACAGTAACTACAACCTGCTTCAACACAGTAACTACAACCTGCTTCAACACAGTAACTACAACCTACTTCAACACAGTAACTACAACCTACTTCAACACAGTAACTACAACCTGCTTCAACACAGTAACTACAACCTACCTCAACACAGTAACTACAACCTACCTCAACACAGTAACTACAACCTACCTCAACACAGTAACTACAACCTACCTCAACACAGTAACTACAACCTACCTCAACACAGTAACTACAACCTACCTCAACACAGTAACTACAACCTACCTCAACACAGTAACTACAACCTACCTCAACACAGTAACTACAACCGTTGTTCAAATTCACTGAATCAAGAGCAGCATGTTTCAAACGTTTGCACTGAATTGAGGTTCAAAGGTTACATTATAAAAACAAAGTTCCATATATGTATATATACACATGGAATGAGTATTACAGTAGAATTAACAGTGAGTACCTGTAACTTTAGTTGGATATCGAGTACCAGTAACATCCAGCTTTCCACAGTATCAGCACATATTGCTGGATATAGAGTACCAGTAACATCTAGCTTTTCACAGTATTAGCACATATTGCTGGATATAGAGTACCAGTAACATCTAGCTTTTCACAGTATTAGCACATGTTGTTGGAAATAAAGTACCAGTAACATTCAGTTTTCACTATATTAGCACATATTGCAAGATATCGAGTGTCAGTCTCCTCCAGCTATTCACCGTATTAGCACACATTGTCGGATATAGATTGGTAATAACGTTCAGTATTTCAGACTCTTCAAACTAAGCAGTGAAGTTACGTCCGAGTGAAAAGCTGATGTTTTGACTATCCCGGTTTTTGTCGTTTCATTTCACAATCATGGTTTAATAAAGTTAATTTGAAAATTGTATCATATTTTTACTATATTTACTCTTGAATCGTTAAATAATTTTAATGAAGAAAAGTAGATATCTCGTGAAAAAACACAATTCCACAATATTCTTATTATAAATAACGATCAATACATGGAAACACAGCTATTTTAACTTCAGTTATTTGTAACCTTAGTTCAGAAGGGTTTGTTACAATAGTAAATTTACAAATCTAAGTTTATTCGCAAACAGGTAGAGAAAATAACACAACTAATGAAAATATGGAAAAAATGAAATGTAGTTCTCCTTTTTCTATTGGTTTATCGAATATTGTAATCAATTTATATTTTCAATGTCAGTAATCTTACATATCACTTTGTTCTTTGGTGACGCAGTGTTTGATCAAATGAAAATTCGAAAGTAGTTGAGAATTCGTCAACTTACATTTAGTTATTTTGCAATTTGAATTTTATAAAATGTTTATTTTATTATATTAGTTAAGCCTCTTTTATCTCCTAAACGGTGATTTAATAAAGTTTGGAGCTATTTGGTACAGATCCGATCCATTGTGAACTTTGGTCCCTCAACGATTCCCGTGCTTTATAATTGTTCTGAGTGCATTTCCATCCATTGAATAAAAGTGTTTACGTATATACATTTCATACTTAACGTTATATTTATAGATAGATGATAACTGTGTTATTTCGTTAACTTCAGCAAAGTTATATAATCCATTAATTCTCCTTGAATTGCTTAAACTTAAATGGTTTCTTATTTTAGCTTTCGTAACATGTGTGTCATCTGAGCGTTTCTTTCGATAAAATGAGTTTTCAATATATTTACATCACAGAAAGATGTTTTTGTATTTGTTCATAAAATATATTTGTTCTTAAAGTTATAAATGTTTGAAAAAGCAAAAAGAAATATTATTTCTAAAGTGTTTGTTTGATTGAGGTTAAGCACAAACCTAGAAAAATGATGTGTTTGTGCTCTGTTCGCCACGTGTGTCTAAACCTGGTTTCTAGAGTCACAAGTCCACAGACTTTGACACTGAGATGGAATAATGATCTGTGATGACGAGAAAACTCACTCGTAGAGAAAAATATATATGTAAAAACAGCTGGTATGGATAGAGAAAACTCTATGTAGAGGAGCGAACAACGTTTTGACGACGACCGAAGAAGGTCGAAACGTTGTTCGCTCCTCTACATTGTTTACCCAACTCATGTCAGCCGTTTTTACATATATATGTGTGGGTTCTCGTTAGAGTGAATTAGTATTAACTGAAAAATTGTTTCAATTTTCACGTAATTAAGTATTCCATTAGTTCAACTATGTTGAACTAGGACTCAGCAATAGCGAGTACTTGTTAATCATTAAGATTGACTAAAAAAATGGTTTCACTTATTATTTGGTTTCAGCACCCATACTGCACTTAACTGAAACTGTATTGTAATGTGTGAAACGTATCGAGCTTTTGCGTAAAACAACAAAACCAACTAAAAACACGATACCATCAGAAGTAATCTAAGGTAGCTTTACCATGTAGTTTATTTTGAAATTACCCTGGTAGCTCAGAGAAAGTCTCATATTTTATAATGGTAAAAATTGGATTTCGATACCCATAATGTGCAGCTCACAGATAACCATCGTGTAGCTTTGTGGTTGATCAAAATAAACAGTTTGGAAGAGTCGTGGTTAATGGTCACTGTTTGAGGCCATAGAATTAACCTATTAAACTGAATGGCACTCTTGTAATACGTAAGACTGTAAAACCAAACTCACAGAGAAGGTCGACTGAACTCACATTTAACAGTAATAATTCTGTAGCTTCAACGTTTTCCTCCGTCCGTCACAAGAAAGTTTTTTCGTTTTTATTAAATTTGTCACAACGATACTCTTTTTCTCACAACAGTTATCTTAACCTATGTGTATGTGGACATGTACGTGTGTGTTATTATGTTACTTTATAGGCTTTTACAGCCAGATTTATCTTAGAAATATCATTAGTTTAACGCTGTGTTATTTTCACTCGACATCACATCTGCGTTTTTGGTCAACAAGTCCTTCAAGAAATGCAAGGAAATATAGTTTAGAAACGGTTTCAATTGGTAGCGAAAGTCAACAAGTCCTTCAAGAAATGCAAGGAAATATAGTTTAGAAACGGTTTCAATTGGTAGCGAAAGAAACTTCATTATAGTAGCTGATGATGACCTAAACATGACGAAACGTCGCACGATTTTAATAAAGTGTTTCTTTATCCATTCAAACCGTTTCGTACGTTTTTTGGTTTGGTTTGAATTTCGCGCAAAGCTACTCGAAGGCTATCTGCGCTAGTTCCTCCTAATTTAGCAGTGTTAAACTAGAGGAAAGGCAGCTAGTCATCACTACTCTCCGCCAACTATAGGGCTACTCTTTTACCAACGAATAGTGGGACTGGCCGTCATATTATAACGCCCCTACGGCTGAAAGGACAAGCGTGTTTCGTGATTCAAACCATTTCCTACGTTTCTAAGAAGTGGCTCCTTTTTCACATAATGTAAATATAAGATAAGTAACATCAGTACATACACGGTTCGAACGTGAAACTTACGTATACAACTAGTGTTAGTTACTAAAACTTCTTACACCAGCCAAGCTATAAATATACTAATCAGTGATGTCGAGAAACCCACTTGTTGAGAATTTTATATGCAAAAACGGCTCTTCTGGGCCCAGAAAACACTTCAAATAGAAGAGCGAACAACGTTTCGACCTTCTTCGGTCATCGTCAGGTTCACAAAGAAAGGGTTACTGGCCGGAAGCTGACCACATGTTTGGAAGGGGTTGTATAACTGAGTGTCGCAATGTAGAGGGCGCGGTTTGAATATATAATTTTATCTATAATATTAATATAGGTATAATGGTGTTCCTTTATATTGGTTTATTTTGGGTTTAAGTTGTTGTATAAGTAAGGCTTCTTTAATTTTTCGTTTGTTTATGTTTGTTTCTTTATTTAGTATTTTAGTGTTTTCTATGGTTATGTTGTGTCCATTTGACTTGCAGTGTTCGAAAACGTGTGAAGGTGACTTTTTATGTTCTTTGAATCTGGTTTCCATTTTTCTACTTGTTTCTCCTATATAGAAGTCGTGGCAGTTATCACATTGTATTTTATAAATAATGTTGGTGTGGTGTTTGTCAGTGTAGTTCTTACATAGTATAGACCTTAGTTTTGTGCCTGGTTTTTGAATAAATTTAGTGTTAACTGGAATGTTATATTTTGTTACTAGTTTTTGCCAAATGTTGGTTATTTGTTTGCTGATGTCAGGAATATATGGTATACAGCAGTATATGGTTTCGTGATTTTTTGATTCGTGAGATATATTTACTTTTGTTGGTTGATTTTGCTTTCTGTCTAGGTGTGTGCGTATAATGTTTTCTACGGTTTGTGGAGGAAACTTATTGATGTTGATGAAGTGTTGTTTTATTTTATCTAATTCATCGTTAATTTTATCTGGTGAGCATAGTTTTATGGCTGTGTTTATCTGGTTTCTTAGTATGTTGAGTTTTTGTTTTGTTTCATGTGCTGAGTCCCAAGGAATGTATAGTCCAGTATGGGTGATTTTTCGGTGGATTTCTGTTTTGAATTGTGTGTCGGTTCTTATAATTTTGAGGTTAAGAAATGATATTTGATTGCTTTCTTCCTGTTCACATGTGAAGTTAATGTTGGGATGTATAGAGTTAATGTGAGTGAAAAAGTTAAGTATGTGTTCTGTAGATTCGAATCCCGCAACCGTGTCATCTACATATCTGTACCAGTATAGTGGTGGATGTAATGCTGTATTAATTGCTTGTGTTTCAATTTGTGTCATAAAAATATTGGCTAGAACTGGCGATACTGGGTTGCCCATGCTTAGGCCATTTGTTTGTATATAGTTTTGGTTGTTGAACATGAAGTTTGTCTTTATTGTGGTGAATTCTATGAGGGTTGCTAACTGGTTACTGGGAATGTCTATAATCGGGTTAGGGTCTCGAATATAGAGTTCTAAGGCTATCTTGCAGGCTTCTGTTGTTGGAACTTCTGTGAAGAGGGATATAACATCAAAACTGGCCATTAAGGCTTTATGATTAAGTTGATTTAGATTGGACTTGAAATTAAAAGAGTCTTTGATGAATAAGCTGGCTGATGTTGCATATTTGGAGAATGCCCATGCTATGTATTTACCAAGATTGTAGTTAAACGATTCATATGTTGACATTATTGGTCGTAATGGACAATCTGTCCAGATTGTTATTTATATCTAATAATCAAGATGTTATAGGCACAATCAAACGTATATACATTCACCGAGACTCACTCTGGAGGGAACAACCAACCAACAAGGGCAGTGTTGTATGTAGGTTTATTTGGAGAAACAGTTCGTGATTATGGGTTTTAAAGACCACAAAGTATCACGATGTTTTAAGACCTTTAAAACTATACTTAAATTGTTCAGTTTATTACTGAACCGCTTTATTGTTTCGACTACCCATAGTTTTACTTCCTTTTAGTTTAACTTTAAGAAAGAGACTGTCCTGGTTTACTTTGTAAAGATTCGTAACTCTTCAGCTGGAGACAAGCCTGTACGTTAATTTATTTATACCACTTCTAAACAGATCATTTCTCTCTTCCGGTTACTTGTTTTAAAACGGCCATTGGCAGCAGTATAAAGACTGTAAAGGTATACCCAATCATACTATGCCCAGTAATAGTAGGAATATGATCTGATTGTGGTTTCTAGTGTTGAAATAGCACAAGGCAAGTGTTTTAATTGGTCAACGATACTCATCGATACAAACAGTGGTAATGCCCATTATTTCATTATTAAGTGTAGGTCCCTAAGGAAGGCGTTTGAAAATGGAAGTGTTTATAATACAAATGGTAGAAAAAGAAAACACGAACACTCCAAAAGCAATGTTAGATATATCATGTTATGTGCTCTGTGACATAGACGATTGTCGAATACAGATTAGCCAACAATCTTTCTCTACATAAAGATGTGAATGTGAAGTTGAGACAACAAGATGTCACTAGCATGTGAGATAAGGTAGCTAAACTAAAACTGAGCTACAAACAATAGAGTAAACAAAACTGGAGCGTTTTCATGTGAATCCATGTTCTAATTATCCAGTAACAGTTGATAACAGTTTGTTCGACAGCAGAACAGAGAGTAGAATGTGTACATCAATAGTTATGATAAAAGTTTAAGCTGTATACAAGATGATTTACACATAACTGATGGACTACCATTATAACAATATTAAAAAGGGATGATAAAATCACCTAAAAATCCATCTATGGGCGTGAGTAATTAAGAATAACCACTGTTCAGTTTGTTAATAAGTTTAACAATCTGTTATAGGAAGTCCGTTATCAAAGGTTGAATTAGGAAATTCCTAACATTGTAGAAATCTAAAGACGTTTTGGTCCAAAGATATTGGCTAGAAGATCACAACTCTATGATAAGAATAAAAATGGTTATATAACGGATGCAGGAACCGATAAAGAAAAGTGTACTGTGTAAATTATGAAAAAAGTGTACACTGCAGATACACAGCAGAGCCACGATTACTGAAAACAGTAAAATCCATTAAATGTAATACGATAAGTAATTTATATAGACACAAGCAGATACACTCTAACTATATTTCATAGAGTCTACTAAAATACTTATATATTACAAGTCTCTTAGGTGAGTTAAAAACGTAGAGACCAGCCCAGGGGAACCAGTCGCTTGTATAACGACAAGGGGATACTCACTTATACTTTTATTTCTCATGTGTATAGAATATGTTTGTACATCATGATGGAATACAATAAATATAAAACAAATAATGACTTCTTACAAGAGAAAACTGGATTGAGAAAAAATTGGAAAAATGGATTCAGAATATTGATGGAAATGAATAAGTAACATCATTCCTTTTGCATGTACTTTATAAACTATCACAAAGTCAACTTTGTCAAAGATGACAAATTGACGCCAAAAAAAATTTATTTTCTGCATCAACGAGTCTCTTAAAAAAAAACTTCTTTTGAAGATTTGATCTCAGTTAAAGGAAAGTTTAGGAAATTGATTAATAAATTGCTTGAAAAGATTAAATCTTCCATCTTCAGATAAGGTGTATGAACAGAATATCTGAGAAGGTATCTGTTAATAAATTATGATATTCATGTTTAAAATTGTGAATGGCTACATCATAGTATATTTTATTTGCTTCTATTAGGAAGAGGTGGCCCGACATGGCCAAGCGTGTTAAGGCGTGCGACCTCGTAATCTGAGGGTCGCGGGTTCGCATCCCCGTCGTGCCAAACATGCTCGCCATTTTAGCCGTGGGGGCGTAAAAATGTGACGGTCAATTCCACTATTCTTTGGTAAAAGAGTAACCCAAGAATCGGCGGTGGGTGGTGATGACTAGCTGTCTTCCCTCTAGTCTTACACTGCTAAATTAGGGACGGCGATCACAGATAGCCCTTGAGTAGCTTTGTGCGAAATTCAAAAACAAACAAACAAAAACAAAATGTTAGGAAGAAAGTGGGTTATTAAACACACCATGTGAAAAGTAAGTTGTTATTCAACACATCATGTTAGAAAATAGTTTATTAAACACATTATGTTTAAAATCTCAAACAAAAGCCATAAAAATTACACAGAAGTTTTAATGGACTAGAGATACAGTTTGAATGTGAAGAAAAAGATCAAACATAATTTAAAGCCTAAAAATAAACAATTGGTTTCATTTTCTGGAGACTCACTCGAGAATTTTCAAGATCATTGAACAAGGAAATTGTTCACTCACGTATAGAATTAATTACGAATATACTATTGGCGATTATTGGGCACATTTTCCTGGTCATTGACCATCAGACTTCAGATATCCGTCCCTAACTCATCAGTAAAACACGAGAGGGGAAACCAAAGACTCTTGGGATATTTCTTTTGGGAATGAATGGTAAAACTAATTGTTACGTTGTTATTATTTTACACCGCTTAAAGGGTGACCATGGTCAACATTAGGAATTCGAACCACAGATGGAGTATGAAACGGAAAACAATGGATCATTCCATAGCAGAAGATCCACAACATTTTATTTAATATTCATTACTTTCTTAGCGTACTTACGACTCGCCCCTTTCTGTATAACGTATATGTCTTCAGTTTCTTTTTCAATTTCGCGCAAAGCTACTTGAGGGCTATTTGCGCTAGCCGTCCCTAATATAACAGTGCAAGACTAGAGGGAAGGCAGCTAGTCATCATCACCCAACGCCAACTCTTGGGCTACTCTTTTACCAACGAATAGTTGGATTGACCGTTATATTTTAACGCCCCCACGTCTGAAAGGGTGAGCATGTTTGTGCTCATACACATACAAATTCCGTATTTCACACAGCATACACATACAAATTCCGTATTTCATACAGCACACACATATAAATTCCGTATTTCACTCAGCATGCACATACAAATTTCGTATTTTACACAGCATGCACAATCAAATTCCGTATTTCACACAGCATACACGTACGGATTCCGTATTTTACACAGCATTTACATGGAATTTCCGTATTTCACACAGCATACACATACGAATTCCGTATTTCACGCAGCATATTCATACAAATTCCGTATTTTCCATTGTATACTTTTTTTGTTCAGTAGATTTAGCTCTTACTTTATCCGTTTTGTTTTCAACTCAGTATATATTTAATTATGGAGCTCCTATATGTATATGTATTAACAGGTCTGGATAACTACAATTATATTACCACGCAATTGTAAGCAATAGATTTCTTTCTTGAATAGTTTTCAAACGACAAAGTAAATGACTTATTGAAGACTAAAACTTGCGTTTTTCGTAATTTAGCGTGAGGTAGCGTTTCTCAGACTATGGTTCGCGACTCGTGACCCAAAGTTCACAAAAAATATTTTAAGATAATATTATTTACAGAATAAAAATGTTTTTCATAAAATTAAGTTTGCATTAATTCTAATAGTTGATTTTATAATACAGCTTTTCTGTTGCACGAATTTTTTTCTCTACATAAAAAATAGTAAGTTAGGGTGTGTCCGCGAAAAAAAGAAAGAAATTGAAAGGACTCATCTGGTTACAAATGTTTTAAAACTGCTGGTACAAAGGGTTAATGTTATGTATATTAATTGTAAAACCCAGTAGATGGCAATAGTGTCGCAGTTGGCAATCATCTAATTTTTTTTTATTTTTTACGCTGGTTCTCCAGTGAGTTTAAACTTACAACTTGCTTTTCATCAGTTTATGTTAAAAGAATAGTTACGGATATACACATGTTACATGAGTTACACTGTATTTATTTAAGTTTATTTTTTTATGGAGAAATGTGGTACCTGTTTGCTTTCCCATCTATCATATTTCCCCGAGAAGTTACAAACATCACTTTTCGTTGGTAAAGAGTCGCCCAAGAGTTAGCGATGGGTGGTGTTGACCAGTTGCCTTCCTTTTATTCTATCACTTCGAAACTAAGCAGATAGCCTTGTAGTGAAATTCAACGTTCACTGTTTTTTACATTTGGTTCTTGATTTGTGTTTCCCATTTAGTTAGTATAATTAATGTATTATTTTATTCTAAGTTTATTATTATTTAAATTGCTTTTAATCATGTGTTTAGTTACTTTTTATTAAGCACAAAACTACACACACACAGAACAACACACTCACCTATATGCAGATATTCTTAAGTACATATATTCATACATTCAGACAGACAGACATACGCTCATATGTTTGTGTGTGCATTTGAAAGTTTACCTGAAGGACACTTTAGAATCGACTCCAAGACCTATTTACAGTATTACGATGTTTGTTTATAATATGAACGGCTTTTCTTCACTAAACATTTAAGTGAAATAAATTTAAAATATTTAATTCAGAAGCAAATAAATATAAGCATTTTGGCACACAGGTAAATTTAAACAATATTTTGCATATGGATATTAAATAAAACCCAAGTTTTTTGCCTGTAGAGCAAACCCATATCTGGTTATCTATCATGCTCATTCACGAATCGAGTCCAGAATTCTGGAGTACACATCTGAAAACTCAATGCTGTTCTGTCGGGAGGAGACAAACATAGCAGTTTGAACACAAACAGTTAACATAAATTAATATAATCAAAATATTATAGTTGAGGTGTGTGCCCGAATTACGTACTTTTATCAAAGAACAGGAAGTTAGGCAGTTTCACTAGAAAGAAATAAAAAGTTATAGAGCTTACAAAAGGAACAGTTTATATATCTAGTGAAATCTTAACTTTCTGACGTACAATGATTGAAATTTAAATTATTAATACTACACAAGTCTTAGTGTACTGTTTGTTTTTAATTTCGCGTAAAGCCGCTAGAGGGCTATCTGCTGTAGCAGTCTAATATACAGTAAAATACAGTCTAATATACATAGCAGTGAAAGATTACAGGAAAGGCAACGAGCCATCACCACCATCGACAAGCAGGATTAACCCTAACTTCATAACGCTCCACTGCTGAAAGGATGGCCATATTTGGTGGTATAGGGTTTCGAACCCGTGACATTCATATTACGAGTGCAGCGCTATTTCATTTCTATTTTTAATGAATCCACAGGACATATAAACAAAATACATCAACGATTGGAGACGTCATGATTTACGAGATTTCGCTGCACAACAGAGGTTTTGTTTCTTGAACACTGGTGGTGTTCCTTATAGATTTCTGGCTGCTGATCACGAAAATCACATCCAAACTTACCCATCACGTACCGTTTCATCAAAATCTTCAGTTCTGCTACAATAGAAAAACGATATCAGGGCAACTGGAATCCGTCAATGTTTGCTGACTACTGTTGGACACTGCAACGTGATGCACCGGACATTAAATACAAACGAAAATCAGGAGTGCAAACACTTTTAATTATGTTGAACTTAATAGTGTATTACAAACATAAACACAATCAAATAAGTTATGGCCGGTAAACAGTTAACTGTGTATTTCTCAGAGTTCCTGCGTGATGAAGCAAAACCAAAACTATGTTTGTGCATACCCACCAGATACCTGTCACAATCAGCAAAAATCTTTTCAGGAAGCAAAACTTCAAACAAAATTCAGAATGGTAACAGAAATAATATTTAATTACTTGAAACACACACAGAGGATTAATAATAACAAAACAAAAACTAAAATAAATAGTCTAAACATATCAATAATAAGACAACAACAGACTGTAATGGCACAACATAACACAAGTATGTCATTCTGTTTAGAGTACTGTGAATGTGAACATTTGAAGGCTACTATTAACACATGACCTACAAATGTTAATCTAAGATAAAACTGTGATTAAAATATAAAAACGTATTTACTTTAAATCTATTATTCTACTCGAAGATTAATGTTGCTTTTAATATAAACATTAAACACATGAAATAACACGAATCTAACATTTTACCGCTCTAATACACATGTTAAACAGATCGAATGATACCAAACTGAAATGGTATGACTAGTATTATAAACGTTAATGCCCCCAGTGGCTCAGCGGTATGTCTGCGGACTTACACGCTAAAATCCGGGTTTCGATACCCGAGGTGGGCAGAGCACAGATAGCCCATTGTATAGCTTTGTGCTTAATTCTAAAACAAACAACCAACCAATAAACGTTAATGTTACAAACAATCGCCAGTGTTGTAAGCGTTAGGGTTAAAAACAATCGCTAACATTATAAACGTTGGTGTTGTAAACATTATAATTTTCCCCTAACGCTGATTTTGGAATAGAATATGGAAAATATTTTTGTGTTTCACAGCATATTTGACTATCTGCTTGTCTACAGGAGGAAATCGAAGCCAGGATTCTTTACGTTGTAAGTCAGTAAACCTATCACTGTGTCACCGAAACACCAATCAGTAGTCATATGTTCTAAATGATGCTCGAGTGTGGGTTCTGTATGGAATATTTACGATAATAAAGACAAGGGTGGAGGCTGGTGATGTTCTGTTAATTTTTAGCACATGTAAGGTGTGTTATAAGATATATACTGGACTTTTAACTTACATTATAAAAGTTCACTTACACCGAATACGCACAAATTTGGTAACTCGTAAATTTACTGTTTTTTACGTTGTACACATACACGCAGATAAAACATAAAATGTAGTTTACCATTGAAACAGTGGTAAATCTGAAAACTTATAAAACTAAATGTCAGAGTTAAGTTCCATGGAATAGAGACAGTAAACAGTTCAATGTAACTTTGGTTAGAAAGAAGGCAGGTCGTCAGCAGTAAAGTTCAGAAGTTGGATTCTTTGTTTTGTAGTATAGCGCAAAAAAAAAGGCCTATGTGTACTGTGCCAAGCATGGATCTCAAGCCCATTTTGTAGCATCACGCGAAACTTTATAATGGGTTATCTGTACTTTCCTCACCTAGGAACTTAAAGACGGTTTTGTAGTATCTGCCCTCAAGTTTATGTGACTTGATTATCTCTTCATCACCGGTCGGAAACTGACATAGAAATATAATAAACTGTGCTTGGACAAAAATAAAGAGATGAATATAGAAACCTGTCGTTAACATAACACAAGTACAAGTGTAAGGAAACCTGTCGTTTAATATCCACAACACAAGTACCAGTGTATGGGAACCTGTCGTTAAATATCCACAACACAAGTACCACAGTAGAGAAACCTGTCGTTCCATAACACAAGTACCACAGTATGAGAACCTGTTGCTAAATAAACATAACACAAGTACCAGTGCATAAAAACCTGTCGTTAAATATTCATAACACAAGTACCAGTGTATAGAAACCTGTCGTTAAATATCCTTAACACAAGTACCAGAGTATGGAAACATGTCGTTAAATATCATAACACAAGTACCAGAGTGAGAAAACCTGTCGTTAAATATCCACAACACAAGTACCAGTGTAGGAGAACCTGTCGTTAAATATCCATAACACAAGTGCCAGTGTATGGAAACCTATCGTTAAATATCCACAACACAAGTATCACTATATGGAAACCTGTCGTCCAATATTCATAACACAAGTACCAGTGTATGGAGACCTGTTGTCCAATATTCATAACAAAAATACCAGAGCATAAAAACCTGTCGTAAAATATTCATAACACAAGTACCAGTGTATGGAAACCTATGTTTAAATATCCATAACACAAGTACCAGTGTATTGAAACATGTCGTCCAATATTCATAACACAAGTACCAGTGTATAGAAACCTATCGTTAAATATCCTTAACACAAGTACCAGAGTAAGGAAACCTGTCGTTAAATATCCATAACACAAGTGCCAGTGTATGGAAACCTGTCGTTAAATATCCATGACACAAATATCAGGGTATGGGAACATGTTGTCCAATATCCATAACACAAGTACCAGTGTATGGGAACATGTCGTCCAACATTCATAACACAAGTACCAGTGTATGGGAACCTGTCGTCCAATATTCCTAACACAAGTACCAGAGTATAAGAACCTGTCGTCCAATATTCATAACACAACTACCAGTGTATGGGAACCTGTAGTTAAATATACATAACACAAGTACCAGAGTATGGGAACCTGTTGTGCAATATTCACAACACAAGTACCAGAGTATAAGAACCTGTCGTCCAATATTTATAACACAAGTATCAGAGCATGGAAACCTGTCTTCCAATAATCATAACACAAGTACCAGTGTATTGGAACCTGTCGTACAATATCCATAACACAAGTACCAGAGTATGGAAACCTGTCTACAATATTCATAACACAAGTATCAGAGAATGGGAACCTGTCGTCCAATATCCATAACACAAGTAGCAGTGTATGGGAACCTGTCGTCCAATATTTATAACCCAAGTACCAAAGTAAGAAAACCTGTCGTCCAATATTCATAACACAAGTACTAGTGTATGGAAACCTGTCGTTAAATATCCATAACACAAGTACCAGAGTATGATAACCTGCCGTCCAATATTCATAACATAAGTACCAGTGTATGGAAACATGTCTTTCAATATTCATAACACAAGTACCAGTGTATGGAAACCTGTCGTCCAATATTCATAACACAAGTATCAGAGCATCGGAACCTGTCGTGCAATATTTATAACACAATTACCAGTGTAAAGGAACCTGTCGTCCAATATTCATAACACAAGTACCAAAGTATAAAAACCCGTCGTCCAATATTCATAACACATGTACCAGTGTCTGGAAACCTGTCGTTAAATATCCATAACAGAAGTACCAGAGTATGGAAACTGCCGTCCAATATTCATAACACAAGTACCAGTGTATGGAAACATGGCTTTCAATATTCATAACACAAGTACCAGTGTATGGAAACCTGTCGTCCAATATTCATAACACAAGTACTACGTGGTTAGTTTAGGATATATATGTAAAGTTTATTAAAAAACAACTAAATATAATCCAGGGAGTCATAATGGGTGGTGTATGTAATTACTAGCCTGGACAGTTTAGATTCCAACTAGAAATACGAGGATGGAAGAAAGACTTAAGAAATAAACCTAACCATCTGAGAAAATGTGATTTTGAAGTTAAAATAACTTTATCTTCAGATCATCTCTGTAGAACTCGAACAAGCAACAGCTCACCTCACCTGGGAGAACTCGAACAAGCAACAGCTCACCTCACCTGGTGAGAACTTCATTGTTTCTGCTACATGTAAGTGGATCACTTGATCTGAAGCAATCTCATTAAATAACATATTCTTCTTAGTACACGACTTAAGTAACACGTTGTTCGTAGTACACGACTTATGTAACATGTTCGTGGTACACGACTTAAGTGACAGAGTGTTTATAGTACAATGAAAAATGCACAGAAATAAATACCAATACTTTAAAAAAATAAGCAACCTGCAGATACAATTATTAATCAGTAAAAACAATTAATCATACGATTTAAGAACAATGAGAAAGAGAACAGTTAAGCCTTTTTTGTTCAGACAGTTACTTTCCTCCTGTATTTGTTCAGACAGTTGTCTTCCTCTGGTATTTGTTCAGACAGTTATCTTCCTCTTGTATTTGTTCAGACAGTTACTTTCCTCTGGTATTTGTTCAGACAGTTACTTTCCTCTGGTATTTGTTAAGACAGCTGTTTTCCTCTAGTATTTGTTCAGACAATTACCTTCCTCTGGTATTTGTTCAGACAGTTACTTTTATTCTGGTATTTGTTAAGACAGCTGTTTTCCTCTAGTATTTGTTCAGACAGTTACCTTCCTCTGGTATTTGTTCAGACAGTTACCTTCTTCTGGTATTTGTTCAGATAGTTACCTTCCTCTGGTATTTGTTCAGACAGTTACCTTTCTGTGGTATTTGATGTTATAGTTTTATCTATTGTTCTTCGTCTTCTAACTGGGATTCATTTTGTTTGATTTGTCCAAGTCCGAAGCTGTTATCAGTGAGCAGTTATGCATGTAAAAGGATTTGTATCACAGAAGATAAACACGTGCTATCAATTTCTTGTTTCAGTAGTTCGTTTATAATCTTCAAAGTTAACTTTTCTAAAGTAACCTAAAAATGTCATAATTGGTGTTTGTCATGTGGAGTGACGTATTAGTTACACTTCCTTTACAACAATAATAATGGTTGCGTGTTTGATCTCAGTATAATTACGTCATAGTAAGCATGCATGATTAAAGTCCATGAATGATAAATATTTTAATACGACTTCAATGTCCAACATGGTTATTACCTTCCTATTCAATTCTCAAGTTTACAGGTTTTCCAATTATTCAAGAATATTTGTTATTTTATTTTGAAGAAAATTAAGACTGAGCTTTGATTAAAGAAATTTGATGTTTGTGCTGCCCTTAATTTTAAAAAATAAAAAGCTATTTATTCATAATTATTCACACTGTATACAAGACATAGATTATATATATGTATTTGTTTCACATAAATAACACATTTACTTTAATCTGAGTGTCACGGGTTCGAATCCTCGTTGCACCAAACATGCTCACTTTTTACCCGCGGGGGCGTTATAACGTGACGGTCAATCCCACTATTAGTTGGCAAAATACTAGCCCAAGAGTTGGCGGTGGGTGGTGATCACTAACTGCCTTTCCTCTGATCTTACACTGCTAAATAAGGGACGGCTAGCACAGATAGCCCTCGTAAACATATTTATCTCCATTACCATAGGTGTTTGCTACAAAACTCATTAGGTGTTTTTTATTATACGTATTCTTATATTGGTACCTTGGCAAACCAAGGTGCCCAAGGTTATTACTTGTGTACTTTATTAAGATAAGTTGTAATTTCTTTATTTGCATTGTCTTTTTAATTTTGTTGCCAATAACAGATCTATTGATTTCTTGTTTTGATACGTAAACTGTATTATTTGAATAACTGCTGTTCAAAATTACATATTTTATATATTTTTTGTTTCTAACTTATTAGCTTTGTGGTAATTTTCAGCATGATAATCTGTAGAGTTATTGATACATGATAATTTATTAACTTGTGTTTTAATTGTTGTATTTCTGTGTATACCCCCTCGTTCAGGTGGGATAAATGAAGAGAAAAACAAACAAACAGATAGCCCTCGTGTAGCTTTGCGCGAAATTCAAAATAGACCAAACCAAACTCACCATTTGTATGTTTCAGCAACGTATTTACGAAAGATTTCCTGTATCGTATACAAATAGCAAAGTCAGAAATTTAATGATACTATCAACAGAAGAAGAATACAAGTAAACCTTATTTTTATATATGTGTGTGTGTGTGTGCGTCTGTGTCGGACTATCGTATAATGTATGATGAGGAACACCTTCCTTGGAGTCGCCTCCTAAAGTAAGTACCGAGGTTTCTTTGTCTTTCTTTACAATGGAGAAACAAAACTTCCAATAAAATTTAAAAGGCCTTATTTCTCAGCTGACATCACATAATGGGCTAAAGTGCTTTTATCAGGCTCGTGTACTCGTGTTTAGCCTTCCTTGCTGTAGAATTGTTTGGATTTAAACACATAGCTGCACAATGGGCTGTCTGTGCTTTTTACTTTATTATGTGTAGACTCTCACACAACCATAAACAAAATATTGACAAACTACAGACGGGCCCGGCATGGTCAAGCGTGTTAAGGCGTGCGACTCCTAATCCGAGGGTTGCAGGTTCGCATCCTCGTCGTGCCAAACATCCTCGCCCTCCCAGCTGTGGGGGCGTTATAATGTGACGGTCAATCCCACTATTCTTTGGTAAAATAGTAGTCCAAGAATTGGCGGTGGGTGGTGATGACTAGCTGCCTTCCTTCTTGTCTTACACTAGAGTAGCTTTTTGTGAAAATAAAAAACAAACAAATCGAACAGCAGACCTTCAGGCGAGTAGCAGGTGTGTAATTTCTCATGATAAACTAAAGGATTTATGTGTTGAAGTAGTAAGTGTGCGCGGGCTCATAAAATACAGGTATTGGTTACTTGAATGAGATAAAACATAACACATCCTTAAGTGAAGTCAGATTTGTGGCTGAAATTACAAATAATTCAGAGCGACGACAATAGGTTTCATTGTTCAACATAACTTGTTGACATATTTCAGTACGAAAGGTATAACTCGATAGAATTCTGTTGTGAAAACTGTTCGGTACATATTCCAATATGATAAGTGAGCTTTATTTTAAAATGTTCATTTTATCTGATGAACGCAGAACTGAAAAATTTAGTATTCTGTTTTCTCTTTGAAAAGAATAGTTCTGTTTCTCAGGGTAATAAACATTCTCAAAATTTGTTTTGTTTGTTTTGAAATTTCGCACAAAGCTACTCGAGGACTATCTGTGCTAGCCGTCCCTAATTTAGCAGTGTTAGACTAGAGGGAAGACAGCTAGTCATCACCACCCACCGCCAACTCTTGGGATACTCTTTTACCAACAAAAAGTGGGAATGACCGTCACTTTATAACGCTCCTACGGCTGGGAGGGCGAGCATGTTTGGCGCGACCCTCGGATTACGCGGTTGGCCATGCCGGGCTAACATTCTCAAAATGAATACATGACAAGAAACTTGGCAAAAATATAGTTTATCCCAAAGTCTAATGCGAAAGTAGCATTCTAGTGCAATATTTAAATTAAATAATTTTAAAACGTAAGAAGATTAATTGTTAAGACAAATAATTAATCAGTAAAATTATAAACTCCCCAGTTGTCATGACGATTATGGTTACTTCAAAATCGACCGTGAGGTCGGAAGGCCTTTATTCTGGTTCACATGTGCATCTGTTATGAACGACATCTGTATTAAATATTCAGAAATTAAAACTCGACAAAAAGTATATTTTTTATTTCGTCCACAAATATAGACACTTTGCACAAAATTTAACATTGCACAATCCATAACTGTAGTTTTGAATATATTTTTCAAACTAATCTTGTCTTTTTCTTCTTGTATTGAGAAATACAAACAAGTGATGGTATTTACTCTGTAGCTACACGGTCATCTGCTGGTTACCATTTATGTATCAAAGTAATCTGTTTCCATGGATATATTCAAAAGGTTTGCCTTTTTGGAATGTTAGTAACTGAGGTGAAATTTATTTTTATCTTATTTTCAACAAAAGTTTTGCTTCGTCCATGGATTTTCAAGTTCCATGTATAAATAATTTAGTTTGTGTTTTTCTCATAGTAAAGCCACATCGGGCTATCTGCTGAGTCCACCGAGGGGAATCGAACGCCTGATTTTAGCGTTGTAAATCCGAAGACTTACCGCTGTACTAGCGGAGTGCTAAAATAAAGTTTATTAATAGCACAACAGAATAGTATATGCTGTTTATCGCTGTTGTTTTGAATTAAGTCCAAAGCTACACAATGGACTATCTGTTTTGCCCTCCAGAAGTATCGAAATCCTCTTTTCAGCGTTTTAAGTCCGCAGACGTTCCGCTGAGCCACTGACGAGGCTAATTTAGTAGGATTTCAGTTATATATTATTTATATAACATTGGTGTCTTGTTTTTCGGCAATCAACACATTCCAAATACAGTTACTTTAGTGCACGACTTGAATTTCACCTTCTGTCAAGAGAAGGAAGCTTTCTTACAGAATATTTCTGTTATCCCTCACTGGCTTGATTTTTCTTTCCTCTTCCTTCCTGGTATCTCCTCAGTGGGCTTAAAAGGCTAAAATCGGGTTTTGATATTTTGTAGATAGAAGGCAGATAGACGTGTGGCTTCGAACAAACACAGAAAAAAATTAATCTACAGTCAGACTTTCTTATTAGGATTAATGAGTTTAATTTATTTATCTGAGAAACTACCATAATAATACTTAGTATTCCAATTGGTGGTTTTTTAAAAAAGTCTCCTTTCTCTTGTTCCATCCGATGTAAAGTAATCAAACCGCTTCTGGAATCAGTGGCTACATGTTTTGATGAATCCGATGTGAAGTAATTAAACCGGTTCTGGAAGCAGTGGCTACATGTTTTGATGAATCCGATGTAAAATAATCAAACCGGTACTGGAATCAGTGGCTACATGTTTTGATGAATCCGATGTAAAGTAATCAAACCGGTTCTGGAATCAGTGGCTACATGTTTTGATGAATCCGATGTAAAGTAATCAAACCGGTTCTGGAACCAGTGGCTACATGTTTTGATGAATCCGATGTAAAGTAATCAAACCGGTTCTGGAATCAGTGGCTACATGTTTTGATGACGGATCTTCTGTTCAGTTCTGAAAATCACTTGTTGTTTCAACTCTCAGAAACATCTGTTTATTACACATCTGTTATATTTTCGCATAGTTTGATAAAAGAAAAAATTTTCAGATTGTCGATGACCAAGTTTCTTTTTTGTTTTTGGAATTTTGCACAAAGCAACTCTAGGGCTATCTGTGCTAGCCGTCCCTAATTTAGCAGTGTAAGACTAGAGGGAAGGTAACTTGTCATCACCACCCACCGCCAACTCTTGGGCTACTTTTTTTACCAACGAATAGTGGGATTGACCGTCACATTATAACGTCCCCACGGCTGGGAGGGCGAGCATGTTTGGCGCGAACCCGCGACTCTCAAATTACGAATCACGCGCTTGGCCATGACAGGCCTCGATGACCAAGAGTTTTGCATTGAAAATATTTTAGGTTTAATATAAAAGTTCTTAATTAGTATTAACATTTCAATAAAAATTTCGAAGGTAAATTTTCTGTTTTGAATAAAACTCTCTTTAAGTACCAGAAGTTTTGAATAATACCAAGCAGTTTAACAGATTTATTGTTGCTCACAGAAATCCAGTTATTGGTAATTTGGAGTTTATCTATTTGACACGGAGAAACCGATTTTGCTTTGAAACGTTTTTTATCATTTTTTTACTTTTAGGCCAAACAGAAACAGGTGGTTATGGTGCTTAACTAGCAATCTGAGGGCCCATGGTTCGATTCTCTACATCCTACCAAACATGCTCGCCCTTTCAGTTGTAAAGATTTGCGCGAAATTCAAAACAAACAAGACCAGTTTTAATTCTTAGGAGGGAGCCACAAGCACGAGGGTTACGTACCAAACATATTTCACATTTAACTTTGATATTTATATGTTTCTACATATGTACGTGGTAGAAATCTCCACAGTTTAGCAGTTTAAAGTGTTATTTAATTTCTACAAAGTAAGACTAAATAATTTACTTATTTGTTTTCTAATTTTACACCAAAGAAAGAAACCAAAAACACTATTTAGTCACGAAGCACTATGCAACGTTTACTTTAAGTATCCGAAAGTTGTTAGTTAGAAAAGAAAACCTAAAGAAACCAAAAACACTATTTAATCATGAAGCAATATGCAACGTTTACTTTAAGTATCTGAAAGTTGTTAGTTAGAAAAGAAAACCTATGAGACAGATTGATACATGTTTGTTTTTACCAGTAGAATTATGCTGATGAATATTTGAGACGAACTTAAAATAACTTCAAACAAAGAATGAGTGAGGTAAGACTGAAGAGTTATAACATAGATATCGATACAATAGTCTCTTTACTGTATCGTAAGAATAGGCTTTCTTTACTGTATCGTAACAACAGTCTCTCTTTACTGTATCGTAACAATAGTCTCTCTTTACTGTATCGATACAATAGGCTTTCTTTACTGTATCGTAACAATAATCTCTCTTTACTGTATCGTAAAAATAGTCTCTATTCACTTATTGCAACAATAGTTTCTCTTTACTGTATCGTAACAATAGTCTCTCTTTACTGTATCGTAACAATAGTCTATCTTTACTGTATCGATACAATAGGCTTTCTTTACTCTATCGATACAATAGGCTCTCTTTACTGTATCGTAACAATAGTCTCTCTTTACTGTATCGATACAATAGGCTTTCTTTACTGTATCGATACAATAGGCTTTCTTTACTATATCGATACAATAGGCTCTCTTTACTGTATCGTAACAATAGTCTCTCTTTACTGTATCGTAACAATAGTCTCTCTTTACTATATCGTAACAATAGGTTCTCTTTACTTATCGTAACAATAGTCTCTTTTTACTGTATCGATACAATAGGCTCTCTTTACTGTATCGTAACAGTAGTCTCTCTTTACTGTATCGTAACAGTAGTCTCTCTTTTCTGTATCGATACAATAGGCTCTCTTTACTGTATCGTAACAAAAGTCTCTATTTACTGTATCGTAACAGTAGTCTTTCTTTACTGTATCGTAACAATAGGCTTTCTTTACTGTATCGATACAATATGCTCTCTTTAGTGTATCGTAACAATAGGCTTTCTTTACTATATCGTAACAATAGTCTCTTTTTACTGTATCGTAAGAATAGGCTTTCTTTACTGTATCGATACAATAGTCTCTCTTTACTGTATCGTAACAATAGGCTTTCTTTACTGTATCGATAAAATAGTCTCTCTTTACTGTATCGTAACAATAGGCTTTCTTTACTATATCGATACAATAGGCTCTCTTTACTGTATCGTAACAATAGTCTCTTTTTACTGTATCGTAAGAATAGGCTTTCTTTACTGTATCGATACAATAGGCTCTCTTTACTGTATCGTAACAATAGTCTCTCTTTACTGTACCGTAACAATAGACTTTCTTTACTTTATTGTGACTTCTCTTTAAACAATTTAAAAGTTAATATATTTTCTGATCTATTTTTGGTTTCACCAACCAAAGAAGATCGCTGAGAAACCGAAACGGAAACCTGAAGGAGAGGCTGAATACGTTTAACGTGATATTCGTTCTCTCTCGTGAAATATTTCCGACACTGATTAACAACTCTTCTGTTTTGAAAACTATGTGATGTACAAAAGGTTAAAACAGAGTATCTCAATTTCTAATCCAAACTGGTTTTTTCAAGAAGTGAAGATTCTAAGAGCACGTGGTCACGATCATACAAGAGATAAAAGTCATGTCATTATTCAAGAGAAGTGAAGCTATAAAGGGGAACAACTCGAGCGTGTGTCCAGTGAGTCAGCGGTAAGTGTAAGATCCGGGGTTCGATTCCCCGTAGTAACCATATCAGAGTAAACGTATTTTTTATATTTCGCTTGCACTAAAACAAACAAACAAGACTGACACGAAGAACCTCATTAATGTAAGCTAGTCTCGAATAACCGTGTCTAAAGTCTGAAAATAAGTCACTATCTTTCTGCCCTAAAGTGAGTTTCTAAAGGTAGATAACACAATGTATACTTCATATTTGAAGAATCCAAATTCTCAGTTAAACGTGAGTTTGAAAATGTACTGGGTGTTGATAAGAAATGTACAATGCACAGTTAAACTAGAAGGGCAAGGAAACAAATAACAGATCTAATCTGTGTTGTGAACTGCCATCTATCGATTTTCATATGAAGCTGAATTAAGAATAGTTTATAAAAAATAAATGAACGTGAATTATTTATCTATAATGCTCAAAAATATGAAATCTTTTAAATAAATACCTTCGCTTGCGAAGGTCCATTTTTTGTGGTTGATATGAGCTGACTTTGAAATTAATGTTTGTGTATTTGTGTAAGAAGTTAATAATAACTGGAAGTGCGGCTGATACAAATAGTTATGATGCAAGATTCAAACAAAAACACTTCAATACTCATTTGAAGAAAAGCCTCTCTCCACACAACACTCTGATCTGTATCTTAATTAACATCATTTAAAAAGACGTCTCTCTCCACCCAACACTCTGATCTGTATCTTAATTAACATCATTTAAAAAGACGTCTCTCTCCACACAACACTCTGATCTGTATCTTAATTAACATCATTTAAAAAGACGTCTCTCTCCACACAAAACAATATATGCTCCAGCTACATGTCTGTATAAACAGTGTTCCCACTTTTAGTTTTGTTCCTTTTGGAATGAAATACAAATTAAGGAATCATAGTTACATTACCCGGCTGCATGTCGGAACATGTGTAGCCAGGTCAGCCCTGATCATGTATATATTAATATCATAAGGGAATTTCTATTCTTGTAGTTAACTGGAAAATCATCACAAGATAAGACAGAGAAAGGTAGTTCATGGGGAAATTATTCTTTTAAAAATAGCCAATCAGCGAACAGCGAATATTTACTGTTTATAATTGAAAATATATAAATACTTTATTTATTTGTTGGGAATTACTTTATACAGTGTAAAGTATTAATTAATTCCTCATGACTTCATTCTGATGTGTAAGTTGAATAATTAATATGAACTCTTTCTGACGAACTAAGGTAGTCTCACATTTATTTATGGCTTATAAAAATTCACGGTACCTAAGTACGTATATATTCTTTAATGGAATAAACTGTTAAAAACAACAAGAAATGTATATATCTAATGAATTACAGAGTGATTTTTGGTTAAAATTCATTTTAAGTAACTTATTAATTAATTAGTTTTCTAAAACTCAGACTGATTTATTGAATGTAAATGCAATCTGATTATGACTTTATATTACTGGTCGAAACGTTGTAACAAACAAAGTTGTCCCACATTAAACACTGTTGTTTTTTATAATTTTGAATCACATACAACCTTTATTTACTTAACAACTAATTTACGAACCACGTTTACTAACACAGTATCCTTGAAATACATAATGTGTTGTGTAATAAAATAGTTGTAGATTTAAAATAAATAAGTACTATTTGAAATCACGTATATTTCATCACTATTCTTCTGAATTCTTGAAATTTGAAAGACGTTAGATAACAAAAAAACACTTTCCTCAAAACAGTTAAATAGTAACTTTTTGCAAACTTAAATGTACGTGTACCGCCCACATTTGTGAAAGGTTTCGAAAATATAACTTTCTAAACAAAAATATTTTATTTTTATGTTTCCGCGCGTGCTAAGTAGTGTCTACATTTATCAATCTTAAAATCTATGTGAATATTTTAAGGTTTATTCGAAAGGATTTTCTTTGATAATTTCCACTCAGGTTGATTCGCTTTAAATTTTTACATAAATCAATTTGAATTCCGCAGTACAAGCAAAATAACGCGTGTTTTTTTTAAATTCAGAATTGTAAATGAAGTCACCGCTTTAAAAGTGAATTTGTCCGAGACTGTTCAAGTCAGAACTAATAAAACCATTTTATTACGATTACGTATAAGTAATAGGAAACAGTGAAACAATTACTAATTAACATTTCTTTGTACAGTTACAGTTGTTAAAATAATTACTAATTATGATAATTAACTAAATTTATTAGAATGTGTGTTTAAATACAGCATAATAACAGTAGAAATATTATTTAATTTTTACCCTATGAATGCGTTAGTTTCGATTATCAGCTTAATCTGGCATGGCCGAGCGCGTTAAGGCGTGCACTCGTAATCCGAGGGTCGCGGGTTCGCGCCCGCGTCGCGCTAAACATGCTCGCCCTCCCAGCCGTGGGGGTGTATAATGTGACGGTCAATCCCAATATTCGTTGGTAAAAGAGTAGCCCAAGAGTTGGCGGTGGGTGGTGATGACTAGCTGCCTTCCCTCTAGTCTAACACTGCTAAATTAGGGACGGCTAGCACAGATAGTCCTCGAGTAGCTTTGTGCGAATTTCCAAAACAAACAAACAAACAAACAGTTTAATCTTGTGGGTTTCAGCATAATTTGTTGATACTGTTTTATGTCCTTGCTGTACATAATAGCTTACAGAAAACAGCATCAGATGGCCGTCTACTGCAGAAGCTAACAACACTCGAAGAACGAGACATAAATGAACTCCAATAATGCCATGCCAAAATGACCAATGCTGACGATGAAGAGTGAATCAACAGTGATAGAGAAGAACTTTAACCAAGAAATTCAAGTCAACATTTTCTACAACAAATATCAGACACAAATGTGAGACAAATGACCTTCAGAAACAGACACGGAAAGCTTATAGCGATAAAATCGAGTGTCGATACCTGAAGTGACTACAGAGCTAGTGACATTATTTTTCCTTTAACAAAAACAAAGCAAATCAAGATAAGAAATAAACGTGTCCGAACTTTACTAATGTTAAAGGTTGTGATAATTCAGCCTGTATTATTTAACTAAGTAAAAACAGTATGTTAAGTTGTCCAAGTCTAAAATTCAACGTCTTTTGTACTGAAATATTCATACGATTTCTAATTAATCCTTAGTACGAGACTAAAGTTAATAGTAAGTAAGATGAATACAAGAATTACTGAAATAGTTTATTAACTAAATAAAATAAGAACCACACGAGGCAGACACTTGGGATAAGAACCACACAAGATAAACACTTCGAATGGGAACCATGCAGGATAAACATTTAGAATAGGAACCAGACAAAACTAACACTTGGAATAGGAAGCACTCAAGATAAACAATTCTAATAGGAACCAGATAAAAATAAACATTTAGAATAGGAACCATGCGATATAAGCATTTAGAATAGGAACCGTGCGATATAAGCATTTAGAATAGGAATCATGCGATATAAGCATTTAGAATAGGAACCAAACAAAATAAACACTTGGAATAGGAACCACTCAAGATAAACATTTCGAATAGGAACCATGCAAGATAAACATTTAAAATAGGAACCAAACAAAATAAACACTTGGAATATGACAAACACGAGATAAACACTTAGAAACTGAATAACACATGGAATAGAAACGTCACAAGATAAAAACTTGGATATGAACCACACAAAATAAACACTTGGAATATGACAAACACAAGATAAACACTTAAAAACTGAATAACACATGGAATAGAAATGCCACAAGATAAAAACTTGGATAAGAACCACACAAAATAAGTATTTGTGGATCATGAGAGACGAGTGTAGGAAGTTCGTCCTTCACTTTAAATGGTGTGTGTCAAGTAAATTGTCTGTAAAGTGAAGACACAGGGTTTGAAAATATTCAAACAAGTGGTAATACTGGCACATAAACTGGTGTAATTCAGTACAAACATGTAGTAATACTGGCACATAAACTGGTGTAATTCAGTACAAACAAGTAGTAATACTGGCACATAAACTGGTGTAATTCAGTACAAACAAGTAGTAATACTGGCACATAAAGTGGTGTAATTCAGTACAAGCAAGTAGTAATACTGGCACATTAACTGGTGTAATTCAGTACAAGCAAGTAGTAATACTGGCACATTAACTGGTGTAATTCAGTACAAGCAAGTAGTAATACTGGCACATAAACTGGTGTAATTCAGTACAAACAAGTAGTAATACTGGCACATTAACTGGTGTAATTCAGTACAAACAAGTAGTAATACTGGCACATAAACTGGTGTAATTCAGTACAAGCAAGTAGTAATACTGGCACATAAACTGGTGTAATTCAGTACAAACAAGTAGTAATACTGGCACATTAACTGGTGTAATTCAGTACAAACAAGTAGTAATACTGGCACATAAACTGGTGTAATTCAGTACAAACAAGTAGTAATACTGGCACATAAACTGGTGTAATTCAGTTACCTTCTGGATATCCATTTTTTGTTACAATATAAAACTTATGCTCAAACTGAAACTGACTATGAACAAAGCTAAAGTATCAGCTTCCATTCTACAGTTGTTCATAATAAATATTTTTCTATTCAATTATAAAACTGATTAAATAATCATTAGAAACCTTCAATGCTTTTAACAATTTTTATCGTAATAAATAAACTGGACCTCTGACTATCAGATCTTTACATATAGAGTCTGCCGACATACTCTGATTGTTTACATAACTATTAGAGTTAAAAGGTAATATTGTTTGAATAAATGTGCTGATACTGTAATGTATTTTTTGATATTACCCATAATATAAAAAATATAAAAATCCAAATTATTTTCTGGCGAATGAAGATGACATTAAAATTTATTAAAGAAAAGTAAAACAAACAAGTACAAGTAATAACGTTCGATATTCTAAAAAAAATGTAATAATCACGTTTGACATATACAAGTAGTCAGAAACAATGTGAACTTGGTTAAACACGAGAAGTAGTCAGTAACAATGTAACTTGGTTAATAACGAGAAGTAATCAGTAACAATGTAACTTGGTTAATAACGAGAAGTAATCAGTAACAATGTAAACTTGGTTAATAACGAGAAATAGTCAGTAACAATATAACTTGGTTAATAACGAGAAGTAGTCAGTAACAATGTGAATATTGATTAATAAAGACAAGTAGTAAGAAACAATATAACATTTATTTAATCAAACATAAGATACAAGTTCACTCATTGTGAAGATGAAAGTAATTAAAAAAACATCAAGAAATTTTTATTCTTTCACTTAATTTGACAGTTTGTGGCAGAGTATGTTACCTGTTAGTTACTCATGTGTTAGAGGACTTATTTATCTAATTGGCAGTTTGTGGCAGGGTATGTTACCTGTTAGTTACTCATGTGTTAGAGGACTTATTTATCTAATTGGCAGTTTGTGGCAGGGTATGTTACATGTTACTTACTCATGTGTTAGAGGACTTATTTATCTGATTGGCAGTTTGTGGCAGGGTATAATCAGTGATGTCGAGGAAACCCACTTGTAGAGAAACATATATGCAAAAACGGCTCGTTTGGGTTGATAAAATATTTTACGTAGAAGAGCGAACAACGTTTCGACCTTCTTCGGTCATCGTCAGGTTCACAAAGAAAGAGGTAACTGACCGGAAGCTGACCACATGTTTGAAAGGGGTTGTACTTACCTGTTACCATTATGTCTGAAATAGCATACAGTACACCACTATTAACAGTACAGGCTCACACGATCGTTAAGAAACTAAGAAATTTAAACCAACGAATTATTAATAGAAGAAATGACATCTATTTTATTCAACAATGTAGAAAGGAACAACTAACCCCTAATTTTGTAAAGGTAAAACTTTCAAAATATTTTAATAAATACACAAACATTATCCATAATTTACAAAAAAAACTACTTAAAGTCATGTTGAACACAAAATACAAAGAATTACATGACTTACAAAAACAAAAAATGAACCTAGACCACCAACTGGCATGCTGCATTAAACCAGAGATTTACGGACTTATCGCTCTTCTATGTCAAATATTTTCTCAACCCAAAGAAGCCGTTTTTGCATATATATGTTGCAGGGTATGTTGTATATTAGCCACTCATATATTAGAGGATTTATTTATTTGTTTGACAGTTTGTGGTAGGGTGTGTTATATGAAAGCTACTCAGGTGTCAGAGGATTCACTGATTGTTGGCAGGGTATTTTAGCATGTTAGTTACATGGGTGTTTATTTATCTGTTTCCAGTTTATTGAAGAGAATGGTGTACCTTAGCTATTCAGATGTCAGAGAACTTACATAGTAATCATAAAAAGATGCTAGTCTGTATTTATTTTTACAGATAACTGTATTCTAATAGGAATTTCATCAGTTGTCGTCTTCAAACGTGTACTTTTCATCAGCGTTTGATGACTCTTACTACGGTGTTAGCCACCATTTTGTATTATTTAAAAATAGTTCATTACTTCACATCGAAGTAGACGTGATATTCACTTCACCGTACGTTGCTCTTCGAGGCTGAAAATATTACAAAGTGAAGTTAATAACAATTATATAGTATTTTAATACAAGAATGAGCTTTAATATTAATGCATTCATTTAAACAACATTCCAGAACTTTGACATCGGCTGCCTTTAGAATAAACAAAACATGACACCATTATCATCCCAAATGTGCGTGCACTTCAACATTGTATTCAAAATCTATAACTGAAAATCTTAAGAACTAATTATTAAATCACTAAACTCGGGCGTACATACAACATCATATTGAGTGTACTCTGTGGGGATTCCAGTAGAAACTAGATGAAATAATTACCATATTGATTATGTCTTTCTTTACTTTGATGTTGACTATATTTTACGGGAGATTACAGAAGAAATCACATGGTAATTGCCATATTGAAGATATATTTCTTTACTTTTTGTATAACTCTTATGTAATTAGTGTTTATTTACTCAATGAACTCATGAACACGCAAATGGCTTGGTGCTTAAATGTTATACAAGCATGTGGTTAAAATGACTACGTGGTTCATATATTTCTAGTCGTTAATACTGGAGATTCTATATATTCTGTAAAAGAGTTTTTAACCGACGGAAAGCAGTAATTATTGTTATGGTTACAGATCAGTATATACATATTGTAAAACATGAGACGAACCATTACTGAAAAATATCCACCAAACATGTGTTGGTATCGATTACTTGATTGTGCTTCTCGAACAGCACAAGACAATCACTGTTTCGGGCAGTGACATATAATATTCTAAAGACAAAGTTTCCACTAGACTTCAAGACTAAAACAGTAGTTGTAATGCCATAACTTGAAGATGAATGGACGATTATTGGATAACAATAAAATAAAAGAACCTCTCCAAAATAATAACCATTTTGAAATAACAATCTTGATTGATGACTTGAAACGTACCCCATATCCCCTTCATCAGAATCTCTCTCATCTTTCGTGTGAGGGCAAATTAGAAGACTTGTTTTCCATTAGAACTCTATTAAAAACGTCTGTTTTTGCTTTTTGTTTTATGTAATATGAGTTATGTTAGATTCTCGTTCGTTTATTTGTTTGGCATTCGGCAACAGCTGAACCTAACGAAACTCCAAAACTAAATTTATATCTGTGTTCTGTAGCACTCTGTTTTTGTTTGTTTTCTTAATACAAAACATATTATGTCGGCACTGACAGTTGTGCATAAATAGTGTCTGTTCTGAACGTATTGAGGTTTGTACTTTAATAGTTTATGTTCTGAACGTATTGAGGTTTGTACTTTAATAGTGTCTGTTCTGAACGTATTGAGGTTTGTACTTTAATAGTGTCTGTTCTGAACGTATTGAGGTTTGTATTTTGATAGTTTATGTTCTGAAGGTATTGAGGTTTGTATTTTAATAGTTTATCTTCTGAACGTATTGAGGTTTGTACTTTAATAGATTCTTTTCTGAACGTATTGAGGTTCGTACGTAAATAGATTATGTTCTGAACGTATTGAGGTTTAACATTAATAGTTTCTGTTCTGAACTTATTGAAGTTTTTAGATCTCAATTTAACAGAAAGCGAAAGCTATGAGCTACAAGTTTGTACCTGAAAAAAAATCACAGGCTAGATTTATAATCCTGATGGTGCGGCTAAACATAAACATAGACACGCATATACATGTCTGTATACATTTATCTTCAGAACCACTATTTTAGACTCAATTTTAAATTCAAAATCAAAATATCACTGTCTTGGATTTCTACACTTCCAAAATTAGAAATAACTCCAAAACAATAAACTTAACACACCATTACGTTATCAGCTGTCGTTCGAATATAGAAAGAACCGTCTTCAGATGTTCCTTTGTGAAGGGGTATTCTCCCCATTTCGAACTCTTCATTTCTTCCTAAAGGTGATAAAGTATATTACTTTATATTTTCTAATCAGCGGTGTCACAGAAATATGAGGATTTATTTTTATGGTGATAATATAATCATAGGAGCTACATAACAGTTTAAAGTAAGAAAACATAATTTTCTCTTGAAGAATTCTACAGAAGAAGTAATTTTTAGGTTGATTAAAACTAAAGGTTGAAAACCGATCGGAAGCTTCGTGATATATAATTACCAGCTGTAAGTCACATGAAGAGACATGAGAAATATTCACTACAAGATACCGTGTGAAAGTTACCTAAGAACAAGAAATAACGCAAATCAACCATTACAAAATAATGTGAAACACGTTAGGTATTATTGTTATCATTTGAGTGAAACAATAAAACATATATCATCATGTGTTACATTACCATACGTGGAACGCATACAGATATATTATCATGTGTGTAACTCATATATTTGTTACCATGTGTGTAACGTATGTCTCTCTCTATATATATGTGTGTGTGTAACGTATGTATGTATGTATATATATATATATATATATATATATATGTAGATATTACCACGTGTTTAACGTATATCTACATATATATATATGTGTGTGTGTGTGTAACCTATATACATATATTACCACGTATATAACGTATGTCTATATATACATGTACTTTTCAGTGAAAATTAATAGATTTTGATAAAGTTATGTAAACAATAACGCAAGAAGGACTGCGTTAAGAACAGTAAATAGAAACCTCTGACCAATTATATTAGTTTGTTTAAACAAAACAAGCCGAAACAAAAAACACTGCAGTAATTGATAGCACAGTAACCGAATTATACTGGCATGAAGTATCCCCTACAGTTGTCTAAATAAACTTGTATAGCTCCCATCACCACCTGTAACGTTGAAATGCTGGTACAAAAATTAATAATTAATAGACTTAATAAAGAAACTTTAAATAACATCATTAAACTATTATGTAACAAATATAAGAATGTATTAAATAAAGAAATGAAAATTAGAGAAAGTTCATTAAAAATGTCAACTGTTTTTAGTTATGAATAAGGCCATTAAACAACTTGGCACTACTTTATGCGGATGTACACCTTGCTGCACATAAAGGCTTGTTTAGAGCATGATAGTCACAGTAGTCTAAATAAATTGGTGGTGATTGAGAACTATACTGGTTTATTTATGACGTGTGTGTTTTATATATATTATTATGTGAGTGTTATATATTTTTATACATATATTACCACCTGTGAGTTATAAATATTACCGTGGGTGTTGATTAAAATTGCTGGTATAACATCAGGCTCGTTGTTATCACCAAATTCCTCCACGTCCTTTTGTAGCACTGAATCGTTTCTTATAGAAAGAAATAAGAGTATTAATAGCACGTTTTACAATGACCTCTAAACTGTGTTCCATTCTCAGTTTGTTAATCTTAGCAGCTTTAGGAATAAACAGCTTGATATGTGTATACAATATCTATCTAGGCCTAATTAGGAATAAACAGCTTGATATGTGTGTATACAATATCTATCTAGGCCTAAGCTTAGTTCTCTAATAATTTCAGAACTCGTGAGATTACGGTTGTGATAATAATAAAGGTACATAAGGGATGTAATAATACAAACTAATTATAAATATGTAAATATCTTGTCTAGTTTACTTTTGAAACAAGTTCTCATTGCGAGTTATCCTAATCTAAACTAAACTGACTAACTAGTTTAACTAAGCAACCAACTTAAACTTGTAGTTTTCGTACCTTCTTACACGTGCATTCAAAGAAAGTTTTATTGCCCTAAGTTACATAGTCTTTAGTTCAGTTATTAATTAATTGCTCTAAGTTACATAGTCTTTAGTTCGGTTATTAATTAATTGCTCTAAGTTACATAGTCTTTAGTTCAGTTAATAATTAATTGCTCTAAGTTACATAGTCTTTAGTTCAGTTATTAATTAATTGCTCTAAGTTACACAGTCTTTAGTTCAGTTATTAATTAATTGCCCTAAGTTACATAGTCTTTAGTTCAATTATTAATTAATTGCTCTAAGTTACATAGTCTTTAGTTCAGTTATTAATTAATTGCTTTAAGTTACATAGTCTTTAGTTCAGTTATTAATTAATTGCTTTAAGTTACATAGTCTTTAGTTCAGTTATTAATTAATTGCTCTAAGTTACATATTTTTAGTTCAGTTATTAATTAATTGCTCTAAGTTACATATTTTTAGTTCAGTTATTAATTAATTGCTCTAAGTTACATAGTCTTTAGTTCAGTTATTAATTAATTGCTCTAAGTTACATAGTCTTTAGTTCAGTTATTAATTAATTGCTCTAAGTTACATAGTCTTTAGTTCAGTTTTAGAGCGTAAAGGTACCGAACATCCATGTAATGGACACTACTGTGTTTTCTATTATAAAGTTTTTGGGAATGTTTTTTTCATTACTAAACAAAACAAAATGTTTCTTACAAATTTGATACGTATTTCTTGAAAACAATTTTTTTAAAAATCGCTACCGTCTTTTCCGACGTTATTCTAGGTAAGTAATGATTAGTTAATCTATTATTCACTTACTTACATGATAACTAAACCTTCGTACACTACATTTTAAACAAAATTTGAACTTATTAAATCACACGAAGCACGGCCTGGCTTGGTGTTTGGGGCATTGGGGTTCGCGGGTTCGAATCATGGTCACTCATACATGTTCGCCCTTTTAGCCACGGAGGCGTTATAATTTTACGATCAATTTCAGTATTTATTGGTAAAAGAATAGCTCACGAATTGGCGGTGAATGGTGATGACTATCTGTCTTTCCTTTAGTCTTACACTGCTAGATTAGGTTCGGCTAGTGCAAATAGCCCTCGTGTAGCTTTGCGCGAAATTCAAAAACAACAACAAATCACAATAAAGAAAACGGATCACACAGTGAAATAGAAATACCTTTAAATTTGAATTTCTTTATCGGTTGAAAGCAAAGCTACTTTATCGCAGTACAGACTGACTGTAACCTCTATGCGTATTTAACTAAGTGCATAAAAACAGTTGTGGAACGATATAAGTCAGCACAGTGAATAATGATCAATTCTGTCTTTGAAAAGAAGAAACAAAGATAAAAGCACATTCAATAAAAATGTTTGGTTTCGTTTGAATTTCGCGCTGAGCTGCTCAAGGATTATCTGCGCCAGCCGTCCCTCATTTAGCAGTGAAAGACAAGAGGAAAGACAATTAGTCATCACCACCCACCGCCAACTCTTGGGTTACTCTTTTACCAACGAATAATGGAATTGACCGTCACATTATAACGTCCCTACAGCTGAAAGAGCAAACATTTTTGGTGTGACGGGGATTCAAACCCGTGATTCTCAGATTACGAGTCGAACGCATTAACCGACCCGGCCATGCCGGGCCTTCCTCGTAGTTTACCAAATTAAAATGAAGACAAGGTGAGAAGAGATTTTGGAGGGATACAAATAGTCTTCGTTTGACCTAACGGTTCTTTAGTGTGTTTTGTTTTTATAAATAGTCTTCGTTTCACCTGATGTTTTTTTAGTGTGTTTTGTTTTTATAAATAGTCTTCGTTTGACCTGATGGTTCTTTAGTGTGTTTTGTTTTTATAAATAGTCTTTGTTTGATCTAATGGTTCTTTAATGTGTTTTGTTTTTATAAATAGTCTTAGTTTGATCTAATGGTTCATTGGTGTGTTAATATTATTCTTAGCACATTCAACTTTTCAATCTGTGATAAATTTAGGCTTAGTGTGTATGCCATGTTTGTATTTGTTGCATATTATTCACGCTTATCTATTTTTTTTGTACACTGAGATCAGTTTTACAACTGTTAAGTACATCTATTATTAGTCCAATGTGTTTTTACTTTTAAACATGTTTCATTTTTAGAACTGTGATGTGACTTCAAGTTGTTACTGAAGTTGTGTAGTTGTTAGTTCAGGCGACAAATCAAGCCCCGAATCTTAGTGTTGGAGACTTACCTCTAACCAACAGGAGACCACAGACGGACGTTCACCAAATAACAATAACAACAGACGCACTTGAAGTTTAAAGTTTTCAGAGATAAACACTTTTTTTACATAATACAATACTTCGTCTCTGTTCTCGGTTAGAACCAAGGCCCGGCATGGTCAAGCATGTTAAGGCGTGTGACTCGTAATCTGAGGGTCGCGCCAAACAAGCTCGGCCTATTAGCCGTGGGGGCATTATGATGTGATGGTCAATCCCACTATTCGTTGGTAAAAGAGTAGCCCAAGAGTTGGCGGTGGGTAGTGATGACTAGCTGCCTTCCCTCTAGTCTTACACTGCTAAATTAGGGACGGCTAGCACAGATAGCCCTCGTGTAGCTTTGTGCGAAAAACAAAAAATAGAACCTAAATTATCTTAAGAGCTTCACTCGGCTTTTATTTTGTAATACACACAAAGAACCGACGTTAAATAGAACGAACAGATTGGTAATACACACAATTCCCGGATTCATCTCACACAGCGTACCTCACTCAGAAAACAATAGAGGTATAATAGCTTACTTCAGTACGAAATTATCGCATCTAATCTCGATAGAAGATTCCTTTAAATCTAACATTAATGAAACCATTTTTTGTAATATTCACTTCAACAACCGGCTAACTATTCCGATTCTAGCCGTATATTGCTCACCAACCAAAGATATCGATATTAACTTCCTACAAAAAAGTGTTAATCGTAAACCCAAACCAATTATTATTGGATATTTTAATTCACCACATTCAGAATTAAGGGGTAACAGAGACACACGGAGAGGATCATGCTTAAAAATTTTTATCTCTAGCAATAATATGCACCTAATCAATGACCATACAGCTACACACTTTTCAGCTGCTAACGGCTCCTACGATGTACTCGATTTCATCATAGCACCGAAGGACATGGTAAACAGAATATCTAACTTTAAAGTACATGGTAAACAGAATATCTAACTTTAAAGTACATGGTGAAATCACCAGTGACCACTTCCCCATGTCATGTATGATTCACCCGCGCCACCCTGCTGTGACGTACGAGACTCAGTCCGCCTACACCTACACTAAAACAGACTGGCTAACTTTTAACGCCTCTATGGACTCATACCTACCCATCCAATAGAACATGTAAATAACAAAACAGAACTAGACAACTATGTTGATCAAATTACAGAAGCCATAAAAAAGCCATTAAAAACACAATTCCTAAATCAAAAAGAAAACAATCACTTATTCAATGGACTTTAACACCAGAAATTCACGCACTAATAATCAAACGCAGAAAATTAAGACGAACACACTACGTCACACGCGATCTACACATTAAAACAGAAATCAATAGAACAAATACAAAAATTAAACAAGAAATCAAAAAAGTAAGAGAAAACAATTGGCATAACTTCTGTAAAAACTTAGAAAAAACCAAGAACAATCCAAAAGAATTTTGGAAAAAAATTCAAGAGTATCGCTTCAGACAAAAACACAAATCACATGTTACAACATGTCACCCATAACAACAAAATCGCAAGGACGGACGTAGAGAAAGCTGACTTATTAGCTGATTATGACAAATCCTCTTTTAGCGATTTAAACTCAGTAGATTTCGACACACAACACCAACACAATGTCAATAACTACATAAACACAAACCAAGCATTACTCTCACCACAATTCCCCGGCGAGACACTAGAAACATACTCAAGTTTAATCAACAGAAAAATAACCACAACCGAGCTAAAAATTAATATCAAAAACTTGAAGAACACTTCCCCCGGACATGATCAAATACCAAATATTATTCTGAAAAAAAGCTCCACTCTCCTAATACAACACCTCACAAACATCATGAACATCTCACTAGCAACCGGGTACTATCCCGACACGTGGAAAAAAGCCACCATAACAACGATCCCCAAGAAACAAACTAATAGAACAAATCCAGACAATTTCCGCCCCATCAGTCTGCCTTGGCAAACTGATGGAGAGAATTGTAGGAGAACCGTCTCATACATTTTTGTGAATCAAACAACATCCTCCCAGAATTTCAAAATGCCTCCAGAAAAAATAGACAAACAACAGATCACCTCACGCGACTCACCGAATCAATCTACAAAGCTTACAACAACAATCAAGTAACCATTGGGGTATTCCTAGATGTCAAAAAAGCATTCGACAGCGTATGGCACAACGCCATCATATATAAACTAAATCACCTACAAATAAATCCCACGATAGTCAAATGGATCTCAAATTTCTTAACAAATAGAACAGCACAAGTAAAAGTCTATAAAACTATATCTAAATCATTTAATATAACGGCAGGAATGCCCCAAGGATCAGTCCTCTCTCCACTTCTATACATAATTTTCGTCAGTGACATACCTTTTCCAAATCTAACATACACACACAATTCACAATACGCAGACGACATCGCAATCTGGAGCACCTCCAGAAACCCAGTAATGGCCATGTCTCGCGTACAAGAATCATTAAACAACGTCTCAACATGGAGCAACAAGTGGAGAGTCGTGTTAAACCCAACAAAAACACAAGCAATTACTTTCTATAGGAAACTTAAGAAGCAAAGAAAAAATCTAGAAAAAATAAGATTATCACTTGGAAACACAACCATTAACATAAACATCACATTCCTTGGCGTCACTTTCGACACAAAACTAACATGGAAAAAACATATAAACAATATACACTCATCCATCAGAAAAAGGACTTCATATCTAAAGACCATAACCGGCACACGACAGGCAAAACTTTCGGCGCCTGTCCTGTGAAAGTGGGTTTTCTCGGGGCACTCCCGTTTCCCCCACACCAAAATCTTCAGGCATTGGATTTATAGATCCCAGCCCAGGCATCTTTTTTGCCAGACCCTGAATTGTGCCGTTTGAATTGTTTTACTTTTGATCTGGATTTGAACAATATTCATGTTCACACCTGCTCAACCTCTTCCTTTCGGGACAGCTCCCGGGCTTCCTTTCCGCTGCTGCCTTTGCCTCCATCGAAGACAACATTTAGAAAAGACATCCTCCACCCAAATAGTCAAGAATAATAATATAATAATAATAATATAAACCACCTTTTAATCTTAATAACAATCCACGAAAGGGGACAAAGAGGAACCACAAAGTTCCTGAACACCCCAGTTGGAGAGAGAACTCTTCTGATTTCTCTCTCTCTAAACTGAACCCCTGCCACGTTAGTTTAGTTTTAGTTTAGTAATACACACAAAGAACCGACGTTTAATAGAACGAACAGATTGGTAATACACACAAAGAACCGACGTTTAATAGAACGAACAGATTGGTAATACACACAAAGAACCGATGTTTAATAGAACGAACAGATTGGTAATACACACAAAGAACCGACGTTAAATAGAACGAACAGATTGGTAATACACACAAAGAACCGACGTTTAATAAAACGAACAGATTGGTAATACACACAAAGAACCGACGTTAAATAGAACGAACAGATTGGTAATACATACAAAGAACCGACGTTAAATAGAACGAACAGATTGGTAATACATACAAAGAACCGACGTTAAATAGAACGAACAGATTGGTAATACATACAAAGAACCGACGTTAAATAGAACGAACAGATTGGTAATACATACAAAGAACCGACGTTAAATAGAACGAACAGATTGCAAATGTAACTTTGAATGCTTGTACTTTTCTTTAAATTTTTTTTCTTAGTAACAGCTTCCCCCTCGCAATGACTCATAAGTATGGTTAATGTTTTAAAATGATAAATTCCGGATTCCTATACCCGTTTAGAGCATAACACAGATATGTTTAGAGCATAACGCAGGAACGTTTAGAGCATAACACATATTTGTTTAGAGCATAACACAGATACGTCACTGTGCGTTTAAAAACAAGCAAACAAACGAAACCGAAGGAACAATTCCATTAAAAATCAGTGTTGTCGAGAAACCCCACTTGTAGAGAAAAATATATTTGTGAGATGTATTTACTTTTGTTAGTTGATTTTGCTTTCTGTCTAGGTGTGTGCGTATAATGTTTTCTACGGTTTGTGGAGGAAACTTATTGATGTTGATGAAGTTTTGTTTTATTTTGTTTAATTCATCGTTAATTTTGTCTGATGAGCATAGTTTTACGGCTGTGTTTATCTGGTTTCTTAGTATGTTGAGTTTTTGTTTTGTTTCATGTGCTGAGTCCCAAGGAATGTATAGTCCAGTATGGGTGATTTTTCGGTGTATTTCTGTTTTGAATTGTGTGTCGGTTCTTGTAATTCTGGGGTTAAGATATGATATTTGATTGCTTTCTTCCTGTTCACATGTGAAGTTAATGTTGGGATGCAGATTAGACTTGAAATTAAAAGAGTCTTTGATGAATGAGGAGATTGATGTTACATATTTGGAGAATACCCATGCTATGTATTTACAAAGATTGTAATTAAACGATTCATATGTGGACATTATTGGTCGTAATGAACAATCTGGTTTATGAGGTTAGGGAATGCCGTATGGTGTGCGTTAATCGGTTTTACATAGGTAGGGATAAAGTGTTTGTGAAAGTGTGTTGGCTTTTTTCATTTTTTGTAGTATTTTGTTTAGTTGCGTTTCGTGTGTCTTTGTTAGATTTGTGTGTATTGGTTTAAATTTGTTCGTGTTTGATAGGATGTTCTTCAATTTTTGTATGTATTCATTCGTGTTTATTATGACTATAGCGTTTCCTTCATCTGATTTTAGAATTTTCATATTTTTCTCTTTTTTTTAAATTTTAAATGGAATTAATGTCTTTTTTTGTAATGTTATTTAGCTTTCTGTTTTGTGAAATTAGGTTGATGGTTTTGTGAGAAAATTCTTTGAAAAAATCGTTTAAGATATTGTTTTAAAGTGTTTCTGGAAAATATAAATTTGTAATTTTACCTGGGAAGTTTGGCTGTTGGATGTCAATAAAAGTATCTAAGTTGTCTTCTTTCTGTTGGTTGTTTTCGGTTGTTTTCTTGTTTTTGTTTTCTGTGGAAAGTATCACAAGTCTCCTGGCTAGGTCTTCTAAACATGTTTTGATTTCTATGGTTGGAATGTACCTTGGTGCTATTGCGAAGTTGAGTCCTTTGTTAAGTAGATGTATCTCGTCTGTGTTTAATTGTCGGTCGGATCTGTTAATTATGAGGTTAGTCAATGGTTTGTCGTTTTGGTGTCTTTTCTGTTGTTTGAATCTTAGTTTCTCTAGATTTTTGTTGTGGCAGATCTTTTTGTCTCTGTCGTTCTTAGTATTGATTTGGTTTATGTTTCGCTGTATTAGTCCGTAAATCTCTGGTTTAATGCAGCATGCTAGTTGATGGTCTAAGTTCATTTTTTTGTTTTTGTAAGTCATGTAGTTCTTTGTATTTTGTGTTCAACATGGCTTTAAGTAGTTTTTTTTGTAAATTATGGATAATGTTTGTGTACTTATTAAAATATTTAAAGGTTCGAAGAGCATAAAAAGTCACCTTCACACGTTTTCGAACACTGCATGTCAAATAAACACAATATAACCATAGAAAACACTCAAATACTAAATAAAGAAACAAACATAAACAAACGCAAAATTAAAAAAGCCTTACTTATGCAACAACTGAAGCCCAAAATAAACCAATACAAAGGAACGTCATTATAAAAATGACGGGTAAGAAAGGAGCGCGAGACACAGGGGAAGTTAGCCTGGCCGGAGTCCGCAATCCGAAAAACTGGCGAAACATTAACTGAAACGGCCAAGTAACGGGATTAACTGTCACTTTTATAACACACTTGTAGCTGATTGCACGTTCATCGACACCACTGTTTTAACCTCTGGTCCGTCTCTCCGTAGTGCGGCGTGCTGACCCCTAAGACACTCCAATCAATCACTTTCGAAGTATTGTTCTTGTCGTTTAATGAATAAAGTTTAGGATTTGTGTTCTAGGAAATGGATGAGAACATCCAGATGGTGAGACAAGCAGAACATTTATTACAGCATGCGTGAACACAAAAGAAGTAATATCTCCAAAACAAGTGGTAGTTAACAGTTAAAATTTATCATTTAAGATTCGAATTGTTCATTTGTATGAAAAAAAAAAGTAATTAATTAAAAGTTAAGTAATTAAAAGATACATTAAATTTAGGTAAACTTTATCCATATGTACATACAAAGATACAAACTACATTAAGGAACCTTTCAACTAGATAATATGTGATGTTATTATTCCATACAGAAATGTGTTAGATATAAAATTCGATAGAATATCATCTAAGAAGCAGATGAAATTTTAGTGTTAATTGGTTGATTAACTCAGTGATAAACTAGCGAGTTATCCGTTAACAGTCAGGTTTGATGACTGCATTGAACACAGCAAAGATAGCCCGTTCTGCAGTCATACATTTATACACATAAAAAATCGACATCAGACAGTCAATAGTTGTAAGCTAAAAGCCATATAATACTCCGACACTTTGATAACATGAAGTTTAAGGATTCAATGGAAAATATAGATGTCAACCTAACAGTGACGTAACACACTCAGATTGGATTTAAAAGAAGTGAGAGACGAAAAAAATCAATATATAAATAATTAGAATAAGATCGTTTGATTTATTTCAGCTTGGCGCGACTGAGTAACAAATATCTATCTGAAATTTATGAAGTTTGGACAGATGTAAAGGAAATAAACGCTACAGAGAAGCCTGCAAGGCTTAACAACCAATTTAAATTAGGAATTTAGGGGATTATATTTATGTAAACACGGCTCGTTTGGGTTGAGAAAATTTTTTTGCGTAGAGGAGTAAACAACGGTTATCGCCAGTTTTCGAAGAAAGAAAGAGGTAACTGACCGGAAGCTGACCACATGTTTCAAAGGGGTTGTGTAACTGAGTATCGGAATGTTGAGGGCGTGCTTAGATGTTTGAATATATAATTTTATATTAATTATTTTATTATTATTATTTATTATATTATCAGGTGAACATAGTTTTGTGGTTATGTTTATGTAGAATCTTAATATGTTGAGTTTTTGTTTTGTTTCATGTGGTGAGTCCCAGGGAATGTATTGTCCAGTATGGGTGATTTTTCGGTGGATTTCTGTTTTGAAGTGTGTATCGGTTCTTGTTATCTTGAGGTTAAGAAATGCAATTTGGTTAGTTTGTTTATGTTCACAGGTAAACTTAATGTTGGAATGTATAGAGTTAATGTGATTGAAAGATCGAAGTGTGTTTTGAAGATGTTAATCCAGTAATTGCATCAACACATCTGTACCAGTATAGTGGTGGGTGTAACATACCTGTTCCAGTATAGTGGTGGGTTTAACATACCTGTACCAGTATAGTGGTGGGTGTAACACACCTGTACCAGTATAGTGGTGGGTGTAACACACCTGTACCAGTATAGTGGTGGGTGTAACAGACCTGTACCAGTATAGTGGTGGGTGTAACACACCTGTACCAGTATAGTGGTGGGTGTAACATACCTGTACCAGTATAGTGGTGGGTGTAACATACCTGTACCAGTATAGTGGTGGGTGTAACATACCTGTACCAGTATAGTGATGGGTGTAACACACCTGTATCAGTATAGTGGTGGGTGTAAGGCTGAATTCATCGCTTGAGATTCAATCTGTGTCATAAAAATGTTGGCTGGAACTTGTGACACAGGATTTCCCATACTTTGGTCATTTAGTTTGTAGGTAGTTTTGGTCATTGAATTTAAAGTTGGTTTTGGTGGTAGTGAATTATATAAGGATTGCTAATTGGTTGCCGTGGATATGTACTAATGGGTTGGGGTCTTGGATATGAAGTTCTAACGTCCACCTGCAACGCCCCCTACAATCTCGTATCCATTTATACTCTCGTCCCTAAGACATGTGTCCGACAACGGTCACTTCCAAAATCTCTCTTTCTTAACTTGAAGATGACCTAGGAAGCTCGAAACATTCTTTTCTCCTTATCAATAGTGTTAATACCTACACCAGCTATTCTGAGATACATTTTTATTTCAAGTGAATTTCTCGTCATTAAGAGAAATACAAGGCTTTTATTGTGTGAAATGCTTCTGCTTGCTGCCTACTCTTTGGTCTGTTGTATAGAATCACGGACATTTACAACTGTGTATTTAGAATTATAGACATTTGTAACAGCATCTTTCAAATTAGGGACATTTACAACTGTGTATTTAGAATTATAGACATTCGTAACAGCATCTTTCAAATTAGGGACATTTACAACTGTGTATTTAGAATTATAGACATTCGTAACAGCATCTTTCAAATTAGGGACATTTACAACTGTGTATTTAGAATTAAGGACATTTGTTTTGTTTGTTTGTTTAGTATTAAGCACAAAACTGCACAATGGGCTATCTGTGCTCTGCCCACCACGAGTATCAAAACCCAGTTTTTAGCGGAATGAGTCCACAGATATACCACCCTGCTATTGTCATTCAAGACTGTATTATAACTGTATCTTTAGAATTAGGGACATTTATAACTGTTTCTTTAGAATTAGATACATTTACAAAACCGACTACATATCAATGTATCTCGGAACGGCTGGTATGGATATTAACACTTTTATTGATATATAAAATTAAAGTATCAATACCAGCCGTTCAATTGAGTTTTTTGTCATCAAAACAGACTGCATGTTAACGAAGCTAAACGACAGCTAAACGACACAAACCACGATAAAAATGTAGATCTGGACCCCACACCACAATTTGTTAAAACTATCAAAGATAATTTATGAAATGTATAGAAAAGCGAACATAACAGCCACGAAACATTAGAGTTTAACCTAAACATCTAGTTCCGGGTCACTTTTACATGTTACCAAAAATACCCAAGAATTCTGGTCGTCCTATTATTCCTACTTGCCCTAAGCCTACTGAAAACTGTTTAATGTTATATATTAAAGACACAACAAAATTTCAAAACATGATTTCTGACATTGACAGCGAAGGAAAACTTCCCCCAAAACATTATTCTCTCCACTATAGATGTTTCTTCCATACATACAAACATTCCCGTCGATGAATGTCTGAAAGCCCTAGAATCTTCTCTGCAAAAAATAGACGACACCGAAATTATTAGAAAGGTAGCTAAACTGGTACTTAAAACTTAGCGGTTTTATTAAATTCTGTATTCAAACAAAATGGACAGCTATGAGGACCAAGATAGCATCAACATTTCTGTGGGAGACGAAACGTCTGGAAAACAAACGTTTCGGAGACGCTACATCGATGACATTTTTTTTTATTTGGACAGGAAATGAAGAATGATTGTTAACACCTTCAACAGTTCTATTAAACTTACTATAGAAATGAAAAATGATTGTTAACACCTTCAACGGTTCTATTAAATTTACTATAGAAATGAAGAATGATAGTTAACACCTTCCACAGTTCTATTAAATTTACTATAGAAATGAAGAATGATAGTTAACACCTTCCACAGTTCTATTAAATTTACTATAGAAATGAAGAATTATTGTTAACACCTTCAACAGTTCTATTAAATTTACTATAGAAATGAAGAATGATAGTTAACACCTTCCACAGTTCTATTAAATTTACTATAGAAATGAAGAATGATAGTTAACACCTTCAACAGTTCTATTAAACTTACTATAGAAATGAAAAATGATTGTTAACACCTTCAACAGTTCTATTAAATTTACTATAGAAATGAAGAATGATAGTTAACACCTTCCACAGTTCTATTAAACTTACTATAGAAATGAAGAATGATAGTTAACACCTTCCACAGTTCTATTAAACTTACTATAGAAATGAAGAATGATAGTTAACACCTTCCACAGTTCTATTAAACTTACTATAGAAATGAAGAATGATTGTTAACACCTTCCACAGTTCTATTAAACTTACTATAGAAATGAATAATCATAGTTAACACCTTCCACAGTTCTATTAAACTTACTATAGAAATGAATAACGAGAGTTAACACCTTCAACAGTTCTATTAAACTTACTATAGACTACTTCACTACTCAAATAAGTTTCTTGGATGTAACCCTAACATAAAAAGATGGTGTTTTACATATTGACTTGTACCGAAAACCAAAGGATAAACTACAATGGTTACATAATAAAGCTGTCACCCTCTAAACACAATATCACATTCAATCAAGCTCTTGGATTACAGAAGACATGTTCTAAAAGTAAGAACTGTGACCATTATATTAATTCTGTGAAACAGACTATGACTGGAAGAAGTTATAAACAAAACACCCGATAAGTTTAGAACGCTAACAACATATCACGTGCATCTGCCCTGAAACAATCACCCAAAATCAATTATTCTCGTGTTCCACTGGTTATTGCCTATCATCCAAAACTGAAAAACCTACCTCGGACACTAAAGAAACACTTTTAACTCCTTCGACTTAATGATCGACTAAAACCTTATTTCACCGAAGATCCTGTCGTTTCTTTTAGAAATAATAAAACTAAAATCACACTTAGTTCACGCTAAAATAAACTGTAAGCCGACACCAGGTGGAAGTCAACCTTACAATAGCAAGTGATGTTAAAATTGTAAGTTCATGCAGGAAACAGATAGATTTTCTGATAAAGAAAACCAAAAACAGTTTTAAATCACTAATTCTATAAACTGATATACGAAAAATGGTATTCAGTTAATCCAATGTATAAAATGTGATTTTCAGTGTATATGCCAAACCAAAACAGCCATACCATACGGGAAAGTTTTATTAACCATAAATCAACAACATAAACACTTTAACATGCCTGGACCTCGCTTGAAGACATCAAACTTATGGGTATAGACAGCTTATTGGATATTAAATACTGTAACACCAATAAGGTTGTTGACTTTCGGTAGTCTCTGAATATATTTCCAAAACTAAATTCATGATTCAACTTAAAGTTATTAGTATTATCCATCCAAACAAATCTCTCTATATATATTGGCTTGACTATCTATATGTTTAGCTACATTATTATTTTCTATAGATAACACCGCCTTTCGTCATTTAATTTAATATTATTTATATTGTTTATATCGATTTTATCTTTATATATATTACTTAACAACTATTGTAACTATTATAAACTTTACACACCCTTTAACCCCCCAGTGGCTCAGCGTTATGTCTGGGAGACTTACAACGCTAAAACCCGGGTTTCGATACCCGTGGTGGGCAGAGAACAGATATCCCATTGAGTAGCGTTGTGCTTAATTCAAAACAACAACACACCCCTTATGACACAAAACTAAACCTGACACAAACAGCTCCAGGTTATGATTGGTTACCTCTCAATACTAACTTGTATTGAATATCCGGTTCACGTGACATCGGAATCTACACATTTCATCACACTCATTAAACATAACCCTTTATTACTCTGAAGAAGAACAGTCAACTATTCGAAAAAGCTAGAGTTTTGAGTCACGTTTTTCAAATATTACAAATTTTGTAGGTGACGAGTGTGCTGACTACTTAACCTGCATTTGAAGTCTTCCTTTAATCATTATTAAACAAATAAAAGGTTCAACAAAACAGAAATGTTTGTAGAAGTGTTACAGCAGAATGACTAAAGTCCTTTCAGAAAACCGTTCCCAAAGTTACATGGATTGGTTTTTCCGTTTGTAATAAATTGTGTTTTGTTGAACTGTACGTCATACGTTAACTAATACATAAGTATTAAAAGGCACAGATATTACTTAAATTGAAGTAAATATATTATATTTAGATACAAGCATAGATCTGTTAACTTATGTAATTACCTAATTGTTGAATAATGCCTTGTCATTTGTGATAAACATGATACAATTTTTATTGTAACATCACATAGCTTATTAAATATTCATATATTTTTTTAATTAAATGGTGTTTATTGTTTGAAAACATATAATTATTTGGTAACATGTTCAGTATTACCATACCAGTTAAAATATTCATCGACAAATATACTCAGACATTTTATAGAAACAGAAAAACGAAAAACCACATTTTCTCTGGATGATCGAAACAATGAATGTCATAACTTTGTTAAATTTCGTATGAATGTAATTTTGAGTATTCAGATCTGAAACATTATTTAAAGTTGTATTGGATTGTTAAGTCAGCCGCAATTCTTCTATTAACTTTCACCGATTCAGAGTTTCGTTAGCTGTACATAATATAAAGCTTGTTGGTTCTGACGAGATAACAGCATGGAATTACCACTCGATGTCGAATTTACACACGTGACGCATCGCACTCAGTTTAAACATCGACCACCGTATTGCGAAAGTAATTGGACACACGTTACTGATTCTTTTAATGTGAAACTTTATTTTGTATCCTCTATTTTCTTCCTTCTGTGGAAATCATCAACATATGAAATTTGAAAATATCGTATTTTTTTCCGTTTAGGTTATTTAACGGTGGGATGTGATATTTGTTGACATTTAAATATAAAATGATGTCTATTTAATTTTTTTAAATGCTCGGATGCTCATTGAATGGAAAACAGTGTACACATTTGATGCGTGTAATAAGATTTATGTGAATTCATTCAGTAATTATGTTGTATAGCTCATTTTAATGCATGTCAAAGTTTATATCAATAATACTTTATAAACTGACGCATCTTCACACGCACACTAAGGTCAAGACACAGTATATGTGTCTGAATGTGTTTGTCGACTATATAAATAACATGCAAGTTACCACACAGTTTTCATATCTTTATAACTGACCATTATATTTGTCGAGCCTTGCCATTCAATGAATTGTACACAATGAAACAGAGAGGATGCAAGAAGTTTAAAAAATATTTTAAAACTGTTTCAGTAACATATTTGGAAAACACACTGACGATGGTAGAATACAGAATAGAGTAATTACAGTTTTAATGCATATAGAGAGCAGGGAGGGACCAACAAAATATTACAAATTAATATATTTTACTTACCAGTTATTTTAGTCAAGAGTTCGAAGAAAATCAATAAGTATTAAAAAATAATTGGTATTTGATCAATAGAATATATTTCAAAACTATCATAACTTCAATAATGTAATATTGTGATTTATAAACAATAAGTGTTGTTTTTATTAATAGAATACGTTGACTTACAGAATACCACATTCTAAATTTTTGTAACACCATATTTTACTCACTAGACATTACATCTTAATTAACATATCACAATGTTTGACTTACTGGATATCACACATTAATTACCATAACGCTGTATTTCACTCACTAAATATCACAATTTTAATTAATGTAACACTGTATTTTACTTACCGGACATTACACGTTAAATAATATAACATTCTATTTTACTTACCAGATATCACACTTAAATTAATATAACAGTGTATTTTATTCACAAGACATCACATTTTAGTTAATATTACATTGTATTATATTACTGGATATCACACGTTCATTAATATAACACTATATTTTACTTACTAGATATCCCACTTTAATTAATATAACAGTGTATTTTATTTACTAGACATCACATTTTAGTTGATATAACATTGTATTATATTACTAGATATCACACGCTCATTAATATAACACTATATTTTACTTACTAGATATCACACCTAAATTAATATAATAGTGTATTTTATTTACTATACATCACACATAAGTTATAATAACATAGTATTTTATTACTAGATATCCCACTTTAATTAATATAACAGTGTATTTTATTTACTAGACATCACATTTTAGTTGATATAACATTGTATTTTATTACTAGATATCCCACTTTAATTAATATAACATTGTATTTTACTTACTAGGCATTATACGTTAATTAATATAACACTGTATTTTATTCACCAGACATCACATTTAATATGATAATAAGACTGATTATACGAAATATGGTTGCTAAAAAAACAACTAAAAACTAAATTTCACATATTGGATGAATACGTGACATTGTAGGTTACTTAACCACGGGATCATTTATTTGGAAAGAGGTTAAAACCTCTACTAGGAATAATAACAGTAATAACCTGAATGTGTTTTATAACCTTTTCTGATTTGGTGGAGAAGGTAACAAACTCGGAAACTGTAAATAGGCCAATCGAAGCCTGGCACCTAACATTCTCGCGATTTTAGCCATTAGGGCGTAATAATGTAACGGTCAAGTCCACTTTTCGTTGGTAAAGTGTACTACAATAGTTGGTGGTGGGTAATACTAGCTAGTTGCCCCCTTTCTGTTTGGCAGCACATGGGGCCTTCCCTGTGATTGGCAACACATGGTCTCAGCACCTTGGGGTAGTACTAGCTGGTTGCCCTCTCTCTGTTTGGCAACACATGGTCTCAGCACCTTGGGGTAGTACTAGCTGGTTGCCCTCTCTCTGTTTGGCAACACATGGTCTCAGCACCTTGGGGTAGTACTAGCTGGTTACCCTCCCTCTGTTTGGCAATACATAGTGCCCTTTCTGTGACAACATAAGTAAACAAAGAAGTATTTTGGTCTTCATTTTTATTAATTTTAATTTTCCACTTACTTGAAGTGTTTAACTTCTTATAAAAGGAGGGTCTGTTACGACTTAGTGCTTAGTGTGATCGATTCGGAATCTGAAATTCAGGTATTTGATTTCCTTCAAATATATGTATCCTTAGAGACTTGGGTTTGTTATAATGTGATGGTCAATCCTACATTTCGCTGGTAAAGAGCAGGCTACTAGATGGGTGTGGGTGTTGTTTGTGTTCTCTCTTGGCTCTCCCATCAAATTACGGATGGACTAGCGCAGGTAACCCTCGAGTAACTTTGTCCGAAATCCCATAATTAAAGAAACAAAACACCTTTAAAATGGTTATGATTGGTTAGGGGAATATTTAAACGTTTGACGGATATTCACCAAACCTGCTTAAGAGCTATCTGTATATAAACTGGTAGATTAAAGAAACAAAACTCTAGTTAACAAAACCCACCACCAACTTTTACGGTACTCATGTTATGTTTAAAGCCCACTCGTGGCTACAAAGTAAGGAGACGGTATTTTTATTTCTGCAGTAACGGGATGCAAACTTAGAATCCCCAGATCTATAATCCGGCATGGTTATCCATGGGAAATGTTTGCTTGATCTATTGTATTTACGTGAACTTTTTATGGTAATATGGAACTAAAGTAACAAAAAATTCAAGTGTTTACTAAAGTTAAAATCAGGATTTCAGATCATGCTTGAGCAGACATCGTGAAGTGTATTCTAAATAGTTTTTCTCTATATTTATTTTATTTAATAAAAGACATAACAAATGGACAATACTTTCAAGAGGAAGGGACATTTTTTGTCCATACCATGTGTGTATATATGTTCAAATTAAAATTGGTATCCGAGTACAACTCGGATTAATTGTAGTTTCTTGTGATTGTTCAGAATAAAAATGTTTCAGATGAATAAATTATGTGTTTCTGACGTGAGGAACCACTAAAAAAACATAAGTAAAGCTTATTTAGTGTTTTAGTTATAAAGTCATAGACTTTAGTTGTTTTTAATGCTACATTATCTGCCGGGGTTTATGTTATGACTTGGTTCGAAAAACAATCTTAAGGCATGTTATAAAATAGAAGTAATTTCTCGTCTTTAGTTTGCTGTACATTTTCAAACAAATATTAAATTATTTCCTATGATTTTGGAACAAGGGTTGTGTCGGACATACGCACATTTTACCTTCCTCCAAAAATTGAAAAGAAATACGAAATTTATATGCAAAAACTGCTCGTTTGGGTTGAGAAAATATTTTAAATAGAAGAGCGAACAACGTTTCGACCTTCTATGTAAAATATTTTCTCAGCCCAAACGAGCCGTTTTTGCATATAAATTTCTCAACAAGTGGGTTTCTCGACATCACTGATTGAAAAGAAATACGATTTGGACTTAAAGACTGTCTAGGAAAATATGTATTATACAAATCGCGGGCTGCTTTATATTGTAATGGAAATTCAAGGTTCAGAAAAAACATTGGAGTTCAATTTCTGTTAATAATACTTCATATATTTTGATTATGTATTTCTTATCATTACTTAATGATCATTCAAATATCTTGATACGTGTATTTGTTATCATTACTTATTAATTATTTGATATCTTGATACGTGTATTTGTTATCATTACTTATTAATTATTTGATATCTTGATACGTGTATTTGTTATCATTACGTATTCATATTTCAAATATCTTGATACTCATATTTCTTATCATCACTTAATAATTATTTGAATATTTTCAAAACTCACTTGTTGGTAGAATTTCTTCCTCTTGGTCCTGAAACAATAACGAAAAGGAAGACAAAAACTTAACTATTGTTGTAATTTTTATCGCCATTTTTCGATAAAAGAACAACAATTTTTAAACTTGGTTTGTATTTACCCTTTTAATTAATTAAAAAACTAAAACATGAACACTTACCAAAAAGTCAGGAAAGTATTACATGTCTGTTGTTTATGTTTTAAATATATTAAGTTTTTATGTTAAAGTTCACTAAGAAATAGTCCTCAAGTGTTGCTTAGTTTTATTAATGGAAATGTTTTGTTTATATTTACCATTAAGTACAAAATAAACATGCCTTGAAACAAAGATTAAGTAATACTTTGTGTTACACTCGATAAACCATAAATATAATGATATATTTTATGTCGTAGATAAACCATAAAAATAATAATATATCTTATGTCGTGGATAAACCATAAAAATAATACACTGTGTTATACCAGATAAATCATAAATATAACTTACTGTGTTTTACTGGATAAAGTATATAAAATTAATATATTGTATTATATTAGAGTAACATAAAAGTAATACACTACAAGTAATAATATAAAAGTAATACACGTTACCTCACCGGATAAATCATAATAGTAACGCATTGTGTTACACATTATAAATTATAAAAATAATATACTGTGTTGCACCAGACAAACTATAATATTCCAAACAAAGATATTAAGATATTGCATCATCTACACAAACACCAGTTCAATAAAGTTTTCCCTTCCTTTTCGTGGTGTCCCAATGCGTCCTATAAATACACAAACTTTATATTGTACTCGAATTGCCTTTCTCAAGTATGGTAAGAAGAAACTTTGTAATTTATGACGTCAGCTATTTCCTTATTGGAGGAATTAACTGAATAAATTATGTGGCTTTACTATTTTTAAAACTTTCTGATTAAATTGATACTTATCGTGAACTTTTGTGGTTCGTATTGTTTGTATATTTGAGACATTTGCAAACGAACATTAACAAAGAATCACAATATTTACCGTTCTTTCTTTAATTATTTCTAAACATTTCAAATAACAAATACTTGTACCTTACAAATGTTTGTTTAAATCTGTAATTTACTACTTTAACGTTAAATTATTTGTGGACTTCGTATTTTATATTAAGGATTCGATAGAGAATTGATGTTACAATATGTTATTAATTAGCAATGTGGTATCAAAGTAATAGATGAGAAACACGTTATAGTATTTTACCAATGTTGAAGTTATATATACATACATATACACCTTATAAGTAATTATTTTACATATTATGCGCAAAACCTTAAATATTTTTGTGGATTCGTGCAAGGTGCACTTGTGCAATAAATTCTTCTTGTTCCACACTTTACAATAATTAATTAAGCTCATCGAATTCTTTGAAATAAAATAAGGAATTTAAAACACCAATTCAAACTACGTGTTACACTATAGATTTGACAACTGCTAAGACTAAAATCTGATACGTATCAAAGCTACATATTAAACGTAGTTTTATCATAGAGATAAAGCTTAAAATGACGTAACTTATCACTATAATAGAGTATCATTTTAGTTCGATTTTGAAAGATGTTGTGAAAATTCGTTTACAAGGTGAGGAGAAAAGATAATAAAACAAACTATTCGGTTAAGACTAAAACAAATTTACGTAATAGAAACAATTAGTTTGAAAAAATTACCATTTAGGGCTAAAAATATTTCATTTGCAAAATGATTTATGTGTATAAATCTATTCTTACCTTTCTGGTAACATTGCCTCTTAAATTTTGCAAATGCTGCAATAATCACCCCAGCAAGCAACAGGGTCAAAAAGCCTCCAATAAGAATCCTCATAAGCGGGCTGACTATAGGAGTATGATCCTCCACTGTCGAAACATATAAATGAAAATATCAGATTATTTACCATTTATAAACCACAAATATCACAAGACATTTTGGAAACATTTGAAAATGAACACTATGGAACATTTGACAGGTATGATCTTGAAAGTATATGACGGAACTTTGTTCTTATTTCGTGTGTGTGTGTTTTCTAATAGCAAAGCCACATCGGGCTATCTACTGAGCCCATCGAGGGGAATCGAACCACTGCTTGTAACGTTGCAAATCCGTATATTTACCGCTGTACTAGCGAGGGCGTTATTTTCAGTATAATTTGGTTTTAGTACAATTACAGAATTGGGGGTTCAACTTAGCTTCAAATAACACATCGTCCTCCAAACAAAAGTTGTATTTTAACCGTGTAGTTACTTTAAGGCACTGAAAACTTTTAACTGATCAGAAAATTTATTATTATGTAGACTTTGTAAATTACAGGTTTTTGTATATTATTTAACAATATTCCTCAAGCTGTGTATTCCCAGGTGTGACTAAACACTTGTCAGCCGGTACCATCTCAAGTTTGTTCTTATTCTCTTTGTAATTGTAATAGATGTTTCTAGCTACTTTGTGATGGCTTCTTGGGCTGGAAGGTTCTTTTTCATATCCATATTATTAATTTGCGATCGATAGTTTGAGATGGATTTTAAAGCCCTTTCTGTCCGAAACTCTCTGTTATCTGAGTTTCATTCTTCTGTGGAGAAGATTAAACGTTTTCGTATCATAATGTTGTGTTGTTTTTTAATGTTGGAACATTATTAACGAATCTCCTTATATTAACAGTATTTCTCGAAAAGAGACCGTTGTGATTCTCCAACGATATATTTACATGCATGACACTGTCTATTTCATGGTAGATCAAATGTACAGAAGTTAAAGTACATATGTGACAACAAGCTACTGCAATACTGTATGAAGTGAGCCCGGCATGGTCAGGTGGTTAGGACGCTCGACTCGTAATCCGAGAGTCGTGGGTTCGAATCCTCGTCGTACCAAACATAGCTGCTCTTTCAGCCGTGGAAGCGTTATAATCTGACAATCAATCTCATTATTCGTTGGTAAAAAAGTAACCAAGTGTTGCCAGTAGGTGGTGATGACTAGCTGGCTTCCCTCTAGTCTTACGCTGCTAAATTTGGGACGGTTAGCGCAGATAGCCCTCGTGTAACTTTGTGCGAAATTGTGTGTAAAGTGCATCTAATCGCCTGTACAAAACTAATCGTTCTTAGTTCGATGATGCAAAGGTATCAATATTCTGAACTGAATAAACGACGTCAAGTTACGTCTAAACCTTATCGGTGAAATCTTAATGACTTTGTTTGTAATACCTTCACCGTCACGTTAAAATTATATTATGTGATACGATTTTTAAAAGAAAATTGTGAACCGTTTACCCCAACAGCGTGACATAAGAAAAAAAGTTTTACCATTAGATGATTATTAACCTATTATAATCTACTTGTAACCACAATCCATTATTGTTAATGATGAGTTATTTATTTTAGTTACTGCCTTCTAAAGGGTTGAAAAACAATTTAATTATTTCTCTGATATAAAATCAACATGTCAAGTAGTCTGATGTCTAAAAGTAGTTTCGTAAATGTCTTATTGGTTACATAATACTTAAAAGTAGTTTCGTAAATATCTTATTGGTTACATAATACTTAAAAGTAGTTTCGTAAATATCTTATTGGCTACATAATACTTAAAAGTAGTTTCGTAAATGTCTTATTGGCTACATAATACTTAAAAGTAGTTTCGTAAATGTCTTATTGGCTACATAATACTTAAAAGTAGTTTCGTAAATATCTTATTGGTTACATAATACTTAAAAGTAGTTTCGTAAATATCTTATTGGCTACATAATACTTAAAAGTAGTTTCGTAAATGTCTTATTGGCTACATAATACTTAAAAGTAGTTTCGTAAATGTCTTATTGGCTACATAATACTTAAAAGTAGTTTCGTAAATATCTTATTGGCCACATAATACTTAAAAGTAGTTTCGTAAATGTCTTATTGGCTACATAATACTTAAAAGTAGTTTCGTAAATGTCTTATTGGCTACATAATACTTAAAAGTAGTTTCGTAAATATCTTATTGGCCACATAATACTTAAAAGTAGTTTCGTAAATGTCTTATTGGCTACATAATACTTAAAAGTAGTTTCGTAAATATCTTATTGGCCACATAATACTTAAAAGTAGTTTCGTAAATGTCTTATTGGCTACATAATACTTAAAAGTAGTTTCGTAAATATCTTATTGGCTACATAATACTTAAAAGTAGTTTCGTAGATGTCGTTTTGGCTAAATGATGTTTGCAAGTAGTTTCATAAATATCTTATTGTCTACATGATGTTTACAAATAGTTTCGTTTATGTCTTATTGGCTACATGATGTTTACAAGTAGTTTCGTAAATGTCTTATTGGCTACATGATGTTTACAAGTAGTTTCGTAAATGTCTTATTGGTTACAATAAATTAAACTTCCGTTATTTTATTTCAACCCCTTTGTTTAAATAAAATCTGATGAGCATTTCATTGTTAAAACTTCAATAAAATTCCACATAGTTTATTTTGTTCATTCATTCAAAAAATATTTGTTTTTCAGAAGAAGAAAAATGGACATTTCAAAACATACCTGTTTTTGTTGCTGGATCTGATAACGTGTTAACAGTTAAAACAACCGTGTTACTTCTCCCTTTAGAGTTCGATGCATACAAAACAAAAATAAAAGACGTCTCCGACGGTAGTTTATTCACCAGAAACACTGGTCTGTCGGTATTGGTAATGTTTCTTTGCAAGCGTTCTCGTACGGTATTAAAGATCTCCAGGTGAAACTGTTGCTCCAACCCACCGTCGTAACCTGACACACATTTAACAACTATGACAGTTGTGGATCTGTTCGCGGGTTTACAGTTCCGAAGAGCCTCGGGAGGTCCTAATTAAAATCACGTTTGTATTAAACGTCTTTATGAGACATAAGTTTCATTAGTACGAAGTATAAGTTATTGGTAGGCATGAGTTTCGAATATTCGGTGTTTTAATAATACTATACCTTATATATGCAAAAACGGCTGTTCTGGGCCCAGAAAACACTTCAAATAGAAGAGCGAACAACGTTTCGACCTTCTTCGGTCATCGTCAGGTTCACAAAGGTTTTTGTGAACCTGACGATGACCGAAGAAGGTCGAAACGTTGTTCGCTCTTCTATTTGAAGTGTTTTCTGGGCCCAGAACAGCCGTTTTTGCATATAAAAGTTCTCAACAAGTGGGTTTCTCGACATCACTGACTATACCTTATATATGACCGTTTAAAAGTAATTCGCTACACCTAAATCAGTGATGTCGAGAAAACCCACATGTAGAGAAATATATATAAATATTTGTCACACTTTGTTAATAAATAATTTAATACGTACTTTGATAAGTAAATCTTACCCATCAGGAAATGTGTATGTTTCTTATTGCAGAGTCACATGGGGCTATCTATTGAGTCCACCGAGGGAAATCGAACCCCTGATTTTAGTGTTGTAACTCTCCTACTCTTACCAGAAGGAAGTTTGTATATTACGTGGAGGAGCGAACTACGTTTGAACCTTCTTCGTTTTTACATATATATATATTTCCCTACAAGTGGAGTTTCTCAACATCACTGATTTTTCTATCTTGTTTTATTTCTTAATAACCAAATACATTTTAAATAAATAAATTGTTTTTTCTTCACTTTGGACATTGTTTTAATGTAAGTCTTTAACTTAAAAAAATAGATTAACCAATCAAAAACAGCATGTTACGTTAATCAACTAACTGTGAGTTTTGTACTTGGTAACAATTAAATTGTGTTTCTAGTGTAACAAAAGCACAAACATATATAATTATAACAATAAACACATAAGTAATGTTTTAATATGAAGAATATTAGAAATAAGAAACTGATATCTTTATCTGAAGTATGAAATGTCATAGACAATCATTTAATAAAATTATCAATATTATATTGATTTGGATATGATGTTTATTGTGCGATACCTGCAGGTTTAATACTGTAGTTACATGGTTGTTTTTGGATTCCAAGTTCGTTACTCGCCCAGCAGTAAAGTACACCGTAATCATCAACCACATCTGGTCTGTAAACTAATTCACTCTGTGTTCCAGTTGATGTAAATGTGTTTACTTTGATCACATCCGAGGACCTCTTGAACGACCATTTGAATGAAACATTTGAGGGGCTCGCTTCTACATGACATGTTACTGATATCCTTTCACCTAGTGCTACCTTATACACATTCTTCTGATCATTTTTACATACAGGTACGTCTGTTTCATTAAAAAACAACAGATAAATCATTTAGAAATACAGAAAAATAATGATTTATATAAAATTCAGTAAACATAAATTTACAAACAGCGTTTTACCAACATTAACTAGGAAAAAGTTAAATATGTTCTTCAAACAAATATGATTTAAATTAAATAAAAACAAAATTATTTTGGTGTACAATAGATCGTTTATCATAAAATATATACAGCTTACTACATTATAGATTGTGTATCATAAAATACATATAATATTGTGTTTTATGGACTGTGTTTCATAAAATAAATTCAATTTAGTCTATCATTAAATAAAAAAAATGCATGTTATAGATCCTGTGTCATAAAATTTATTATATATTATAGATTTTTGTATCACGACATAGATACCATTTTGTTTTATAAATTGTGTTTTATAAAACAGATACAAGTTTTTGTTTTATAGATGGTGTATTGTGAAATAAATATAATCTAAACAAACCAGGCACGTTTAATATCACAGATAATCAGCTACCAGAGGAAGAAAGTTGAGAAAATTAGATAATTTGATCTCCCTTGAGAGAGAATTATATGTAATATTAAAATTCCCACCTTTCACCCGTAATATCTGAGGTCATGTTAAAACACCATAAATTAAACTGGTTACTTCAGTACAAACTAAGTATTAAACAAAACTCACGGTTTATGATCAGAACCAGTTCTGGACTCTGTCCTTGACCTTTCACGTTGACCGCCAAACATCGATACAAACCACTTCGATCTTTTGTTACCGACTTCAGCACCAATGATTCGTTTCTGATTAGGATTCCTTCTTCTTGATTTATTAGGAGATTTTTACCATTAAACTGCCATCCGATTTCAATTATCTGAGGATTTGCTCTGATTTTGCACTCAAAATATACATCATCGCCTTCTCTGATAGAATCGTTATTACCATTCGACCAAAACGTAAGCGATAAAATTGGAACATCTGAAACAGTTACATTACTTATAAGTCGTTCATGTAAATCTATTTGAAAGAATAAATAACTTTAATAAAAACAGAATAAAAGCATAATAAATTTTAGACTGGTTTAATTACATATTAACACTAGAAAGTTATTTCCATGTTTACACCAAACATTATTACAACTATTATTACACCGTATTATTACAACTTTCATGAAAAATAAACAAACACTTCGAGCATTCACTTCAATGAAGCCCACTACCCACTCATGGTGGGCAGAATACAGGTAGCCAGTCCATTGTGTAGCTTTGAGCTTAATTCTAAACAAGTAAACAAACAAAACCAACAAATTATTGAGAAGGTAAATTATTTTTCAATGAGTAAATAATAACCTCAATAAAGAGTTAATACGAAAAACAATATTTAATGTTGTTTTTTACTATTCCGTTGAATAAAAACAATAACACAAAAATTAGGCTTAACTCCTTTTTATTAATCCTCTGACTTGTTTGAAATATGGAAATAAAAGATTTTATACTTTATAAGGAAACGAATGTAGTTTGAAGTACATAAGAGTAACGTGATCCATGTAATGCTCATATAGAAGTTTTATGGAAAATATCTTTCTGAAGAGAAAAAGATCCCAGTTTGCAGATTTTCCTCAACCAATGATGTTACCTGATTCTTCACCTTTATCTTTCTCTTACAACAAAGTCAACCAGCCATTCAAACTTCACAAATAATATTTATTTAAAATATATATGGACGACAGTAAGGTGAAACACATCGTTTCGCACGTAAAACGTACCTCTTTTAAACAAGGACAATTTTGAAAAAAAAAACGGACTTCCCACGTGATAAAAACAAAAACACATAATTTCAGAAAAGCAATACCAAACGTTTAGCCTAATTATGTCCACTAAGATAGAATAGATTAGGAAAAGTTAGCATGGAAATATATGTCATGTGAAAATTAGCACAACGGGAAATATTTATATGTAATTCTCTCGAAGACTCTCTTTTAACTAAAGTTATCACTTTGAAATAAAAAAGAACAGTTATTGATTTTTCAGCGAATTAGTAAAACAATTTTGGTTTTTCTCAGCCCATCTTATAACTGCATTGCGTTTTATGATCTTATAACTAACTGCATCTTATGATTTTATAACTTTTTGGCATCTTATGATCTTGTAACTTTATGTCATCTTATGACCTTATAACTTTACTGCATCTTATGATCTTATAACTTCACTGCATCTTATGATAAAGCTTTACGGTATTTTATGATCTTATAACTCACTGCATCTTATGATTTTTATAACTTTTTGGCATCTTGTGATCTTATAACCTCAACGCATCTAATGATATAGCTTTATGGTATCTTATGAACTTATAACTTTATGTCATCTTATGATCTTGTAACTTCACTTCATCTTTTGATCTTGTAACTTCACATCATTTTATGATCTTGTAACTTCATTTTATCTTATGATCTTGTAACTTCATTGTATCTTATAATCTTGTAACTTCACTTCATCTTTTGATCTTGTAACTTCACATCATTTTATGATCTTGTAACTTCATTTTATCTTATGATCTTGTAACTTCATTGTATCTTATGATCTTGTAACTTCATTGTGTTTTATAACCTTGTAGTGTTATTACACCTTATGTTTTTATAACATTGTATAATAAGACTGATATCTCATTTGTTTTTATATAAAACCTACATTTCCATTACTATCTAAATCAATTTCATTTCACTGTTTCTTCCAACCATGAAATTACAAACAAACCTTTGTGTATATGGAACGGTGAGATTAAGATTAAAAGGCCCGAAGACTTATAACCAGGTTCAATACCCGTGAAGAGCACTGCGCAGACATCCCATTGTATAACTTTACATTTAACTGTAAGCAAACAAAAGTTTATGTCGTAGGAAAACAAAACCAAAACCTTTCAATGCTATGTAAGTATTCTATATATTTTTTTACTTAGAAAGAGCAAAAGGAAAGCTTACAAATTACGTCAAGTTTCCATTCGGCTTCTTTGGCACTGTTTCCGACGTCTGGATTATCGGCTCGACAAGTCAATAGTTTTTTGTCATCATCTGTTTCAGGGGTAAAATCTAACTTGCTCACAGTGATATTTTCTTTCGTGGTTATCGCTGAGGCGGAGAAGATTTTTCTCCCATCTTTCCACCAAGTCATTCTAGCTGGGGGTCTGGAACCCACTGACTGGCATTCTATTTCAACTCTACGACCTGCCGATAAAGGCTGTTTTCTTGTTGTAATACGGACTTGTAAGGGTTTCACTTTGAAAAAGGGATAATAAAATAGAAACAATAGCTCATGAGTTGACTTAGTGAGAGATTAGAAAACTATCTGAACAACATACATCGACTTTGTGTGAGGTATTTATGGTAAATTTGTCATCAGATATCAGTAGTTAGCAGCTTATATCATTACTTAAGTGTGTTATTAATTACTAACTGTTTAATTAGCCACTAATTAATAATTACTTTTTACCCTACATCTTACATTTAAGTATGTTTTATCTCACGCAAAGTCTTTTAGGAATTTTTATGTTGGTATTCCATCCTGGCCTTGTTTTCACTGAAGACTGATGAAGAAATCAAATCTGGTCCACAACCAACATAAAAAATAGTTATTCTGGTATTTCTCTGAAGATGGTAACAGATTACCAGCGATGTTGTTGTTGTTTTTTATTTCGCTCAAAGCTACTCGAGTGCTATCTGCGCTAGACGTCCCTAATTTTGCAGTGTAAGACTAGAGGGAAAGCAGCTAGTCACCCCCACCCACTACCAACTCTTGGTCTACTCTTTCAGCAACGAATAGTGGGATTGATAGTCACATTATAACGGCCCCACGGCTGAAAGGGCGAGCATGTTTGGTGCGACCGGGATTCGAACCCGCGACCCTCAGATTACGAGTCGAACGCATTAACCTACATGACCGATTAGCAGCGAAAACGAAAAATAAAAACTAGTGAATAAACAGTTACTAGCTACAACAATTAGACTTAAGTGATTATATAAAGTATTAACAATGACAACAACTGATGTTTAATTTACAAGAAAGTTCTGGTGAGAAACAATCTTTATTAAACAGTTCACACAACCTTACCAATACCTCACTTCAATGTGAAACGGTTTGACTAGAGTCTAGTGTTTTAAATTTCGTGAATTTTTTACTATGGTAGAAACGAACAAACAAAAATGCGGTACATGAATAAAACATTTGGTGACTAGTGTTAAAAAGGATAAAAAATCTCACGTTTTTATTGAAGAAAACTGTTTCGCCTTTCAAAACTGTTAAGAGTTCATTTTTAATGTGATTTATAAATAAATGTCTTGATATATAGCTACAAAAGTCCAATAATAGGTAACTCGCACGCATTTAGTAGTTAAAAATTAAAAAAAACACACTTTTTTCTGAGTTTCTGAAACTCAAATGTAAATATGTAGTTCTTAATACAGAATTAACAGTCGTAATAACATTGGGTAATATGTATGTTCTCTTTTCTGCACTTGATTTTGCGTGATATGTAAATAAATGCTACAAAAGCGAAGAAAATGGATTTATAATGAAATGCAAATGAGTATATTTTGTCGGTATCAAATTATTCAATTCCACGATGTGCTTCAGCAGACTATAATCAAAATTACCAGTTACATATTCTCACATGCACACACCACACGGACCCAACAGTTGAAACACATGAATGTTGCAACAGTACATAAGCAGTAGCGTGTGTCACTCACGATTTAAATCTAATACAATAGAGCTGAACACAGGAGGAATGGAATCTGTATTGGAAGCTTGGCAGGTTAACTTAGACCACAGATGTTCTATTTGTAGAGCCTCGATTATGAATTCATTCCTAGATATTTTCAAAGGCGTAATGATGTAGTCGTTGTCTAAAAGAGTTGAATCATTCCACCAGGTCACGGCAGGAGGAGGGTCACCTAAATAAATCAACTATCTCAACTTCTAAAATAACACTTTAATATAAAATAAAATAGCACCAAACATTTGGTTATATATTTGTTATCTTAATGCCACTGGATGAATGTAGACTGCTAAATTATCACGTGACGTTCACCGTCCCCCAATAGAAAGATGTACTTTTAGTCATTGTATAATTTAGGCTACTGGATTATTACACGAGCCTCAGCTCCTAGAAAGACATATTCTGCAATAATTTGTTACGTTTAGATTACTGAATCATTCATTACACGAAGCTCGTGTTTCTTTACCAGTGATTATCACTCACGAGAACCTTCCTTCAGAATTATCGGAAAACTTCCATTACTGAAATTTACAGGGAAGTTGTCTTCAATACTATCACAGCACAAAACGATAAGGTTAGCATTTAGGTCGCTTTAATAAACTGGAACCTTCTATTGAGAGTCACGTGATTAACAAATCAAAGAAATTCACTTATATTCTTAAAATCTCACTCTATAGTAAACTGAAACAATTTACGCGTGTGAGCAATATTATGGTATTACTAGAAGTAACTTAGTCTACAATATAGATAAATTATAAACCTTATAAATAAGATTGGTTTACTCTGAATTCCGAGTAAGTTACTAGAATATCTGTGTTAACCGCGCCTAATTCATCAGTGTTAAGTCAAAGGATACCTAGCAAGTCAACACCATTCACTGATACCTAGCAAGTCAACACCATTCACTGACACCTAGCAAGTCAACACCATTCACTGACACCTAGCAAGTCAACACCATTCACTGTCAACTCTTGGGCTTCACTTTGTCAATTGATAGTGGGATTTACCGTAAGATTACAACATTTTTTTTACAAACGAAAGGGTAAACATGTTCGATGACAGGGGTTCGAACTCAGGTCATGCAAATTTCTTAGACTAAATCAGTAGTATTTATTATAAAATGTTTCTAGTATATTAAAGAAACATTATATTTTGTTATTAAGATCAATGGAACATTGTTTCTGCACAAACAAAAGAAATAAATATTAAGTTATCGACTAGTAGTTATACAGATACAATATTGTTTGTATTTACTTTTCTACACAATATAACTTTAACAATGACGTCCTATGTTTTGTTCTATTATCTAATTACCTGTTTATTTGTGTTACAAACAATGAAGAAAGTGTTCACCTTCACGTGTTTTACCCTCATACAGTGTACATTGACAGATATCTTAATGTAACTGAATTATATCCTACTTTTCATTTCATAACTCTACATTAAAACACACAATATTAAAAGAACTAATTAACTGTATATACCTCCATCAGCTTCGCACGTTAAATACAAAACAGATCCTTCGTGAAATGGTCCAACCAGTCCCTGGAGATGTTGTCCATTTTCGTCCATTATGATTACACTTTTTGGAGGCACTGCACAATGTGTGAGGTTAACAACATTTTCCTTTCAAAATAGATTTTGTTAAACTGATAATTATACATTTATAACAACACCATGCAGCGAGGTAAAAGCTGATAAACAAGCATACTTGTATTTTATTTAACTAGCATTGTCAATATTGTAACATTGTTAATACTTTAATGTTGTGAATGTGTTAATATTTTATATATTTAATTGTCACGGCTTTTAACTGATTTTTATTGAAAATAAAATTAATTATGAATTAATTTACATTTCCTTTATTCGTCAATATCATGATATAATTACGGAAACAATATTCCAATAATATTAGAATTCAATCAAACAATAACTAGTTCTGATTGTATATTGTTATAATTTCAACCCACATAGTAACATTTCAAACTCATTGTAATAGCTAACATAGATTAAACTTAATACTCATTTTAATTACCTGCTGAAGGGTTAATTAAAAACTAAGTTAAATCGTGTTCAGTAGTTTTTGTTTAATTTGTTTGTCGTTATCTCTAGTCGTAGCTTTCCGTGGATTAGATACATTTTCACCAATTAAATACTACTAATGGAAACAAATAAGGAAATTGTTGATCGTAAATGATACATAATACCACCATGTAAAGTATTACAGTACATGTGTCAAACAATATTAAAATAAATAAAGTGTTGACCTTGAAGAACAAATAATACCACCATATAACTTATTATAGTTAATGTTTCCAACAACAGTAAAATAATTAGAGTGTTGATCATGAATAATAGATAACACCACAACGTAACTTGTTACTGTTAATGTTTACAACAATATTACAATAATTAGAGTGTAGATCGTAAACAATAGATAATACCACAACGTAACTTGTTACTGTTAATGTTTACAGCAATATTACAATAATTAGAGTGTAGATCATAAACAATAGATAATACCACAACGTAACTTGTTACTGTTAATGTTTACAACAATATTACAATAATTAGAGTGTAGATCATAAACAATAGATAATACCAGAACGTAACTTGTTACTGTTAATGTTTACAACAATATTACAATAATTAGAGTGTAGATCATAAACAATAGATAATACCACAACGTAACTTGTTACTGTTAATGTTTACAACAATATTACAATAATTAGAGTGTAGATCATAAACAATAGATAATACCACAACGTAACTTGTTACTGTTAATGTTTACAACAATATTACAATAATTAGAGTGTAGATCATAAACAATAGATAATACCACAGCGTAACTTGTTACTGTTAATGTTTACAACAATATTACAATAATTAGAGTGTAGATCATAAACAATAGATAATACCACAACGTAACTTGTTACTGTTAATGTTTACAACAATATTACAATAATTAGAGTGTAGATCATAAACAATAGATAATACCACAGCGTAACTTGTTACTGTTAATGTTTACAACAATATTACAATAATTAGAGTGTAGATCATAAACAATAGACAATACCACAGCGTAACTTGTTACTGTTAATGTTTACAACAATATTACAATAATTAGAGTGTAGATCATAAACAATAGATAATATCAGAACGTAACTTGTTACTGTTAATGTTTACAACAATATTACAATAGATAAATCGTTTTACCGATGATAGTTAGCAATATTCTCCATTTCTCGGTTCTTGCTTTTCGATAATCCACTCGACACTCGTATTGTCCTTCGTCGTCTTTTATAAGATTTTCGATTTTTAAAACTGGAGGTTTGTAGTTGATGTCGAAGTGAGCTCGTGAACCTAGAGGGTCGTCTGTAAAATGTGTTGATTTATAAAATGAGCCAGAACGGGCATCGAAACTGTAAACAGGAACACCTGAGTTCTCCCTGAACCACAGCACTAGAGCAATGTCTTCATTCTTCTCAGGAAATCTAACATTGCAGGGAAGAGTTGCGGCTTGTCCTACGATTGCTTTAATGTTCTGGAAAGCTGTAAAATAGTGCAGACATTTATGTCACTTGTAACGGTTTTGTATTATATAAAATACTGTAAAACAGAATCAACTAAGCAAAGTGAATCCTTTATATTTATTACATGACAACCCAGACACAGAATAACAACAGACAAAACCAGGATAAACTAAACTCAGTTGTGATTTAATAGTTGTATATATTGTTACATGTTAATTGTTGCTTGTGCTCTTACGTAGAGACGACACAAATGTCATCCCAACCATCTTGTTTGCATTGTTTTTAAATGATTAATGTTAGCCATTCTTATATCTACTTCCTTCATTAAAGTTTTTATTTCCTCGTTTGTATTAACAGACATAGTAAGACTGTATTTATAAGTAACTTCTTCATACAATTAGGTCCAACTGTAATACTTATTGTTTATTTATTATTAGCTGACATTTCCTGTTACATCATATAGTTAAGAGATTACAGTAACACAACATTTATGTAGTAAAACTAATGATAACTTAATTTACACTATTGCCTTTTGTTTTAATTACTGCTGGTTATTAATAATTCATATAAAAGTGGATAAACCGTTTAAAACTTCAGTGAAACTGGTTGGCACCATTGTGCTGGTTTTTGACTTATTACACGATGTTTTCTTGTTCTTGAGCAGAAGATGTTATTCCAAAATTGCTAAAGTAAATAGAAAAAACCTATTTTTTCTCTTCAGATTTTGCTTTTGTGACCTGGGAGCGTATAACAAAAACATGATGGAAGACTATATTTGGGGACTGATACGTGAAAGTGATTTACATTATAGTCGCAAATCTCGAAAAACTACTCACTTCTAAACATTTTTGTATAACTTTAATATAAATACATGTAAGTCTTGATTCATTTGTTGTTTTATTCATACCTTATGTAAATAAAATGTGCAAATTTGTTCGTTTTTACACATAAAATAGGATAATTTCATTATCCAGGTCACAAAAGTGAAATTTGAAGGGAATAATGACCATCTTCTCTACTTTTACAACATAAGCAATTAAGAAATAACATATACTGTCCAGGAACACAATCTGTGTTACATGTTACATGGTGTTATCTAATAAAAGAGATACGCAAGAGAGAATAACAGGTAGTTGAGACTTTTTACTGTGATATTAACAGACATTTGTTCACAGACAAAAATCTACAGTATATGTAAAAACGTTTCAACTTTCTTCGAAGAAACGTTGTTCGCTCCTCTACATAAATATTTTCTCAATAAAAATACTTTTTCTCTACAAGTGGGTTTCCTCGTCATCACTGATTTGTTAATAGACATTTCCACTACTTATGACTCGGTCATTACTTATGAAAGGAAACAATCTAGAATATTGTGAAGTTCTGATTACCCACCGAGGAGATGTTTGAAATGTCATCTCCATAAACAATCCGAGTCAACCCAACATAGGCCTTGTTATCTCCTGCATAATAAACCAATAATCCTTTATTTGCTAAAAAGATTTAAATAAATAAATCTAATACACCTATGATGTAAGATAACAGACCTGAAAGTGAAATAAACAGCAGCTATGTAACGAAACATCCTTAACGTTATTTATGTGTTTCTTAACAAAGAACTTTATCATACCCAGAGCCTTTCTGGCAATTTTTGAATGAAACAGTAAACAAATCTGAACTCGTTAAGGTACTTAGCGAGATGACTCAGTTTTAGCTATTAAACTAGTCGGGCTATTCTAAAGACATTTTAAGATATAAATTCTTAAATTATCTCCCTTTTCTAGATATTGAACATCGAATAAAATACAAATATTCATCAGTGACTTAAGATAAGATTATTTTATATTCATCAGTGACTTAAGATAAGATTATTTTATATTCATCAGTGACTTAAGATAAGATTATTTTATATTCATCAGTGACTTAAGATAAGATTATTTTATATTCATCAGTGACTTAAGATAAGATTATTTTATATTCATCAGTGGCTTAAGATAAGATTATTTTATATTCATCAGTGACTTAAGATAAGATTATTTTAAAAATAATATAATATTATTCGTAATAAACACTCAGTTTCGGAGAAATTAGGAAACAAAAATAAAAACAATCGATGAAAATTTCTCAAATACAATTCTATGTAACTAAAATCTGGTGATAAATGACAACCTTTATCCAATGATAAACTTAGGGTAGATCACTTTGGTATTTGCCGTATGTAGTAGCAAATGATAGCATTACTAGTTGTATTTCAACTCTTCCAAAACTGATATAGGAACTATGTAAATAACATACCGTGGAAAAACAAATAGATTATATAACCACTTAAATCAAAGCAGAAAAGGCACATTTAATTATGTATAATATCTAACCAGTTCATCACACCTGATAAAACAGATTTAACTGTGAATAATATCTAACCAGTTCATCACACCTGATAAAACAGATTTAACTGTGAATAATATCTAACCAGTTCATCACGCCTGATAAAACAGATTTAACTGTGAATAATATCTGACTAGTTTATCACACCTGATAAAACAGATTTAACTGTGAATAATATCTGACCAGTTCAACACACCTGATAAAACAGATTTAACTGTGAATAATATCTGACCAGTTTATCACACCTGATAAAACAGATTTAACTGTGAATAATATCTGGCCAGTTCATCACACCTGATAAAACAAATTTAACTATGAATAATATCTAACCAGTTTATCACACCTGATAAAACAGATTTAACTGTGAATAATATCTAACCAGTTCATCACACCTGATAAAACAGATTTAACTGTGAATAATATCTGGCCAGTTCATCACACCTGATAAAACAGATTTAACCGTGAATAATATCTAACCAGTTCATCACGCCTGATAAAACAGATTTAACTGTGAATAATATCTGGCCAGTTCATCACACCTGATATTTGGTACAGTTAATTTTCTCATCCCTTATTCTACACGTGTAAAAAATGTTAACTGAAATTTAATTACTTTTTCAACTAAAGTCATTTGTATTTTCAACAAACAGTTTTATAGAGTTGTATAACACATGAGCCATTTTGTCAGCTGTTCCAACAACTTTAACATCAAATCTCAGACTCCTTGTTTACAATCATCGTATGTAGAATGTAAGTATATTTCACCTCACTGTCCGTAAGGTTTCGTTGGTTCTACTAAAACCAAGTTGTCAACAGTAGTGAAGGAAGACGCCAACAATGAATATCCTATGCAGTTGAATACGTTCGGACAGAATTTGGCTTTGTTGTAATTTCTGATTAATTTAAGATCTTTGGAAAGGCCAGTGATGAACAATGCCCCTAACTGAAAGAGTGCTTGCCTATTCATTAGGTTAGGGGCGAGTCTCTTTCTGAGTAGCTTAACGTGAAGCTACACAATAACACAATTAGACATTATTGTTGTCTCCAACACACGTATCGAAACCCCATTTTTTAGCGTTTAAATCTTTGTAGTTACAGATAAGCCATCGGGATAGGTGGCTGAGAGTAGTATGCTGGTTATACTGCCAGTAAACTAATTTTGATACTATAAAAGTGCCCCCCCCCGTGGCTCAGCGGTATGTCTGCCAACTAACACGCTAAAATCCGGGTTTCGATACCCGTGGTGGGCATAGCACAGATAGCCCATTGTGTAGCTTTATGCTTAATTCAAAACAACAACAACTACTATAAAAGTAAAGTATCTTCTTCTACTATATACAATATTTAAAATCTTCAAAATATAGTTATCAAAGTGAAAATTGAAAGTACTATAAATTGGAGACAAACGGTCCGAAATGACGTTTACTTTGATGGGGTCCCATTTTTAACCATATGCTCTAAGACGCCTTAATATATTGTTAATATTAAAGAAAATAGTAGAAAAGCGTTAATGTTAAATGTGCCTAGTTTTTCTTTTTGTAATTTTAATTTGTTTTACAAACAGGTAAAACGTTATTAAACACACGAAAGACAAGAAGTCAATCGTGTGCAAAATTCTGTTTTGTTTAGTGTCGTGTTGTAAACTTTTGTCCATTTTTATTACTAATTAAAACGAAGACAGGAACTAAGGTTTCTCTTTCTTCCAGTATAGACTTTTATTTCTATGAGTTCGATCAACTTGGTCTAATTTTCTGATAATTTTCGTAACTCTACTGGTTTCCTTTACGGATGGTGTAACGATAAAATATGTTCTGTATGGAAATATGACATCCTTTATTGAAACAGGTTATAATAAAGTGTTCTGTATGGAAATATGCAATCCTCTATTGAAACAGGTTAACAATAAAATATGTTCTGTATGGAAATATGACATCCTTTATTGAAACAGGTTAACAATAAAATATGTTCTGTATGGAAATATGACATCCTTTATTGAAACAGGTTAGAATAAAATGTTCTGTATGGAAATATGCCATCCTCTATTGAAACAGGTTAACAATAAAATATGTTCTGTATGGAAATATGACATCGTTTATTGAAACAGGTTATAATAAAGTGTTCTGTATGGAAATATGCAATCCTCTATTGAAACAGGTTAACAATAAAATATGTTCTGTATGGAAATATGACATCCTTTATTGAAACAGGTTAGAATAAAATGTTCTGTATGGAAATATGCCATCCTCTATTGAAACAGGTTAACAATAAAATATGTTCTGTATGGAAATATGACATCCTTTATTGAAACAGGTTAACAATAAAATATGTTCTGTATGGAAATATGCCATCCTCTATTGAAACAGGTTAAAATAAAATGTTCTGTATAGAAATATTCCATCCTTTATTGAAACAGATTAAAATAAAATGTTCTGTTTCGAAATATGTCATCTTTTATTGAAACAGGTTAACAATAAAATGTTCACTATGGAAATATATTAATCTCTTATAGAACAAGTTAACAATAAAATCTACGTTTTGATGACAAGAAACCTACTTGATATAAAAATGTCTTCCAGAACGGCTGGTGTGTGTATAACACTTTTGTTGAATCTAAAAAGTATTGTTCAGAATTTGAATGTATTAATTCGTGTTCGTTATATCTATGGCATTGCCTTTATCAGCTTTTAGTCTTAATAAAGACTAAATAAGTCAGTAATTATACTGGTATGAAGGTTTACAACATTGTGTTTATGAACTCGAATTACGGACTATTCAATTTTTTTTATTATTTTTACCATATTCTGTGTTAGAACAAATTCGACTGGTTCTAAAGTATTGCATTCTATAAGAAGGTTATGTTTTACTTCTAATCACGCACGTCCAAACTCCACTTTAGGTTCTTCAAATATCTTCAGCTTTTCTTTCATTTTGTATCTAGGATCATTGTTAACTGTTTCTTATATATTGTTGTTTGTACCATGATCACGACTCCTTTATCGTTCCTTATAACACGACCACGGCTTATTTATTGTTGTTTGTAACAGGATCACGACTCCTTTATTGTTCCTTATAACACGACCAGGGCTTATTTATTGTTGCTTGTAACAGGATCACGACTCCTTTATCGTTCCTTATAACACGACCAGGGCTTATTTATTGTTGTTTGTACCACGATCACGACTCCTTTATCGTTCCTTGTAACACGACCAGGGCTTATTTATTGTTGCTTGTAACAGGGTCACGACTCCTTTATCGTTCCTTATAACACGACCACGGCTTATTTATTGTTGCTTGTAACAGGGTCACGACTCCTTTATCGTTCCTTATAACACGACCACGGCTTATTTATTGTTGTTTGTACCACGATCACGACTCCTTTATCGTTCCTTATAACACGACCACGGCTTATTTATTGTTGTTTGTACCATGATCACGACTCCTTTATCGTTCCTTATAACACGACCACGGCATATTTATTGTTGTTTGTACCACGATCACGACTCCTTTATCGTTGCTTGTAACACGACCACGGCTTATTTATTGTTGCTTGTAACAGGATACGTATTCCCTTTTCACAATAATTACCAAATTATTTACCATTATTAATGATACATCACTTATAAATTCAGGTAACGCTACCTACGAAAAAGATTACAGTTCTATTTTCCGCAACAAACACAACAGAAAAAGATGCCAACTATTTCAAATGACCGAGCGTAATGATTATAGACGGATTGTGGCTACTAGGCCTGACAAATGTCTCTGAGCTGTTTATTATTTTATTATTATTATAACTATTATTATGTATTACTGCTATAGATTGCTCATTTATAACTGTGTTTTGTGTATTTAATAAATAAATCTTTAAAAATATTCTTTTGAAATTATGTCTTTTATTTAGTTCAGAGTAACAAACATACTGGTAAAACAACATTGACGATGCGCAAACAGTAAACAGAAAAAGCCTTTGTGTAAGGACTAGTTTATGTCATGTTTATGACATTTATTGTAATAGTTTTGCAGCTATTGCAGCCTTTGATTTCGTGAGGATGTCTCTGGATGGTTGGGAGTTATAACAACATTGTCCATTTGACTGTATACACATCTCGTGTGTTATAACACTGTTCAAAACTGAGGTGATCAAGTGTGGTCTAAACTTGCTTTTGTTTTTAATCACTAAACTAAATATGCTTTCACTGTCAGCTTTAGAATGGAAGACTGTAAGAATTCCAAACATAACCCTACACAGAATGTCATACTTCTGGTTGCCATTTCCATCCTTAACTGTGGACAGCTGAACCCAAAACTTGTCAACATTCGACTGAAGGACAATATCTGAGAAAGTATCAGTTTGATAGTTCAAATATTGCCCTTCCAACTCATCAGTTGTATCGTGCTCACGTGTATTGACAAGAACAGGATACCTGTCTGTGAAGAGAAGAGAAAGACTTTCAGTTTTGGATCAGCAACCTCTGTGTGAATCAGAAGTTCATCATTCAGAGGGAAATGTTTCATCATGTAATTTGTAGCTACAATATAGTATTTCTTGATGTTTCATCATGTAATTTGTAGCTACAATATAGTATTTCTTGATGTTTCATCATGTAATTTGTAGCTGCAATATAGTATTTCTTGATGTTTCATCATGTAATTTGTAGCTACAATATAGTATTTCTTGATGTTTCATCATGTAATTTGTAGCTACAATATAGTATTTCTTGATGTTTCATCATGTAATTTGTAGCTACAATATAGTATTCCTTGATGTTTCATCATGTAATTTGTAGCTACAATATAGTATTTCTTGATGTTTCATCATGTAATTTGTAGCTACAATATAGTATTTCTTGATGTTTCATCATGTAATTTGTAGCTACAATATAGTATTTCTTGATGTTTCATCATGTAATTTGTAGCTACAATATAGTATTTCTTGACACTGGTGTAGAAGCTGATCAGGTCCTTTTCATATTTAACAATGTATTCCTTGGCAGAATTTCCAATATAAACTGCCTCATCAGATTCATGTAAGGATTCATTGTTGTAGTCAAGTTCAGTGATGTTGCCATCAAGATATCTGGCTTGATGTATCTGACAAGTATATGTTTAACTTGTGTAATCAGAGTTTATGCATAATGTTAATGCAAGGTTCTTCTCTTTGCAATATCAAATTGGCTTGCTCAAATAGGGGAATTTCAGACTGAAGAAAAAGACAAAATAACAAGTTAATTTGGTTGTCCAAGAAAACTACTAACTTTTATTGGTTACTTCCTTGCTGGCTTTTGTTTTCTTCTCTTTTTTCATTTATTGTCTCTTCTTTAGTTCCAGGTCAGACTGCCTAAACACATATTGAGTTGCATTAAATGTTTCTTTGTCTGCTTTTGGAGACTGTTGTCTTATGTCCCTGTATGGCTGAGAGGGTGTCTTGACTGTGTCCCTGTGTGACTGAGAGGATATCCTGTCTCTTAAAGTCTTGGTGCCTGACTGAGATGCACGTTTGGATCCTTTTGAATCTAGTTTTTCCTTTTCACAGTGAAAATACTTCTTCAATGGCTTCTACATGCCCAATATTCTGTTGAGGCACACCCCAAGTGATAGCAACCTTGTGTTAACAAATTGTAGAATTTTTCTTGTTTCTTTGTCATACAATCCTTGAAACTCTGTGAAATGTTGTTTTCTTCCAGCACTTTTGTCCAGAAAATAGTAGATATCTATCAATATATCAGAAACTTTGCAGGGAAGTTCTCTGGAAGCTTTCTGGGCAGCAATATTCATGAGGTGACAGGCACAGTCCATGAAGCAAATGCTAGGCTGTCATCTTGAGATGCGTCTCATCTCACCTTTACCTATACCAGACATAACTGAGCCATTGTCTGAAGAGAAACTAAGACAGTTTTCCCATGGAATTTTCCTCTTTGTCAGTCCGTGGTCTAAAAGCTTGAAAATATTCTCTCCCGTTGAAGCTTCTTTTCATTCTACCATTGTCAAAATAGAACAAACAATTTTTCCAAGCAAAGGGTCAAGATATCGTACAACCACTGGATACAGTTTTGAGTCATCCATGTATGTGGATCCATCTGTGGCTAAACTGTGAACACTGTTAGTAAGTATGCTTGAAATCATTTTGTCATCTTCCCAACCCAACATTTGTACAATGGTTGTAGTTTTGATTCTAGCACACCCATATTTTTTCGCTATATCAGAGTCTGGGAACATTTTTCTGAATAGATGTCCTGCATGATCGGCTTCAGCTTGGGATAAATTATGAACAATGACGAATTGCGTGAACATCACTTCCGCATTTATGGTTTCATGTTCTGAACTCTTGCTCATAAATGTCGTTATCTGCATCGTTTTTGTTTTCACCTCAGCCTTTTGTTGGTGAGATGCCGATTTTGTATGTCCGGAACAATCGTTTATCCCGCCATGGGCCACAGGAAAAATGTGACAAACTGTACAAAACGCATGACTGTCACTGACTTTTGATGCAATGACCGGATATTTTGCACGATACTCTTTCCTAATTTTTTTACACAGAGTTTTAGTCCTACTAGATTTGCCAGAAACAAGACAATCTGGTGAACAAGGCCTCTTTTTCTCCAATTTGTGAACGATTGCATTGGTGTTTCTATGCCGCTTAGAAAACGAGAAATACCCATCTACGCGAGCGCTGATTGGCTCACAAACACTGATGATGAAACTATGGATTCCCCTACGTACCCAGTATGAAGAAGCACCGTACTCAAACTATTGGTAGACGGAGATACAAATATTTTTTTTATTATTCAAGTACAAACATGATTATCCCAAGTAGCCATTTGGACTATGTCTTTTATTGATTATCAAAATTATTTGTATCTCACTAGAAATTTTCTTTTCACCTCTTTCAAGCCCTGGGGGAACAATCTATCACTTTATTGTATAGACCTGTATAATATATAATAATTTGGGAGTTGCATCAAGTCGTAATATTTGTTTGTATGAGCGTATAGTCGTAATGTATACACAAAATCGTAATGGTTGGCATAGCTGAATAGATAGCCCGATGTGACCTTGCTAAAACAAACTGGCAATATCAACATTTTAGCTTAGTATCCAATCTACTGATTTCAAGAACCTGTAGGCAAATCATCGATTCTTTTGAAATACTTCTTATTTAAACCGTAAATCTGAGATTTAACCATGTCCAAGTTCACAAGTCGTTTAGACCGTAAATCTGGGACTTAACCATGTCCAAGTTCACCAGTCGTTTAGACCGTAAATCTGGGACTTAACCATGTCCAAGTTCACAAGTCGTTTAGACCGTAAATCTGGGACTTAACCATGTCCAAGTTCACAAGTCGTTTAGACCGTAAATCTGGGACTTAACATGTCCAAGTTCACCAGTCGTTTAGACCGTAAATCTGGGACTTAACCATGTCCAAGTTCACCAGTCGTTTAGACCGTAAATCTGGGACTTAACCATGTCCAAGTTCACCAGTCGTTTAGACCGTAAATCTGGGACTTAACCATGTCCAAGTTCACCAGTCGTTTAGACCGTAAATCTGGGACTTAACCATGTCCAAGTTCACCAGTCGTTTAGACAGTAAATCTGGGACTTAACATGTCCAAGTTCACCAGTCGTTTAGACCGTAAATCTGGGACTTAACCATGTCCAAGTTCACAAGTCGTTTAGACCGTAAATCTGGGACTTAACCATGTCCAAGTTCACCAGTCGTTTAGACCGTAAATCTGGGACTTAACCATATCCACGTTCACCAGTCGTTTAGACCGTAAATCTGGGTCCTAACCATGTCCAAGTTCACCAGTCGTTTAGACCGTAAATCTGGGACTTAACATGTCCAAGTTCACCAGTCGTTTAGACCGTAAATCTGGGACTTAACCATGTCCAAGTTCACAAGTCGTTTAGACCGTAAATCTGGGACTTAACCATGTCCAAGTTCACCAGTCGTTTAGACCGTAAATCTGGGACTTAACCATGTCCAAGTTCACCAGTCGTTTAGACCGTAAATCTGGGTCCTAACCATGTCCAAGTTCACCGGTCGTTTAGACCGTAAATCTGGGACTTAACCATGTCCAAGTTCACCAGTCGTTTAAAAGTCAATATAACGCTTTTCACTAAGAAAGTATTCAACATTCCTTATGTTTCCTTTTACCAATATTTGTTGTTTTCTGATCAAAAAGTCAATTGTATTTTTCTGTGTTATTTTATGTTTTAGAGAATAAAAAAACGAATGTATGAAAAGTAGAATCCATGTTTCAAGTATAATAAATTCGGACAATGTGACATGAATACGATTTGGTATCTATTAAAACAAAGTAATCACCGAAAGATGAGCAAAGAAAGTTTGGAAAAAAAAAGATAACTGCAACCAAACGGAAGAAATAAATGTTGTTCGTCTAAGGACGGCGTTGTTTCAGTTTGTCAACATGTGTACTTGGTTTATTGCTGGTATTGTTCAAATGTTTAATTTTCTGGACAAACAACAATCGATGTGTCAACATTCAGAAACAGAAGAGAAATTTATTTGTGTTTTTGTGCCGATTTTGGATTCTTTAGATCTTAGTCTAAACGAACAATTAGTTATATGTCATCATATGACATTTTGTACAGTATAATATCATATGATACTTTGAAGGTTTTGGTGCAGTTAAGGGGCAAAGGTTTTTTTTGTTTCCTGTAAAGCATAAAACTGAACATTGGATTCTGTGCCTTTGCCATGGCAGGTATTTAAACTCGATTTTAAGCGTTGTAAATCTAATGATTTACCCCTGAGCTATCGGAAGGGCATATGCAAACTTAAGGTTAAATGGTTAAATAATTTGTTCTTGGAATATAAACCCTAACTTCTGTTTTCTCACAGCGCCTTTAAATATGTCATGTGCCAGTGATTTCGGCCCGTAATAACCAGGTGGACAAGGCACTCGACTCGTAATCTGAGGGTTGGGGGTTAAAATCCCCGTCGCACCAAACATGCTCGCTCTTTCAGCTATGAAGGCGTTATAATGTGACGGTTAGTCCCACTATTCGTTGGTAAAAGAGAAGCCTTTGATTTGGCGGTGGGTGATGATGACTAGCTACCTTCCTTCTATTCTTACACTGCTAAATTATGAACGGTCAGCGCAAATAGCCCTCGTGTAGATTTGCGCGAAATTCCAAACAAAACCAGTGATTCCTTCTTTTATATTTATTTCTATGTTTGATAAGCTTCGTCATTCAAATATCCGCACAAATGGTCAATAATCCATTATTTTGGGCAACTGTGGTGTACATTCTCATTTGTAGGTTTAAATGTACAAATACAACATAAAATAATGCACAATATTTTAATTAAACTGGAACATTAACATTTCTAACGTCAGAAGATTTTTTTATTAGTTGTTAAACACAGAGCTACACAGTTTACACATGTTCATATCAAGTATCGAAACCTTAATTTACGAGTCTTTAGTCTTACCTCTGAGTTATAGGTTGGGCCCTAGACGTAAAGAGAAACAAACACTGTTTTATTTTAGCTGACAAAGAATCAAACGGAAATGTGAAGCTAACACAATGTAGCACATAGTTCCTGGATACTATGTGTTACTTTTTAATAACTTATGTTGTAAAAGCAGAGAAAATGACCATTATTTCCTTCAAACTTTGCTTTTGTGACCTGGAAAATGAAATTTAGAAATTAACATATTTTATATGTAAAAACGGATAAATTTGCACATTTTTATTTACATAAGGTCTGAATAAAACAACATATTAATCAAGATTTACATGTATTTATACTAAAGTTATACAAAATGTTTAAAATTGAGTAGGTTTTCGAGATTTGCGACTGTAATGTAAATCACTTTCATGTATTAGTCCCCAAATATAGTCTCCCATCATGTTTTTGTTATGCACTCCCAGGTTACAAAAACAAAGTTTGAAGAGAAAAATAGGTCTTTTCCATTTACTTTAAGCATAAGAAACTGGGAAATATAACTTTCTGTCCAGAAACAAGAAAAAGGAAATTAAGGCTTAAGTGAAAACAAACGTACTCACGTCATTACCTTTAAACACATGTAGGACGTAAACTATAAACTAAAACCCACAACATAGCTTGTTCAATATTGTGTGTAAGATAGAGCAGATGTATAAAAGACAAAAAATGATAAGAACCAGTATAGGAGGGCACTTCCATTATATTCCATGAGGAATCCATCGTTGCTGGAAACAAAGTTCTTTTTCACCAACAAGAACTGTGTTATTCCATCACAAAATAAAAATAAATGAAACAAAGGTCAGTGCTTTAGGAAGAAACACTAAAAGCACTATTGGCCTAACCTTTCTAGTCAGGTAATGTCAAACTGTTAAGCCTGCTACTATCCATCATCCATTGTTACATGTGACGCACACTACAAAATCATTTTTTATCTCCTCAAGAGGAAGTAAACGATGCCTCTTTACACTAGTTCTGTACACAGTAAGATAACTATCTTCTCTTGTCACATCTTGCAATTAAGCCTATCACATGGACTTAGCTCACGTCTTGCTGTCTCAAGAATAGTTTGTAGTCACGTGTTTGATGGTTTTCAAGTTCTCGTCTCACGAGAAGCTTGAAGGAGTCATCTAGAGCAGAAAACTAATTAAGTGTTCACGTCAAATATTGATGTTTATATCAAAAATTATTCATTCACAACTTGCTGAGTTTAGTAGCTCAACTTTACATGTTGTTACTTAAATTGCCGAATTTTTATCCATCTGGATTGATAATTATTGTTTGTTTAGAGCAAAGCCATATTGGTGTGACCTCCGCGGGGAGTCAAACCCAGGATTTTAGCATTCTAAGTCCACAAAGTTAACGATGTCTCTCATGGGATAGGGGCAGTATGAACTGATATATGAAGGCTGGATATTTGTTGAGGTTTTAAGTCAAGCATTTTGAATAAACGGGTTATATGTTACCTACAGTATGAAACATTTTGAATAAATGGGTTGTATGTTACCTACAGCATGAAACATTTTGAATAAATAGGTTGTATGTTACCTACAGTATGAAACATTTTGAATAAACGGGTTGTATGTTACCTACAGTTTGAAACATTTTGAATAAACGGGCTGTATGTTACCTTCAGTTTGAAACATCTTGAATAAACGGGTTATATGTTACCTACAGTATGAAACATCTTGAATAAATGGGTTGTATGTTGCCTACAGTTTGAAACATTTTGAATAAATGGGTTGTATGTTACTTACAGTATGAAACATTTTGAATAAATGGGTTGTATGTTACCTAGAGTATGAAAAATTGCTATCGATAACGCATTTCTCAATAATTTAGAAAATTATAGTTTAACTGATAAATCATTAAACAATCAAATCGAACCTCGACGGTCTGACATCACCTGGTTGCTAAGGTGCTGGTTTCGCAATCTGAGGGTTATAGGTTCGGATCCCGGTTATGCAACATGCTCATTCTCTCAGTCGTGGGGGCGCTATAACGTAACTGTCAATTCTACACTGTTACACCTCAGAATTTTTAAATGGAATGTTCATAACAAGGGTAGCATTGGTAGGTCTCAAATGACATCTTGCACTGTTTAACCTTGACGTTACGTTAATTGTGTTTGTTTTGAATTTCACGCAGCTGTAAGATCAAACATATTCCGAGGCACGGTTCTAACTCGAAACGTACAAGTCGAGTACCCTAACCATCAGAACATTCCAAGTTAACTCTCACACCCATCTTTGTTGGAAACAACTGGAGTATTTTGTCAACATATCAGATGAAGTAGTTAATGTGAGTTCTCAGTGTTACTAATGATATCCATAATATTTTCTCTTTACAAATGTATGGGTGTTTCTAGGTAAGTTATTTTATCTTCGCGACAATTTTGTCTTTATATGATGAGGTTGTCGTAATCGATTATTAAGACGTGATATCTTTAATTATCATAAAAACTGTTTTAAATTCAATTCTTCCTTCAAAAGAATGATAGAGATGAAACTAAAAATGTGAAACAAAACTGAAACCTACAAAGTTATGGACTATTGGCTTCGTGTTGTCTCACTCAGAAGTTGACGATAGCACACACAAACATGTTTCAGATTGTAATTAGCTGCATCACCAGAGACAAACACTCAAGGACAAACCTAAAACAACAGTTATCTCAAACCTCCATTGGGTTAATTAAAACATTTAGTGTAATAAAAAGAAATGGGTTTGTAAGAAGTCCACTTGTGTTGATACGTTAGAAACCGAATTACCAATAACACATCAATAAAACACTGATGTCACATCTCATTAGCAATGCTACATGAATTTGAATGTACTGGATAATTAGGCTGATATGGAACAAGCGCACAAAAAGTTATTTACAGAACAACAGTAGTTGAGAATGAATGTATGTTGTAAATGCTCGCTTTACTACTTCAAAACTTGATATAACTTAAGTACACACACTAAATATACAGATATATATATAATTCAGCACAAGTATCTATGATAAAGCGCTGTTCTTTAAGTAAAATAAGTTTCTTTATTATCATTTAATGTTATAAACCTCTTGTATGGTGGTAACTACTAAAAGTGACTCTCTTCTGATAGTGGAAACTACTAAAAGTGACTCTCTTCTCATGGTGGTAACTACTTAAAGTGTCTCTCTTCTCATGGTAGTAACTATAAAACTCTCTTCTCATGGTGGTAACTATTTAAAGTCTCTTCTTGTGGTGGTAGCTACTAAAACTCTATTCTGATGGTGGTAACTACTTAAAGTCTCTTCTTATGGTGGTAATTACTAAAAGTGACTCTCTTCTCATGGCGGTAACTACTAAAACTCTCTTCTCATGGTGGTAACTACTTAAAGTTTCTTCTTATGGTGGTAATTACAAAAGTGACTGTCTTCTGATGGTGTTAATAACTTAAAGTGACTCTCTTTTCATGGTGATAACTACTAAAAGTTACTCTCTTTTCATGGTAGTAACTACAAGAAGTGACTCTCTTCTCATGGTAGTAACTACTAAAAATGACTCTCTTCTCAGGGTGGTAACTACTTAAGTGATTCTCTTCTTATGGCGGTAACTACCAAAACTCTCTTTTAATGGTGGTAACGGGTAAAACTCTCTTCTGATGGTAGTAACTACGTAAAGTTTCTTCTTATGGTGGTAACAACTTAAAGTGACTCTCTTTCCATGGTGGTAACTACTAGAAGTGACTCTCTTCTCATGGTGGTAACAACTAGAAGTGACTCTCTTCTCATGGTGGTAACAACTAGAAGTGACTCTCTTCTCATGGTGGTAACAACTTAAAGTGACTCTTTTCTCATGGTGGTAACAACTTAAAGTGACTCTCCCTTCATGGTTATAACTACTAAAAGTGACTCTCTTTTCACGGTGGTAACTACTAGAAGTGACTCTCTTTTCATGGTGGTAACAACTTAAAGTGACTCTCTTTTCATGGCGGTAACTACTAAAACTCTCTTCTCATGGTGGTAACTACTTAAAGTTTCTTCTTATGGTGGTAATTGCAAAAGTGACTGTCTTCTGATGGTGTTAATAACTTAAAGTGACTCTCTTTTCATGGTGATAACTACTAAAAGTGACTCTCTTTTCATGGTAGTAACTACAAGAAGTGACTCTCTTCTCATGGTAGTAACTACTAAAAGTGACTATCTTCTCAGGGTGGTAACAACTTAAAGTGACTCTATTTTCATGGTGGTAACTACTAGAAGTAACTCTCTTTTCATGGCGGTAACTACTTAAAGTGATTCTCTTCTCATGGCGGTAACTACCAAAACTCTCTTTTGATGGTGGTAACTACGTAAAGTTTCTTCTTATGGTGGTAACAACTTAAAGTGACTCTCCCTTCATGGTGATAACTACTAAAAGTCACTCTTTTCACGGTGGTAACTACTAGAAGTGACTCTCTTCTCATGGTGGTAACAACTAGAAGTGACTCTCTTCTCATAGTGGTAACAACTTAAAGTGACTCTCTTTCCATGGTGATAACTACAAAAAGTGACTCTCTTTTCACAGTGGAAACTACTAGAAGTGACTCTCTTCTCATTGTGGTAACAGCTTAAAGTGACTCTCTTTTCATGGTGATAACTACTAAACGTGACTATCTTCTCATGGTGGTAACTACTAAAAGTGACTCTTTTCTCATGGTGGTAACTACTAAAAGTGACTCTTTTTTCATGGTGGTAACTACTAGAAGTGAGTCTCTTCTCATGGTGGTAACAACTAAAAGTGACTCTCTTTCCAAGGTGATAACTACAAAAAGTGACTCTCTTTTTACAGTGGAAACTACTAGAAGTGACTCACTTCTCATGGTGGTAACAGCTTGAAGTGACTCTCCCTTCATGGTTATAACTACTAAAAGTGACTCTCTTTTCACGGTGGTAACTACTAGAAGTGACTCTCTTCTCATGGTGGTAACTACTAGATGTGACTCTCTTTTCATGGTGGTAACTACTAGAAGTGACTCTCTTTTCATGGTGGTAACTACTAAAAGTGACTCTCTTTTCATGGTAGTAACTACTAGATGTGACTCTCTTCTCATGGTAGTAACTACTAAAAGTGACTCTCTTCTCATGGTGGTAACAACTTAAAGTGACTCTGTTTTCATGGTGGTAACAAATTAAAGTGATTCTCTTCTCATGGCGGTAACTACTAAAACTCTCTTCTTATGGTAATAATTACAAAAGTGACTCTCTTCTGATGGTGGTAATAACTTAAAGTGACTCTCTTTTCATGGTAGTAACTACAAGAAGTGACTCTCTTCTCATGGTAGTAACTACTAAAAGTGACTCTCTTTTCATGGTAGTAACTACTAGATGTGACTCTCTTCTCATGGTAGTAACTACTAAAAGTGACTCTCTTCTCAGGGTGGTAACAACTTAAAGTGACTCTCTTTTCATGGCGGTAACTACTTAAAAGTGATTCTCTTCTCATGGCGGTAACTACTAAAACTCTCTTTTGATGATGGTAACTACTAAAACTCTCTTCTGATGGTGGTAGCTACTTAAAGTTTCTTATTATGGTGGTAATAACAAAAGTGACTCTCTTCTGATGGTAATAACAACTTAAAGTGACTCTCTTTACATGGTGATAACAACTAAAAGTGACTCTCTTCTCATGGTGGTAACTACTAAAAGTGACTCTTTTCTCATGGTGGTAACAACTTAAAGTGACTCTCCCTTCATGGTGATAACTACTAAAAGTGACTCTCTTTTCACGGTGGTAACTACTAGAAGTGACTCTCTTTTCACAGTGGAAACTACTAGAAGTGACTCTCTTCTCATGATGGTAACAGCTTAAAGTGACTCTCTTTTCATGGTGATAACTACTAAACATGACTCTTTTTCATGGTGATAACTACTAAATGTGACTCTCTTTTCATGGTGGTAACTACTAGAAGTGACTCTCTTTTCATGGTGGTAACTACTAGAAGTGACTCTCTTCTCTTGGTGGTAACTACTAGAAGTGCCTCTTTTCTCATGGTGGTAACTACTAAAAGTGACTCTCCTCTGATGGTGGTAACTACTAAAAGTGACTCTCTTCTCAAGTTGGGAACTACTAGAAGTTTCACACTTTAAATTCAAAACATAATTGACCGTTTTATTTTTTCGTATTACTTTCCATCACGATCTAAATTATAAAACATCAATTTCTTTACAAACAGGACCCTCAGTGGCTCAGCAGTATGTCTGCGGACTTACACGCTAAAATCCGGGTTTCTATACCCGTGGTGGGCAGAGCACAGATAGCCCATTGTGTAGCTTTGTGTTTAATTCAAAACAACAACAAAAACAACAACTTTACAAGCAGTAAAAAGTAAACAAATAAAAACTTGGTTGATCCAAACTGATGGACTCGTTACAACTACACAGGAAAAACAAGTTCAACATAGAACGGTTTGATACATTTATTAAAAAAAAACAATAACAAAAAGATATATGAAGTCATTGATTTTTGTCCTCTTTCTTATGGCGGACAAATACAATCGTGTGACTTTGTACTGAAGCAAGCTAGCAATACTTCTGACACCGAATGACTGTTTATGCACGGAGAAAGGGAAGACATTTTTGCACGTGTTTAAGTTATGATAACAGTTTCTACAAAAAATATTCATTATTGAGGGTAAAGGGCAAATAAGTAATAAAACTTAATACTTACCTCACATTTAATAAAGATAATATGTAAGTGTTACTTCTACGAATTATTATATTTAATCATGAAACTTGTGAAAAATCCTTTGGTTCGGCTAAGACTTCCATATTTCTGATAAAATAACTTAAAGGTTCTTTCAAGCATAACTAAGAATCAAATCTTAGAATAATTTTGTTAATCTCGACGAAGTGCTCACGACCTAACTATTTAACTTGTTTAGACTATCCAAGTTTTTGTCATCTTACTTGCTATTTCACATGGATTGTTTGTTTGTTTTCGAATTTCGCACAAAGCTACTCGAGGGCTTTCTGTGCTAGCCGTTCCTAATTTAGCAGTGTAAGACTAGAGGGAAGGCAGCTAGTCATCACCAGCCACCGCCAACTCTTGGGCTTCTCTTTTACCAATGAATAGTGGGATTGGCCGTCACATTATAATGCCCCCACGGCTGAAAGGGCGAGCTTGTTTGGCGCGACGCGAGTACGAACTTGGATTACGAGTCGCGCGCCTTACGCGCTGGCCAAGCCAGGCCATTTCACATGGAAACTAAATCTGTTTCGTCATGACTCTTGATTTTAAATGGAAACTAAGTTTTGTTTCGTCATGACTTGTTTTTTACAAGGAAAATAAGTTTGGTTTCGTCATATCTCTTGTTTTTTTACATGTAACTAAGTTTGGTTTCGTCATGTCCCTTGTTTTTGTTGTTTGTTTTGTATTTCGGATTCAAAGTCAAAAGTGTGTAAACAGAAATTTAAAAGAAGCATTTCGTCGCCCAAAGTTTATATATATAATGTAATACCCAATGAGTTACGCAGCATGTGAATTACAAAATACAGAATTTTTCACCCGTTAGATTTCCCTTCACAGTTTAAATAAGTAGAAAGATCAAATATTACTCAAATAATATTGAAATGGGTCATTATTACTGGAAGAATTTTAAAAGTATTATTGATGTAAGCTGTGCCAAGAATCCCAAACGTGGCCCCCCAGTGGCTCAGCGGTGGGCAGAGCACACATAACCCATTGTGTAGCTTTGTGCTCAATTCAAAACAACAACATCCCAAACGTGTTTTAGTAGTAGAAGTAACGGTAACTTTATTTACATTTGGTGTTAAAAATACTAAAAGGCTTAACAATAAGGTAATTGTTTGTTACTCAGTGGTTGGTGGTTCGGAATAAGGTGAGGGAGCAACATTACCTGGGTGATTGTCAAACATCGGATCATAGAGCAAGGTAACAGTCTTAATCAAATTATTTCAAGCTCTTTAACCAGAAAATCATTGAATCTAAACCTGCTTAAGTAGGTTCCGTTGAGATGTTTTCAGTAATTTTCTTCTTTGCACAACTTGAATGCAATTTGTGTTGAAGTTTAGGGTATTCCTAAAACAAGACATGATTTCCATGGCCGTTACGAATACAAGTCCAAGCTACTATAGTCCGAGGGTCGGGGGTTAGATCTCCCTCACATCAAACATGTTCGTTCTTTGAACTGTTGGTGCTTTATAATGTGATGGTCAATCCCATTATTCGTTGGTAAAAGAGTAGCCCAAGAGTTGGCGATAGGTGCTGATAACTAGCTGCCTTTCCTCTAGTGATACACTGCAAAATTAAGAACGGCTAGCGCAGATAGCCCTTGTGTAACTGTGTACGAAATTCAAACCAAACCGTTATAACATTTTTATGAAGTAGCGTCCAAAAATTGAACGTTATGTCTGAAGATTCACATCGCTAGGAATCAGGTTTCGATACCCGTGGCCGTCAGAGCACAGATAATAGCTCGTGTAGGTTTGTGCTTGATTCAATAAATGTCGTAAGGTACGAATCCCATTTGAATCATGGATTGTCGGTCAGTGTTCGTATCGGATTCTGGGGGGTGCATCAAAAATGACTTTTAATTAAAATTAGTAAAGATTGACAAAACATTTCCAGTGAGGTTAATATCTTTATGGAACCAGTAATTCTTTAAATACAGGATTTCTAAACTAATACAACACAATTCTGGTTGCACACATCGAAATCTAAATAGCCACTTGTATTAGGTTTAACATTAGCTAAGCCTTTATTAAGTACAGTCAATATTCCATGGTGTGTGTGTTTTCTTATAGCAAAGCCACATTGGGCTATCTGCTGAGCCCAGCGATGGGAATCGAACTCCTGATTTTAGCGTTGCAAATCCGTAAACTTACCGATATACTAGCGGAGGGCATGATTCCACAGAGAGATAAATACCATAACTTGTGTGGGTCTTTCGCCTTAATTTAGTTAAAGCTCAACTTGACCACACGTAACCTGTCAGTAAAACTCCGTATGTTATTGTTGGACCTTTTTGTTTTTTTAGAAGAAAACAACTTTGATAACAAATTAATATGTTGTTGCACAAATATCCACTTTTGTTTTCATTCGACGAACATCAAAAAACGATTACTTATGCGCATTTAGATAGTTCAACATGCGCGATTTATAGGAAAGACAAAAACTAAATAATATTGTAATAGCAGGTAAAGAGGTATTCAATACATAATATTATGTTTGCTTATTACGTGTATATTGTATAATATTTCAGTCTCCACTTCCTTCATTCCATTCCTTACAAATGAGTAAATATTGTAGTTCGATCCTGTCAGTATATCTCATGGAAGTCAGTCAACCAAGAAAGGAAGACAAATGAGCGCCTGTTGGCATATTTATATAACTACATATTATGATAGGAACTATTTATGCAAATGTTTATTTATATACTGGTTTCTTCAGTTATGGAACAAGCGACAATACATCTGATGGGCACAGTACAGGCAGCCCATTGCTCTTCACTACAAACAAACGAATTCTTTCTTACGATAGCTTAGCTTGAATCTTAGTTACATATATTTTACTCCGATAAGTAAAATGATACTAATAACTCACTGGGTAAAAATATATGTAACTGAGATTCAAGCTTATCTACCGTCACAAATAATTCGTTTGTTTGAAGTGAAGAGCAAACTTACAAAATGGGCTGCCTGTGCTGTGCCCACTAAATGTATCAAGACTTTTAGAGTCGTGAGCAAGCCTACAGACAAGTCATGACATCGTGAATATAAGTTTGTCTGTTTGTTTTGGAATTTCGCACAAAGCTACTCGAGGGCTATCTGTGCTAGCCGTCCCTAATTTAGCAGTGTAAGACTGGGGGAAGGGAACTAGTCATCACCACCCACCGCCAACTCTTGGGCTACTCTTTTACTAACAAATAGTGGGATTGACCGTGCCATTATAACGCCCCCACGGCTGGGAGGGCGAGCATGTTTGGCGCGACGCGGATGCGAACCCGCGACCCTCGGATTACGAAGCGCACGCCTTAACGCGCTTGGCCATCCCGGGCCTTGTGAATATAAGTAAATGTTGTTTTCTGAATATATATATATATAGCAGTAGCAATCACCATGTTTAAATCAAATAATGTATGTAGCAATCACCATGTTTAAATCAAACAATGTATGTAGCAATCACCATGTTTAAATCAAACAATGTATGTAGCAATCACATGTTTAAATCAAACAATGTATGTAGCAATCACCATGTTTAAATCAAACAATGTATTGTAGCAATCACCATGTTTAAATCAAACAATGTATTGTAGCAATCACCATGTTTAAATCAAACAATGTATGTAGTAATCACCATGTTTAAATCAAACAACGTATGTAACAAGCACCATATTTAGATCAACAGAGTATATAAAAGTCAAACTATGTTAGCCAATGCAGGTAACATTAAACATGTTTAAATCAACAATGTGTTTAATAAAAACCAACTTAACCAATGTGTATATAACGGTACCCAACTTAACCAATGTGTATATAACAGTAGCAGCTTAACCAATGTGTATACAACAGTAGCAAACTTAACCAATGTATATATAACAGTAGCCAACTTAACCAATGTGTATATAACAGTAGCCAACTTAACCAATGTGTATATAACGGTAGCAAACTTAACCAATGTGTATATAACAGTAGCAAACTTAACCAATGTGTATATAACAGTAGCAAACTTAACCAATGTGTATACAACAGTAGCCAACTTAACCAATGTGTATATAACAGTAGCCAACTTAACCAATGTGTATATAACAGTAGCCAACTTAACCAATGTGTATATAACAGTAGCCAACTTAACCAATGTGTATACAACAGTAGCAAACTTAACCAATGTGTATATAACAGTAGCCAACTTAACCAATGTGTATATAACAGTAGCCAACTTAACCAATGTATATATAACAGTAGCCAACTTAACCAATGTGTATATAACAGTAGCCAACTTAACTACTGTATATATAACAGTAGCGAACTTAACCAATGTGTATATAACAGTAGCCAACTTAACCAATGTGTATATAACAGTAGCCAATTTAACCAATGTGTATACAACAGTAGCCAATTTAACCAATGTGTATACAACAGAAGCAAACTTAACCAATGTGTATATAACAGTAGCCAACTTAACCAATGTGTATATAACAGTAGCAAACTTAACCAATGTGTATATAACAGTAGCCAACTTAACCAATGTGTATACAACAGTAGCCAATTTAACCAATGTGTATACAACAGTAGCCAATTTAACCAATGTGTATACAACAGTAGCCAATTTAACCAATGTGTATACAACAGAAGCAAACTTAACCAATGTGTATATAACAGTAGCCAACTTAACCAATGTATATATAGCAGTAGCCAACTTAACCAATGTATATATAACAGTAGCCAACTTAACCAATGTATATATAGCAGTAGCCAACTTAACCAATGTATATATAACAGTAGCCAACTTAACCAATGTATATATAGCAGTAGCCAACTTAACCAATGTATATATAACAGTAGCCAACTTAACCAATGTATATATAGCAGTAGCCAACTTAACCAATGTATATATAACAGTAGCCAACTTAACCAATATATATATAACAGTAGCCAACTTAACCAATGTATATATAGCAGTAGCCAACTTAACCAATGTATATATAACAGTAGCCAATTTAACCAATGTGTATACAACAGTAGCCAATTTAACCAATGTGTATACAACAGTAGCCAATTTAACCAATGTGTATACAACAGAAGCAAACTTAACCAATGTGTATATAACAGTAGCCAACTTAACCAATGTATATATAGCAGTAGCCAACTTAACCAATGTATATATAACAGTAGCCAACTTAACCAATGTATATATAGCAGTAGCCAACTTAACCAATGTATATATAACAGTAGCCAACTTAACCAATGTATATATAACAGTAGCAAACTTAACCAATGTGTATACAACAGAAGCAAACTTAACCAATGTGTATATAACAGTAGCCAACTTAACCAATGTATATATAGCAGTAGCCAACTTAACCAATGTATATATAGCAGTAGCCAACTTAACCAATGTGTATACAACAGAAGCAAACTTAACCAATGTATATATAACAGTAGCCAACTTAACCAATATATATATAGCAGTAGCCAACTTAACCAATGTATATATAACAGTAGTCAACTTAACCAATATATATATAGCAGTAGCCAACTTAACCAATGTATATATAACAGTAGCCAACTTAACCAATATATATATAACAGTAGCCAACTTAACCAATGTATATATAACAGTAGTCAACTTAACCAATGTATATATAGCAGTAGCCAACTTAACCAATGTATATATAGCAGTAGCCAACTTAACCAATGTATATATAACAGTAGCCAACTTAACCAATATATATATAGCAGTAGCCAACTTAACCAATGTATATATAACAGTAGCAAACTTAACCAATGTATATATAACAGTAGCCAACTTAACCAATGTATATATAGCAGTAGCCAACTTAACCAATGTATATACAACAGTAGCCAACTTAACCAATGTATATATAACAGTAGCCAATTTAACCAATGTGTATACAACAGTAGCCAATTTAACCAATGTGTATACAACAGTAGCCAATTTAACCAATGTGTATACAACAGAAGCAAACTTAACCAATGTGTATATAACAGTAGCCAACTTAACCAATATATATATAACAGTAGCCAACTTAACCAATGTATATATAACAGTAGTCAACTTAACCAATGTATATATAGCAGTAGCCAACTTAACCAATGTATATATAGCAGTAGCCAACTTAACCAATATATATATAGCAGTAGCCAACTTAACCAATGTATATATAACAGTAGCCAACTTAACCAATATATATATAGCAGTAGCCAACTTAACCAATGTATATACAACAGAAGCAAACTTAACCAATGTGTATATAACAGTAGCCAACTTAACCAATGTATATATAGCAGTAGCCAACTTAACCAATGTATATATAACAGTAGCCAACTTAACCAATGTATATATAGCAGTAGCCAACTTAACCAATGTATATATAACAGTAGCCAATTTAACCAATGTGTATACAACAGTAGCCAATTTAACCAATGTGTATACAACAGTAGCCAATTTAACCAATGTGTATACAACAGAAGCAAACTTAACCAATGTGTATATAACAGTAGCCAACTTAACCAATGTATATATAGCAGTAGCCAACTTAACCAATGTATATATAACAGTAGCCAACTTAACCAATGTATATATAGCAGTAGCCAACTTAACCAATGTATATATAACAGTAGCCAACTTAACCAATATATATATAGCAGTAGCCAACTTAACCAATGTATATATAACAGTAGTCAACTTAACCAATGTATATATAACAGTAGCCAACTTAACCAATGTATATATAACAGTAGTCAACTTAACCAATATATATATAGCAGTAGCCAACTTAACCAATGTATATATAACAGTAGCCAACTTAACCAATATATATATAGCAGTAGCCAACTTAACCAATGTATATAACAGTAGCCAACTTAACCAATATATATAGCAGTAGCCAACTTAACCAATGTATATATAACAGTAGCCAATTTAACCAATGTGTATACAACAGTAGCCAATTTAACCAATGTGTATACAACAGTAGCCAATTTAACCAATGTATATAACAGTAGCCAACTTAACCAATGTATATATAGCAGTAGCCAACTTAACCAATGTATATATAACAGTAGCCAACTTAACCAATGTATATATAGCAGTAGCCAGCTTAACCAATGTATATATAACAGTAGTCAACTTAACCAATATATATATAGCAGTAGCCAACTTAACCAATGTATATATAACAGTAGCCAACTTAACCAATGTATATATAACAGTAGCCAACTTAACCAATGTGTATATAGCAGTAGCCAACTTAACCAATGTATATATAACAGTAGCCAACTTAACCAATGTATATATAGCAGTAGCCAACTTAACCAATGTATATATAACAGTAGTCAACTTAACCAATATATATATAGCAGTAGCCAACTTAACCAATGTATATATAGCAGTAGCCAACTTAACCAATGTATATATAACAGTAGTCAACTTAACCAATATATATATAGCAGTAGCCAACTTAACCAATGTATATATAGCAGTAGCCAACTTAACCAATGTATATATAACAGTAGTCAACTTAACCAATATATATATAGCAGTAGCCAACTTAACCAATGTGTATATAGCAGTAGCCAACTTAACCAATGTATATATAACAGTAGCCAACTTAACCAATGTATATATAGCAGTAGCCAACTTAACCAATGTATATATAACAGTAGTCAACTTAACCAATATATATATAACAGTAGCCAACTTAACCAATGTATATATAGCAGTAGCCAACTTAACCAATGTATATATAACAGTAGTCAACTTAACCAATATATATATAGCAGTAGCCAACTTAACCAATGTATATATAACAGTAGCCAACTTAACCAATGTATATATAACAGTAGCCAACTTAACCAATGTGTATATAACAGTAGTCAACTTAACCAATATATATATAGCAGTAGCCAACTTAACCAATGTATATATAACAGTAGCCAACTTAACCAATATATATATAACAGTAGCCAACTTAACCAATGTATATATAGCAGTAGCCAACTTAACCAATGTATATATAACAGTAGCCAACTTAACCAATGTATATATAACAGTAGCCAACTTAACCAATGTATATATAACAGTAGCCAACTTAACCAATGTATATATAGCAGTAGCCAACTTAACCAATGTATATATAACAGTAGTCAACTTAACCAATATATATATAACAGTAGCCAACTTAACCAATGTATATATAGCAGTAGCCAACTTAACCAATGTATATATAACAGTAGCCAACTTAACCAATGTATATATAACAGTAGCCAACTTAACCAATGTATATATAACAGTAGCCAACTTAACCAATGTATATATAGCAGTAGCCAACTTAACCAATGTATATATAACAGTAGTCAACTTAACCAATATATATATAACAGTAGCCAACTTAACCAATGTATATATAGCAGTAGCCAACTTAACCAATGTATATATAACAGTAGTCAACTTAACCAATATATATATAGCAGTAGCCAACTTAACCAATGTATATATAACAGTAGCCAACTTAACCAATGTATATATAACAGTAGCCAACTTAACCAATGTGTATATAACAGTAGTCAACTTAACCAATATATATATAGCAGTAGCCAACTTAACCAATGTATATATAACAGTAGCCAACTTAACCAATATATATATAGCAGTAGCCAACTTAACCAATGTATATATAACAGTAGCCAACTTAACCAATATATATATAGCAGTAGCCAACTTAACCAATGTATATATAACAGTAGCCAATTTAACCAATGTGTATACAACAGTAGCCAATTTAACCAATGTGTATACAACAGTAGCCAATTTAACCAATGTATATAACAGTAGCCAACTTAACCAATGTATATATAGCAGTAGCCAACTTAACCAATGTATATATAACAGTAGCCAACTTAACCAATATATATATAGCAGTAGCCAACTTAACCAATGTATATATAACAGTAGCCAACTTAACCAATGTATATATAGCAGTAGCCAACTTAACCAATGTATATATAACAGTAGCCAACTTAACCAATGTATATATAACAGTAGCCAACTTAACCAATGTATATATAGCAGTAGCCAACTTAACCAATGTATATATAACAGTAGCCAACTTAACCAATGTGTATGACAGCAAACAATTTCAGTTAGACAATGGCTGTCATGTTTAAAGTTACCAATGTGTATAACAGTAACAATGTTAAATATTGGATCTTAACGTATAATAATAGTAATTTTATGGAATAAAATGTGAAACAGATCATAAATATTAATGTAATTACCAGTATGTAAAAGATTCAGTTACAAAGTAGACGTTACAGATAAGACAAGCCAATTTTTCAAAATCCTGTTGTCTTCCTACAATGTTATATGCATGTAATATTAAGTAGGTTAGGGACTTCCTTTCCTACATAAATCCAATCTCTGAAGCCACAGGTTAGATAATGAATCTACTAAGAAGTCAGTGTCTGATTTTTCTTATTTACGTTATTCATATTTATAAGTGTATCATTGGGTAAATTAGTGAAATCTGCTGTCGTCTTGAGATATACAAAAATAAACGTATTTATTTTCATAAGGCCTCTCTGTGTGTGCCTGAAACTAAAGTCATGGTAAACTGGGATAATAATTTAAATTGTGATTGTGCGTGTTTTCTTCTCGCAAAGCCATATCAAATTACCTGCTGAATTCACCGAGGGGAATCGAACCCTTGATTGTAGCCTCGTAAATCATTAGGCTTACTGCTATACCAGCGGGTGACTTGAATGCTAGAAAGGACAAAGTTATTTTAATTCCAGACAGGAATTTTATTTTTTCTAAAGAAATAACGAAAGGCATACCGAAAAATATGAAATTTAACTTAAGACACGAAGGAAAAATGGAAGATGAATTAGATAACTTAAACATGTTTAAATAGTTACCTAAATTATGTTTACGTGCCTATTAAAATAGATAGAAGTTTCGTTTATACAAACATTAGTAAAAGCAAAAGCGATTTTGAGAAATGGGTGGCTGGTGAGAAAAGATAGAGGTCTAGTGGCTTTTGAGAAATGGGTGGCTGGTGAGAAAAGATAGAGGTCTAGTTGCTTTTGAGAAATGGGTGGCTCGTATGTGAGAAAGAAATTTGATTTATAAGAACATTGGGGAATTTAAAAGGCTTTCTAGAAACGAGTGTCTGGTAATTTGAATATTAAAATATTTGTTTTACAAGCATGTTAAATGTAAAAAAAATTGAAATAAGAATTGGTCTCTTAAAGATTACTGATGAAGTAAAACTATATGATGGCTGATTTTCTAAATCTGGCAATATTTCTGACTCTGAGCATTACAAATGAGGTAGATATTACTCATTTTGTGGGAAGTAATAAGTCTGAGAAATTACAAATAGTTAATAAACAAGGGCCACTCAGGATTTCCCGAAGTTTAAGAGAGGGTCAAGAAAGGACATATTTTTAATTTTCTGTAGGGAAATATACATCGGTCAGGTGGCTGATGATGTGAGAGCTGGTAAGGTTAAACCTTTGAGAGTTATCCTAGAAATTATAGACCAGTTGCTGTATCCTCAAAGAAGATCATAAGAGTTATTTTAGGAATTACGGGCCAGTTGCTGCATCCTCAAAGAAGATCATAAGAGTTATTTTAGGAATTATGGGCCAGTTGCTGCATCCTTAAAGACGATTAGAAAGTATAAGACAGTTGCTGCATCTTTAAAGAAGATTATAAGCTATCCTTGAAATTATAGGCCAGTTGCTGCATTCTTAAAGAGGATTATAAGAATTATCTTTAGATGAAAACCCATTCAACTCTTCTCAAGGCAAGTCCTCTGTTAGTCCTCATTTGAAATACTGTGTACAGTTTTGACCTTCTTGTCTAACAAAATGTATCGATTTATTGAAAACAGAGAGCTACCAGAAGGTTTCTTGGTTATTTTAAATAAATAGGTTAATATGTTTTAGCTTCTTTCTTCAATAGAACAAATACAAAAATTAAACAAAAAATCAAAAAGTAAGAGAAAACAATTGGCATAACATCTGTAAAACTTAGAAAAAACCAAGAACAATCCAAAAGAATTTTGGAAAAAATTCAAGAGTATCGCTTCAGACAAAAACACAAATCACATGCTACAACATATCACCCATAACAACAAAATCGCAAGGACGGACGTAGAGAAAGCTGACTTATTAGCTGATTATGACAAATCCTCTTTTAGCGATTTAAACTCAGTAGATTTCGACACACAACACCAACACAATGTCAATAACTACATAAACACAAACCAAGCATTATTCTCACCACGATTCCCCGGCGAGACACTAGAAACATACTCAAGTTTAATCAACAGAAAAATAACCACAACCGAGCTAAAAATTAATATCAAAAACTTGAAGAACACTTCCCCCGGACACGATCAAATACCAAATATTATTCTGAAAAAAAGCTCTACTCTCCTACTACAACACCTCACAAACATCATGAACATCTCACCAGCGACCGGGTACTATCCCGACACGTGGAAAAAAGCCATCATAACAACGATCCCTAAGAAACAAACTAATAGAACAAATCCAGATAATTTCCGCCCCATCAGTCTGTTAAGCTGCCTTGGCAAACTGATGGAGAGAATTATCTCCAACCGTCTCCTACATTTTTGTGAATCAAACAACATCCTTCCAAAATTTCAAAATGCCTCCAGAAAAAATAGACAAACAACAGATCACCTCACGCGACTCACCGAATCAATCTACAAAGCTTACAACAACAATCAAGTAACCATTGGGGTATTCCTAGATGTCAAAAAAGCATTCGACAGCGTATGGCACAACGTCATCATATATAAACTAAATCACCTGCAAATAAATCCCACGATAGTCAAATGGATCTCAAATTTCTTAACCAATAGAACAGCACAAGTAAAAGTCAATAAAACTATATCCAAATTATTTAATATAACGGCAGGAGTGCCCCAAGGATCAGTCCTCTCTCCACTTCTATACATAATTTTCGTCAGTGACATACCTTTTCCAAATCTAACATACACACACAATTCACAATACGCAGACGACATCGCAATCTGGAGCACCTCCAGAAACCCAGTAATGGCCATGTCTCGCATACAAGAATCATTAAACAACGTCTTAACATGGAGTAACAAGTGGAGAGTCGTGTTAAACCCAACAAAAACACAAGCAATTACTTTCTATAGGAAACTTAAGAAGCAAAGAAAAAATCTAGAAAAAATAAAATTATCACTTGAAAACACAACCATTAACATGAGTAAAAACATCACATTCCTTGGTGTCACTTTCGACACAAAACTAACATGGAAAAAACATATAAACAATATACACTCATCCATCAGAAAAAGGATTTCATATCTAAAGACCATAACTGGCAAACAATCTAAATGCGCACCGAACACCATTATACAAATATACAAGGCTTACATCCGTCCACTAATAGAGTACAGATGTCAAGTAACTTACAATATGTCAAACAACACACTCCAGAAAATCCAAGTACAGCAAAACAGAATATTAAAATCCGCATTTGGCCTCCCGTCATTTACGCCAACAAACTATCTACACCAAATTAGTAATTTACCAACTATAAGAGATAGAATAACAGAACTCTCTCTCAAATATTATCTAAAAGCAGAAAAAAGAAACAAACTAACGGCATCACTACATAAATTATCAAGTGCACCAACAAAATACATTTCACCGTACAACATATTTCAAGAAGCACATTCTACTTAACAAAGAATCTAAACAAATACAATCTACGTCACTAAAACGAATTCCTTTTTTTTCTCTCTCTTTCTTTTCTTTTCAGACACAGGGCACACGACAGGCAAAACTTTCGGCGCCTGTCCTGTGAAAGTGGGTTTTCTCGGGGCACTCCCGTTTCGCCCACATCAAAATCTTCAGGCATTGGATTTATAGATCCCAGCCCAGGCATCTCTTTTGCCAGACCCTGAATCGTGCCGTTTGAATTGTTTTATTTTGATCTGGATTTGAATAATATTCATGTTCACATCTGCTCAACCTCTTCCTTTCGGGACAGGTCCCGGGCTTCCTTTCCGCTACTGCCTTTGCCTCCATCCAAGACAACATTTCGAAGAAACATTTTCGACCCAAATAGTCAAGAATAATAATAATAATTAATTTATATATATATATATATATAAACAAAAAAAAACACCACTTAATCTTAATAACAATCCACGAAAGGGGACGAAGAGGAACCACAACGTTCCTGAAGACCCCAGTTGGGGAGAGAACTCTTCTGATTTCTCTCTCTCTAAACTGAACCCCTGCCACGTTAGTTTAGTTTAGTTTAGCTTCTTTCTTCTTAAACAAACCAGGTTAAGAGGTTATATCATTAAGTTTACTGTGTACTTCAGAGAAAACAAAAGATGGAGTGTGTGTGTTTTCTTTCAGTAAAGCCACATCGGAATATCTGCTCAGTAGAGGCCTCTTACGTTGTCTTCTGCAGATTAAACAGCGACAGAACACAACTTTCAGATTTTAAAAATATTCGCTAAACTCCATTTCTCTTTTTCTAAATGGGTGATTGAGAGAGTTCTATAATACTATGAAACACAAAACCTTAAACCATCTTTACTTTTCTGTATAAATTTGATAAAGATTTTGAGTAACAAACATCAAAATTTACTTCAATTCGTTATCACACATTTCTGATGCTTTGAAAAGGTTTCATTTTATAAAATAACAATCATTCTTTATTACAATAGCTAATAAGTAATTTACTGTACAGAGTACAACCCTATGAGTGTTATAGACTGTAGAGAGTAAAAACCCTATGAGTGTTATTGACTGTAAAGAGTAAAAACCCTATGAGTGTTATTGACTGTAGAGAGTAAAAACCCTAGGAGTGTTATAGACTGTAGAGAATAAAAACCCTATGAGTGTTATTGACTGTAGAGAGTAAAAACCCTACGAGTGTTATAGACTGTAGAGAATAAAAACCCTATGAGTGTTATTGACTGTAGAGAGTAAAAACCCTACGAGTGTTATTGACTGTAGAGAGTAAAAACCCTACGAGTGTTATAGACTGTAGAGAGTAAAAACCCTACGAGTGTTATAGATTGTACATAGTTCGATGTACGTTACTGCCTCTTTTTTTAAAAAAAACATTGTTTCATATGAAGTGAGTTTTTTATACTAAACACAACACAAGCACCAGTGAATTCTAATAGTTGTAATGTAACTACTTATAATCAAATTACTTAAACACTTTGGATAAAATATGTGTGTGAAACTAAAGTATTCTGAGTTATGTAAGTGAAACTTCTTCATATTATGAATTAACTTAACAAAACTACCAAAGCAGTTCCTCGTATTTGTCGTTGTTGTTTTCCTTAGTACAGAACTACGTTGCGGGTTCAAAACCCGTCCTCGAACACGCTCATTCTTATAACCGCGAAGGCATTGAAATATTACGATCAATTCCATTATTCATCAGTAGAAAAGAAGTCCACGAACCGCTGTTATTTGATGTTTGTTAGCTTATTTCATTCTAATCAAAAGTTTTCTGTATTAACAGAAAACCTTCAAACAGCTTAGCGAGAAATTTAAACCAAGAACAACAAGTAACATTATCAATGAGTTACCTACAAGTATACCGCTATGGGAATCGAACTCTGAATTTTAGTGCTGAGAAGCTGTAAATCTACCGCTGACCCATCGCCATGTTTAATACAATACAAGTTCGAACTTGGTTTCCTTTATATTAGTCACTAAATATTGGTTTAGGAAAAAAAAATTCCTTTTGTTTGTTTGTTTAGGAATTTCGCACAAGGCTACTCGAGGGCTATATGTGCTAGCCGTCCCTAATTTAGCAGTGTAAGACAAGAGGAAAGGTAGCTAGTCATCACCACCCACCGCCAACTCTTGGGCTACTATTTTACCAACGAATAGTGGGATTGACCATCACATTATAATGCCCCCACGGCTGGGAGGACGAGCATGTTTAGCGCGACCCTCGGATTACGAGTCACACGCCTTACACGCTCGGCCATGCCAGGCCCAAACAATTCCTTCAAAAACCTGTGTATTATCTTACTACAACACGCATATTACACTAGTTAAAAACGTATTGATTTCAATTATTGACTATTTACAACCAGTGATTAACCATATCTCTCACCCAACTTGAAAAAACTATAGGCTGTTTAGATCTTTTTTTCCTTTTAACATACACTCAGGAAACATATTCAAGTATTTTCCTTTTAACATACACTCAGGAAACATATTCAAGTATTTTCCTTTTAACATACACTCAGGAAACATATTCAAGTATTTTCCTTTTAACATACACTCAGGAAACATATTCAAGTATTTTCCTTTTAACATACACTCAGGAAACATATTCAAGTATTTTCCTTTTAACATACACTCAGGAAACATATTCAAGTATTTTCCTTTTAACATACACTCAGGAAACATATTCAAGTATTTCCTTTTAACATACACTCAGGAAACATATTCAAGTATTTTCCTTTTAACATACACTCAGGAAACATATTCAAGTATTTTCCTTTTACATACACTCAGGAAACATATTCAAGTATTTCCTTTTAACATACACTCAGGAAACATATTCAAGTATTTTCCTTTTAACATACACTCAGGAAACATATTCAAGTATTTTCCTTTTAACATACACTCAGGAAACATATTCAAGTATTCACCATTCACAAATTTGCAATAAAACTAGAGAACTCAAAAACTGTTTTAATTGTGTTATCTTATAGAAAAAGCCGCACCTTTAAAGTGGCTGTTGTGTCGAGAACTGGAGAGTCGACCTCCTGAATTTATAGTTGTAGTTTTATCAACTTACCACCAAGGTATTATCTAAGTAATAACTATACAAATAACAAACTGAGTTAATAGCTAGAGTTCTTTTGTTTTAGTTTTTGGAAAACATTTTTGTCATATTAAGAAAAGTATTTTTTATCGTATCGACATGCCACATTATTCAAAATCATTTTAAAATATGTTTTATTTGAATTTTCTAATAAAACAATTGCACGTTTCACTAGTTCATTCGCAGGTTAATTACGAACAAGATTCATTCTACCCGTGTTGGTAACAACAGACAACAAATATCGTTGTCTGGCCTGTGAAACCTGACCTAGCATCTTTCTTCGTTAGTTTAGCTGAAGACGTAACAACGACAACTTTCACGTGTCTTCGAATTCCCAGCACGTTTAGAGATGCTTCGAGAATAACATATATTTTTAACGGATTTTCATCCAAGAAATTACAATGAGCCATTTGCCTTCCCTTTAAGACATTAGCAATAATGAATTTAGAGTTTCATGTGAATTATGTTCCGGGACCCTGTCATAAATAGTTTCTGATTTATTAAAGCATCTACTGCTATAAAAATATGAACATGAGTTATAATATTATTTAAGCCCTCAAGTTTATGGGCTTTTAACGTGAAGATCTGGGTTTGATGCCTGTGATTGGCACAGCGCCAGATAGTCCACTGTGTATCTTTGCGCTTAACAACAAACAAAAGTACTGCTTGCTAGAAAAATAATTCCCTCACCGGATAAAACAGTGAATGTACAACCTTATAACCCTCAAATCCGTGGTTCGATTCCACGAAGTAAAGGTAATCGAAGTAAATGTTAAGAACATCGGAGAACAGACGAGAAATATCAAGATAACTAAAAACATTCACTTACTCTTGAAAGAAAGAACTTAAACTTGAATTTGGTGAATGAAACACAGAGCGTTTTGTCTCACTGTATTAACAAGTCTGGGATACTGATGTTGAAAACAAAGACAGGTTCATTCAATCTTCCAAGCCTTATTCACAATGGTTGTTAAAATTCTACTTCTGTGCTCATATATTCTGAAGTCAACTGATCGTAGAAACGATTTCTATGTAAATAATGCAAAGGAACTAGGAAACGTTTCTGTTAATTTATCTTCCTGTCAAAAGGAATTATTCAACTTGGGTCAACAGTTCCATCAAGCTCACATAGGATACTATGTGTCATCCTCACGTTGAATACCATGTGTCATCTCTAATCCACGAACTGTTATTCTACAGTAAAATAAATTGTCATAACAACGCATCTATCTGTGAAAATAATAAATATGCTTTAGGAACCTGATCAAAGCAAACATGAAAACAGTTTATCGGTTGTCAGTAACTTCGCAATATTTACTGAGAAAAACTGAAAAACAAATATAACAATTCGTTTCAAAATAAACTAATATTAAATATACACCATCTAGGTTTTCTGTAATAATCTACAATGAGTGTAGTTTAGGAACGTCAAAAGACTTTTCTATAACAAATAACTCACAATGTATTGTCATTAAATCGACTCGGGTCTACCCAGAAAATTAGAACCAACCAGAGGTGGGGACGACTAGTTAAGTTGAAATTCATTGAAAAATCAAATGTCAAATTGGGCAAATCTAGCCATAATCGTCAATCGATAGGAAAGCGATAAGTTAAAAGGCTTAAAATGCTAAAATCTGGGGTTTAACAGATGCCCCAATGTTGTTTTGGTGTACAACAAACAAACTTTCCGTAATGTTCTAATTATTTTCAGATTGCAAATATAAAATAAAACACAACAAACTACGAATGAAAGTGTTTGTTTCTCAATAAAACACAACAAACTACTGTGAAAGTGTTTGTTTCTCAATAAAACACAACAAACTGATGTGAAAGTGTTTGTTTCTCAATAAAACACAACAAACTACTGTGAAAGTGTTTGTTTCTTCTATCATATTCCATAAGTTTAAGCGTCGCATCTTTTTTCAATATATCTTCATCAATCGAGCTTCGTTTCTAATGAAAAACTTATTGACAGTAATAAGTCAGGGACTCATATTTGTTAACCATGAAGCCATCAAAGAAGTTAAAAACAACAATTTACTTTCGGAATCGCGAAAATAACAATTATATTAAAGAAAAATATCGTACTGTATAAATTATCAGATATTGAGATATTATGATATTCTTCTATCGTGAAGACTTATAAACTGAAAACTAGGCTTGATAAACACCTAAGTAACAACGAAGAAATGCGTTTATTTAACACGAAGAAAATTAACAAACATATAAATAAATAGAATAGCCAAAAGAATGTCTCTGTTACACTTTGTACATTCTGAACAACAAATAGTAAATAGAAAATTATGAATATATATCATAATACTTGTTCACAAGAGAAGATGGCAGTGAAATTATCCACACTTTCCACTAAATAAATGATGACTTCAAGAGGTCATTAACTTGTTAGTTTTATATTTGATACCTACATCAGTGGTCCCCTCCAGTTTTGTGATTAATTCCCACATCAGGAGTGTCTACTAGTTTTGTATATAACAACATCAACAGTGTCTATCATCGGGTTTGTGTTTAATATCCGTATCAATAGTGTTAAGCAATTTTATATTTAGTACCAACAACAGCAGAGTTCACTACATTTGTGTTTAACACCTACATCATATTTGTCTAATAGTTTTGTATTTAATAATAACATCATCAGTGTCTAATAGTTTTGTATTTAATACCAACATCATCAGTGTCTAATAGTTCTGTGTTTAATAATAACATCAGCAGTGTCTAATAGTTCGTGTGTTAAAATAACATCAGCCAGTGTCTAATAGTTCTGTGTTAATAATAAAAACATCATCAGTGTCCTAATCAGTTCTGTGTATTAAATTAATAACATCATCAGTGTTAAATAGTTCTGTGTTTAATACCAACATCATAAGTGTCCTAATAGTGTCTGTGTTAATAATAACATCAGCAGTGTCTAATAGTTCTGTGTTTAAATAATACCATCAGCAAGTGTTTACATAGTTGGGGCGGTGGGGGGTTTGTAATAATAACATCATCAGATGGTCTAATAGTTCTGTGTTAATAATAACATCAGCAGTGTCGAATAGTTCTGTGTTAAAATAGAAATAAGCAGTGTCTAATAGTTCTGTGGTTATACTAATAACATCATCAGTGTCTAATAGTTCTGTGTTAATAATAACATCATCAGTGTCTAATAGTTTGTGTTTAATATACATCATCAGTGTCTAATAGTTTTGTATTTAATACCAACATCATCAGTGTCTAATAGTTCTGTGTTTAATAATAACATCATCAGTGTTTAATAGTTCTGTGTTTAATACCAACATCATCAGTGTCTAAAGGTTCTGTGTTTAATAATAACATCATCAGTGTCTAATAGTTTTGTATTTAATACCAACATCATCAGTGTCTAATAGTTCTGTGTTTAATAATAACATCATCAGTGTCTAATAGTTCTGTATTTAATAATAACATCATCAGTGTCTAATAGTTCTGTGTTTAATAATAACATCATCAGTGTCTAAAAGTTCTGTGTTTAATAATAACATCATCAGTGTCTAATAGTTTTGTATTTAATACCAACATCATCAGTGTCTAATAGTTCTGTGTTTAATAATAACATCAGCAGTGTTTAATAGTTCTGTGTTTAATACCAACATCATCAGTGTCTAATAGTTCTGTGTTTAATAATAACATCAGCAGTGTCTAATAGTTCTGTGTTTAATAATAACATCAGCAGTGTCTAATAGTTCTGTGTTTAATAATAACATCATCAGTGTCTAATAGTTCTGTGTTTAATAATAACATCAGCAGTGTCTAATAGTTCTGTGTTTAAAAATAACATCATCAGTGTCTAATAGTTCTGTGTTTAATAATAACATCATCAGTGTCTAATAGTTCTGTGTTTAATAATAACATCAGCAGTGTCTAATAGTTCTGTGTTTAATAATAACATCAGCAGTGTCTAATAGTTCTGTGTTTAATAATAACATCAGCAGTGTCTAATAGTTCTGTGTTTAATAATAACATCAGCAGTGTCTAATAGTTCTGTGTTTAATAATAACATCAGCAGTGTCTAATAGTTCTGTGTTTAATAATAACATCATCAGTGTCTAATAGTTCTGTGTTTAATAATAACATCATCAGTGTCTAATAGTTTTGTGTTTAATAATAACATCAGCAGTGTCTAATAGTTCTGTGTTTAATAATAACATCATCAGTGTCTAATAGTTTTGTATTTAATACCAACATCATCAGTGTCTAATAGTTCTGTGTTTAATAATAACATCATCAGTGTTTAATAGTTCTGTGTTTAATACCAACATCATCAGTGTCTAAAGGTTCTGTGTTTAATAATAACATCATCAGTGTCTAATAGTTTTGTATTTAATACCAACATCATCAGTGTCTAATAGTTCTGTGTTTAATAATAACATCATCAGTGTCTAATAGTTCTGTATTTAATAATAACATCATCAGTGTCTAATAGTTCTGTGTTTAATAATAACATCATCAGTGTCTAATAGTTTTGTATTTAATACCAACATCATCAGTGTCTAATAGTTCTGTGTTTAATAATAACATCAGCAGTGTCTAATAGTTCTGTGTTTAATAATAACATCAGCAGTGTCTAATAGTTTTGTGTTTAATAATAACATCAGCAGTGTCTAATAGTTCTGTGTTTAATAATAACATCATCAGTGTCTAATAGTTCTGTGTTTAATACCAACATCATCAGTGTCTAATAGTTCTGTGTTTAATAATAACATCATCAGTGTCTAATAGTTCTGTGTTTAATAATAACATCAGCAGTGTCTAATAGTTCTGTGTTTAATAATAACATCAGCAGTGTATAATAGTTCTGTGTTTAATAATAACATCAGCAGTGTCTAATAGTTCTGTGTTTAATAATAACATCATCAGTGTCCTAATAGTTCTGTGTTTAATAATAACATCATCAGTGTCTAATAGTTCTGTGTTAATAATACATCAGCAGTGTATAATATTTCTGTGTTTAATACCAACATCATCACGTGTCTAATAGTTACTGTGTTTAATACGGCAAACAATCATCATGGTCTAATAGTTCTGTGTTTAATAATAACATCAGCAGTGTCTAATAGTTCTGTGTTTAATAATAACATCAGCAGTGTCTAATAGTTTCTGTGTTTAATAATAACATACAGCAGTGTCATAAGAGTTCTGTGTTTAATCTAACAGCAGCGTGTCCTAATAGTTTCTGGTGTTAATATAAATCATCAGTGTCCTAATAGTTCTGTGTTTAATAATAACATCATCAGTGTCTAATAGTTCTTGTTTAATAATAACATCATCAGTGTCTAATAGTTCTGTGTTTAATAATAACATCAGCAGTGTATAATAGTTCTGTGTTTAATACCAACATCATCAGTGTCTAATAGTTCTGTGTTTAATACCAACACATCATCAGTGTCTAATAGTTCTGTGTTTAATAATAACATCAGCAGTGTCTAATAGTTCTGTGTTTAATAATAACATCAGCAGTGTCTAATAGTTCTGTGTTTAATAATAACATCATCAGTGTCTAATAGTTCTGTGTTTAATACCAACATCATCAGTGTCTAATAGTTCTGTGTTTAATAATAACATCATCAGTGTCTAATAGTTCTGTGTTTAATAATAACATCAGCAGTGTCTAATAGTTCTGTGTTTAATAATAACATCATCAGTGTCTAATAGTTCTGTGTTTAATAATAACATCAGCAGTGTCTAATAGTTCTGTGTTTAATAATAACATCAGCATTGTCTAATAGTTCTGTGTTTAATAATAACATCAGCAGTGTCTAATAGTTCTGTGTTTAATAATAACATCAGCAGTGTCTAATAGTTCTGTGTTTAATAACATCAGCATTGTCTAATAGTTCTGTGTTTAATAATAACATCAGCAGTGTCTAATAGTTCTGTGTTTAATTAACATCAGCAGTGTCTAATAGTTCTGTGTTTAATAATAACATCATCAGTGTCTAATAGTTTTGTGTTTAATAACATCAGCAGTGTCTAATAGTTCTGTGTTTAATAATAACATCATCAGTGTCTAATAGTTTTGTATTTAATACCAACATCATCAGTGTCTAATAGTTCTGTGTTTAATAATAACATCATCAGTGTTTAATAGTTCTGTGTTTAATACCAACATCATCAGTGTCTAAAGGTTCTGTGTTTAATAATAACATCATCAGTGTCTAATAGTTTTGTATTTAATACCAACATCATCAGTGTCTAATAGTTCTGTGTTTAATAATAACATCATCAGTGTCTAATAGTTCTGTATTTAATAATAACATCATCAGTGTCTAATAGTTCTGTGTTTAATAATAACATCAGCAGTGTCTAATAGTTCTGTGTTTAATAATAACATCATCAGTGTCTAATAGTTCTGTGTTTAATAATAACATCATCAGTGTCTAATAGTTCTGTGTTTAATAATAACATCAGCAGTGTATAATAGTTCTGTGTTTAATACCAACATCATCAGTGTCTAATAGTTCTGTGTTTAATACCAACATCATCAGTGTCTAATAGTTCTGTGTTTAATAATAACATCATCAGTGTCTAATAGTTCTGTGTTTAATAATAACATCAGCAGTGTCTAATAGTTCTGTGTTTAATAATAACATCAGCAGTGTATAATAGTTCTGTGTTTAATAATAACATCAGCAGTGTCTAATAGTTCTGTGTTAATAATAACATCATCAGTGTCTAATAGTTCTGTGTTTAATAATAACATCATCAGTGTCTAATAGTTCTGTGTTTAATAATAACATCAGCAGTGTATAATAGTTCTGTGTTTAATACCAACATCATCAGTGTCTAATAGTTCTGTGTTTAATACCAACATCATCAGTGTCTAATAGTTCTGTGTTTAATAATAACATCAGCAGTGTATAATAGTTCTGTGTTTAATAATAACATCAGCAGTGTCTAATAGTTCTGTGTTTAATAATAACATCATCAGTGTCTAATAGTTCTGTGTTTAATACCAACATCATCAGTGTCTAATAGTTCTGTGTTTAATAATAACATCATCAGTGTCTAATAGTTCTGTGTTTAATAATAACATCAGCAGTGTCTAATAGTTCTGTGTTTAATAATAACATCATCAGTGTCTAATAGTTCTGTGTTTAATAATAACATCAGCAGTGTCTAATAGTTCTGTGTTTAATAATAACATCAGCATTGTCTAATAGTTCTGTGTTTAATAATAACATCAGCAGTGTCTAATAGTTCTGTGTTTAATAATAACATCAGCAGTGTCTAATAGTTCTGTGTTTAATAATAACATCAGCAGTGTCTAATAGTTCTGTGTTTAATAATAACATCAGCAGTGTCTAATAGTTCTGTGTTTAATAATAACATCAGCAGTGTCTAATAGTTCTGTGTTTAATAATAACATCATCAGTGTCTAATAGTTTTGTGTTTAATAATAACATCAGCAGTGTCTAATAGTTCTGTGTTTAATAATAACATCATCAGTGTCTAATAGTTTTGTATTTAATACCAACATCATCAGTGTCTAATAGTTCTGTGTTTAATAATAACATCAGTGTTTAATAGTTCTGTGTTTAATACCAACATCATCAGTGTCTAAAGGTTCTGTGTTTAATAATAACATCATCAGTGTCTAATAGTTTTGTATTTAATACCAACATCATCAGTGTCTAATAGTTCTGTGTTTAATAATAACATCATCAGTGTCTAATAGTTCTGTATTTAATAATAACATCATCAGTGTCTAATAGTTCTGTGTTTAATAATAACATCATCAGTGTCTAATAGTTTTGTATTTAATACCAACATCATCAGTGTCTAATAGTTCTTGTTTAATAACATCAGCAGTGTCTAATAGTTCTGTGTTTAATAATAACATCAGCAGTGTCTAATAGTTTTGTGTTTAATAATAACATCAGCAGTGTCTAATAGTTCTGTGTTTAATAATAACATCATCAGTGTCTAATAGTTCTGTGTTTAATACCAACATCATCAGTGTCTAATAGTTCTGTGTTTAATAATAACATCATCAGTGTCTAATAGTTCTGTGTTTAATAATAACATCAGCAGTGTCTAATAGTTCTGTGTTTAATAATAACATCAGCAGTGTATAATAGTTCTGTGTTTAATAATAACATCAGCAGTGTCTAATAGTTCTGTGTTTAATAATAACATCATCAGTGTCTAATAGTTCTGTGTTTAATAATAACATCATCAGTGTCTAATAGTTCTGTGTTTAATAATAACATCAGCAGTGTATAATAGTTCTGTGTTTAATACCAACATCATCAGTGTCTAATAGTTCTGTGTTTAATACCAACATCATCAGTGTCTAATAGTTCTGTGTTTAATAATAACATCATCAGTGTCTAATAGTTCTGTGTTTAATAATAACATCAGCAGTGTCTAATAGTTCTGTGTTTAATAATAACATCAGCAGTGTATAATAGTTCTGTGTTTAATAATAACATCAGCAGTGTCTAATAGTTCTGTGTTTAATAATAACATCATCAGTGTCTAATAGTTCTGTGTTTAATAATAACATCATCAGTGTCTAATAGTTCTGTGTTTAATAATAACATCAGCAGTGTATAATAGTTCTGTGTTTAATACCAACATCATCAGTGTCTAATAGTTCTGTGTTTAATACCAACATCATCAGTGTCTAATAGTTCTGTGTTTAATAATAACATCAGCAGTGTATAATAGTTCTGTGTTTAATAATAACATCAGCAGTGTCTAATAGTTCTGTGTTTAATAATAACATCATCAGTGTCTAATAGTTCTGTGTTTAATACCAACATCATCAGTGTCTAATAGTTCTGTGTTTAATAATAACATCATCAGTGTCTAATAGTTCTGTGTTTAATAATAACATCAGCAGTGTCTAATAGTTCTGTGTTTAATAATAACATCATCAGTGTCTAATAGTTCTGTGTTTAATAATAACATCAGCAGTGTCTAATAGTTCTGTGTTTAATAATAACATCAGCATTGTCTAATAGTTCTGTGTTTAATAATAACATCAGCAGTGTCTAATAGTTCTGTGTTTAATAATAACACCAGCAGTGTCTAATAGTTCTGTGTTTAATAATAACATCAGCATTGTCTAATAGTTCTGTGTTTAATAATAACATCAGCAGTGTCTAATAGTTCTGTGTTTAATAATAACACCAGCAGTGTCTGCTTGTTTTGTACTTAGTTAGTTTGTTTGTTTTTTTGAATTTCCGCAGTAAGCTACACCAGGGCTATCTGTGCTAGCCGTCCCTAATTTACCAGTGTAAGACAAAAGGGAAGGCAGCTAGTTATCACCACTCACCACTTGGGCTACTATTTTATTAACGAATAGTGGGATTGACCGTCACATTATAACGCCTCCTTGACTGAAAAGTCGAGCATGTTTGGCGCGACGGGGATGCGAACCCGTAACCCATCGGATTACGAGTCGCATGCGTTAACACGCTTGGCCATGCCAGGCAGTATGTATTTAGCACCAATCTCAGTTGTGCTTACTAGTTTTGTATTACGCACTTCAATAGTGTCTACTAGTTTTGTATCTAATACACACTTCAATAGTGTCTACTAGTTTTGTATCTAATACACACTTCAATAGTGTCTACTAGATTTGTATCTAATACACACTTCAATAGTGTCTACTAGATTTGTATCTAATACACACTTCAATAGTGTCTACTAGTTTTGTATCTAATACACACTTCAGTAGTGTCTACTAGATTTGTATTTAATACGCACTTCAGTAGTGTCTACTAGTTTTATATTTAATACTGACATCAACAGTGTTTACTAGGACTTTGTTAAGATAGCAAATGACTGGTATTGATGACATGGAGTGTAATGACTTGATTAGATTCCATTTTTATAAAGTATTAAACTTTTATTCAAATACGTTTGTCTGTAAAGAAATGGTTAAATGTAAATAATTAGCTTCATTCTCTATCTACTAATGGTTATTTCTTCATTAGGTGTATGTACTTTGATTAACAACTTATGAAGCAAAAACGAAGAATTTTGGTGATAATTATTTCGAAAATTTCCAGGAATTCAGTGCCATTCACTGGATAACCGAAATAACTAATACATAACTAAAATAACTAATACATAACTAAAACATCTAACAGCTAACTAATACATAACTAAACATCTAATAGCTAACTAAAATAACTAATACATAACTAAAACATCTAATAGCTAACTAAGATAACTAATACATAACTAAAACATCTAATAGCTAACTAAAATAACTAATACATAACTAAAACATCTAACAGCTAACTAATACATAACTAAAACATTTAATAGCTTACTAAAATAACTAATACATAACTAGAACATCTAATCGCTAACTAAAATAACTAATACATAACTAAAACATCTAATAGCTAACTAAGATAACTAATACATAACTAAAACATCTAATAGCTAACTAAGATAACTAATACATAACTAAAACATCTAATAGCTAACTAAAATAACTAATACATAACTAAAACATCTAATAGCTAACTAAAATAACTAATACATAACTAAAACATCTAATAGCTAACTAAGATAACTAATACATAACTAAAACATCTAATAGCTAACTAAAATAACTAATACATAACTAAAACATCTAACAGCTAACTAATACATAACTAAAACATTTAATAGCTTTCTAAAATAACTAATACATAACTAGAACATCTAATCGCTAACTAAAATAACTAATACATGACTATAACATTTAATAGCTAATTAAAATAACTAATACATAAGTAAAACATCTTAATGGCTCACTAAAATAACTAATACATAACTAAAATATCTAATAGCTAACTAAAATAACTAATACATAACTACAATAACTAATACTTAATTACAATAACTAATACATAACTACAATAACTAATACATAACTCAAACAGCTAATAGCTAACTAAAGTAACTAATACATAACTAAAACATCTAATAGCTAACTAAAATATAACTACACTAACAAATAGTTAACTTTAATAACTAATACATAACTAAAACATTTAATAGCTAACTAAAATAACTAATACATAACTACAATAACTAATATCTAACTACAATAATTAATACGTAACTACAATAACTAATAGCTAACTAGAATAATTAATACATAACTACAATAACTAATAGCTAACTACAATATTTAATACATAACTACAATAACTAATAGCTAACTACAATAATTAATACATAACTACAATAACTAACACATAAATAAAATTATATGAAGGTGTATTTTAACTATATCAAACATTAATGTTTCAAAGCAGATAAAATATTGTGATAGAAATCCTTATGTAACACAAATTGTGTTCCTGGAGAGTGTGTGCTATTTCTTAATTGCTTATGTTTTAAAAGTAGAGAAAATAACCATTATTCAATTCAAACTTTGCTTTTGTAATCTGGAAAATTAAGTTTAAAAATTAATTTATTTTCTGTGTAAAAACGGGCAAATTTGCACATTTTCATTTACACAAGGCCTGAATAAAACAACATATGAATCAAGATTTACATGTATTTCTACTAAAGTTTTACAGAAATGTTTAAAAGTGAGTAGTTTCTCGAGATTTGCGACTGTAATGTAAATCACTTTCACGTATCAGCCCCCAAATATAGTCTCCCATCATGTTTTCGTTATACGCTTTCAGGTCACAAAAGTAAAGTTCAAAGAGAAAAAAATAGGTGTTTTCCATTTACTTTAGGCATAAGTAACTGGGAAATAACACTTTCTGTCCAGGAACAAGAAACATTAAAAATTTTGTTATAAAGTGTTATTTAATATTTGAGTTGTCTCTGTTAAATATATTCTTAAGACAGACAAATTACTTTGATGAAGTTTGTAGAAATAACTGGAAGTGTTCGGAACTCATCAGCACTTCACTTAAATAAACGGTATATAGTTTCAGGATAAACGAACAGCTGATAGTTTGACCTGATGTTTCTCATTCTTGATGAACAAAATATACACGAAAATAAATTAAAATTGAACAAAGAGTAACAATAATGAGGTACTACCTCTTGGGTGTAATTATGTTGAACAAAATTTAATAATAATAAGATACTACCTTTTGGATGTAATTAAGTTAAATAAACTATAATAATAACAAGGTACTACTAACTGGAAGTAAAAATGTTAAATAAGCTATAATAATAACAAGGTACTACTAACTGGAAGTAAAAATGTTAAATAAACTATAATAATAACAAGGTACTACTAACTGGAAGTAAAAATGTTAAATAAACTATAATAATAACAAGGTACTACTAACTGGAAGTAAAAATGTTAAATAAACTATAATAATAACAAGGTACTACTAACTGGAAGTAAAAATGTTAAATAAACTATAATAATAACAAGGTACTACTAACTGGAAGTAAAAATGTTAAATAAACTATAATAATAACAAGGTACTACTAACTGGAAGTAAAAATGTTAAATAAACTATAATAATGTACTACCACTTGGGTATAAGGAAGTTAAATAAACTATAATAATGTACTACCACTTGGGTATAAGGAAGTTAAATAAACTATAATAATGTACTACCACTTGGGTATAAGGAAGTTAAATAAACTATAATAATGTACTACCACTTGGGTATAAGGAAGTTAAATAAACTATAATGATGTACTACCACTTGGTTGTAAGTTATTTAAATATATGTATAATAATAACAATAATAAGTTACCACCACTTGGGTGTAAGTGTGTTAAATAAACGGTAGTAATAACAGGGCATTGCTTCTTGGATGTGAGTAAGATAAATAAATTATAATAATTATAAAGTAGTACCATTTGAATGTAAGGAAGTCAAACAAGCTATAATAATAATAAAGTAATATTACTTGGGTGTAAGTATATTAATTGAGCTATAATAATATTAAGGTACTACCACTTGGGTGTAAGAAAGTTCAGTAAACTACAATAATAATAAAATACCACCATTTGTGTATGAATAAGTTAAATTAATTATAATAATAATAAAATACTACCACTTGTGTATGAATAAGTTAAATTAATTATAATAATAATAAAATACTACCACTTGTGTATGAATAAGTTAAATTAATTATAATAATAATAAAATACTACCACTTGTGTATGAATAAGTTAAATTAATTATAATAATAATAAAATACTACCACTTGTGTATGAGTAAGTTAAATAAATAATAATAATAAGGTATTACCACTTCGGAATAAATTAAACAAGCTATAAAAATAACAAAGAAATATTACTTGGGTGTAAGAATACTAAATAAACACACCTCTTGAAGTTGGCACTCCAACTCCCAGTAAAAGAATACTGAGCAGCCTAGTAGACGAATTATACTGGTATAAAGGATACCAACCAGTTACATAGACGAACTACTTTATATATGTGTATTTCTCGTTTTTTATCATTTATATATAATGTTCTCACGGGGTATAGTGGTCAATATTTTTCCTAACTTTTGTCCTTAAATTCATCATGTCTGATCCATTGATAAACATTTTGAGTGATTTTGGTTAATATGCTTTGTGTGAAAGGAGAGCTTTCCATGTTAATATCTGTTAACAAATGGGACTGCACAAATTATAAAAAAAAACAATCTGATGACAACAAAAAGTGAAAGAGTATTTTTAAACTGAAAAATCTCATGAACGAAAACTTTTAACATGTGAAGATAATGTGATGTAGAGAGATTTGAGACTCTCAGAAATACCAACAGAGAAAGTGATCATACTGAATGGAACAGAACTCATGAGAAAGTGGTCACACTTAATAGAACAAAAATTATAAGTAAGTAGTCAAATGGAAGGGAACAGAAAGCATGAGAAAGTGGTCATACTCAATGGAACAAAAATCATGAAAAAGTAGTCAAACGAAATGGAACAGAAATCATGAGAAAGCGGTCAGACTAAATGGAACAGAACTCATAAGAAAGTGATCATACTGAGTGGAACAGAAATAATGAGAAAGTGGTCATACAGAATGCAACAGAAATCATGAGAAAGTAGTCATACTGAATGAAAAAGAACTCATAAGAAAATGATCATACTGAGTGGAACAAAATTCATGAGAAAGTGGTCGTACGGAATGGAACAGAAACCAGGAAAAAGTGGTCATACTGAACGGAACAGAAATCATGAGAAAGTAGTCATACGGAATGGAACAGAAATCATGAGAAAGTTGTCATACTGAATAAACAAGAACTCATAAGAAAGTGATCATACTGAATGGAACAGAATTCATGAGAAAGTGGTCATACTGAATGGAACAAAAATCATGAGAAAGTGGTCATATTGAATAAAACAAAAATCATTAGAAAGCAGTCATAGAAAATGGAACAGAAATCATAAGAAAGTAGTCATACGGAATGGAACAGAAACCATGTGAAAGTAGTCATACTGAATGAAAATAAACTCATAAGAAAGTGATCATACTGAGTGAAAAAGAATTCATGAGAAAGTGATCATACTGAATGGAACAGAATTCATGAGAAAGTGGTCATACTGAATAAAACAAAAATCATTAGAAAGCAGTCATAGAAAATGGAACAGAAATCATAAGAAAGTAGTCATACGGAATGGAACAGAAACCATGTGAAAGTAGTCATACTGAATGAAAATAAACTCATAAGAAAGTGATCATACTGAGTGAAAAAGAATTCATGAGAAAGTGATCATACTGAATGGAACAGAATTCATAAAAAAGTGGTCGTACTGAATAGAACAGAAATCGTAAGAAAGTAGTCATACTGAATGGAACAAAAATCATGAGAAAGGGGTCATACTGAATAAAACAAAAATCATGAGAAAGTGGTTACTAAATGGAAAAAAAATCATGAAAAAATGAACGGACAAAATGGAAGAGAAACCATTAGAAAGTAGCCATATTGAATGAAACAGAAGTCACAAGAAAGTGATCATACTGAATGGAACATAATTCATGAAAAAGTGGTCATACTGAATAAAACAAAAATCATGAGAAAGTGAACAGACGGAATAGAAAAAAACCATTAGAAAGTAGACATACTGAATGAAACAGAACTCATAAGTGATCATATTCAATGGAACAGAATTCTTGAAAAAGTGGTAAAAATGAATAAAACAAAAATCGTGAGAAAGCATTCATACTCAATGGAACAGAAACAATAACAAAAAGTCATACTAATGGAACAAATATCATGAAAAAGTGATAAAAATGAATGAAACAAATATCGTGAGAAAGCATTCACACTGAAGGGAGCAGAAACCATGAGAAAACAGTCATACTGAATGAAACAAAACTCATGACAAATGATCGTACTGAATGAAACAGAAATCATGAATCATGAGAAAGTGGTCATACTGAATGGAACAAAAATCACAAGAAAGAGGTCATACTGAATAAAACAAAAATCATGAGACAGTGGTTATACTGAATGAAACAAAAAACATGAGAAAGTGGTCATAATAAATGGAACAGAACTCATGAGAAAGTGGTTATACTGAAAGGAACAGAACTAATAAGAAAGTGATCATACTGGATGGAACAAAAATCATGAGAAAGGGGACCTACTGGATGGAAGAGAAGTCATAAGAAAGTGATCATACTGAGTGGAACAGAATTCATGAGAAAGTGGTCATACTGAATGTAATAAAATCATGAGAAAAAGGTCATACTAAATGGAACAGAACTCATCAGAAAGTGGTCATACTGAATGAAACAAAAATCATGAGAAAGTATTCATACGGAATGGAACAGAAACCATGAGAAAGTAGTCATACTGAATGAAAGATAACTCAAAAGAAAGCGATCATACTGAGTGGAAAAGAATTCATGAGAAAGTGTTCATACGGAATGTAACAGAATTCATGAGAAAGTGGTCGTACTGAATGGAACAAAAATCACGCGAAAATGGTTATACTGAATGAAACAGAAATCATTAGAAAGTAGTCATACTGAATGGAAAAAAAATCATGAGAAAATGAACGGACAAAATGGAAGAGAAACCATTAGAAAGTAGTCATATTGAATGAAACAGAAGTCACAAGAAAGTGATTATACTGAATGGAACATAATTCATGAAAAAGTGGTCATACTCAATGAAATAAAAATCAAGAGAAAGTGGTCGTACTGAATGGAACAGAACTCATAACAAAGTGGTCATACTGAATGGAACAGAAAACATGAGAAAGTAGTGATACAGAATGGAAGAGAAATCATGAGAAAGTTGTCATACTGAATGAAAAATAACTCATAAGAAAGTGATCATACTGAATGGAACAATAATCATAAGAAAGTAGTCATACTGAATGGAACAAAAATAATGAGAAAGTGGTCATACTGAATGAAACAAAAAATCGTGAGAAAGCGGTCATAATTAATGGAACAGAAACCATGACAAAGAAGTGATACTAAATGGAAAAAAAATCATGAAAAAGTGGTCATACTAAATATAACAAAAATCATTAGAAAGTAGTCATACGGAATGGAACAGAAAACATGAGAAAGTGGTCATAATAAATGGAACAGAACTCATGAGAAAGTGGTTATACTGAAAGGAACAGAACTAATAAGAAAGTGATCATACTGGATGGAACAGAACTTATGAGAAACTGGTCATATTGAATGGAACAAAAATCATGAGAAAGTGGTCATACTCAATGAAACAGAACTCATGAGAAAGTAGTCTTACTGAATGAAACAGAAAGCATGATAAAGTGGTCATACAGAATGAAATCAGCACTCATGAGAAAGTGGTAATATTGAATGGTGCAGAAATCATGAGAAAGTGATGATATTGAATGAAACAGAAATCGTGAGAAAGTGGTCATACTGAATGTAATAGAAATCATGAGAAAATGGTAAAACTAAATAGAATAAAACACATGAAAAAGTGTTCGTATTGAATGGAACAAAAATCATGAGAAATTGGTCATACTGAATGGAATAGAAATCATTAGAAAGTGGTATGGAACAGAACTCAAGATAAAGTGGTCATACTGAATGGAAGAGAATTCATGAGAAAATAGTCATAGTAAATGGCACAGAAATAATTAAAAAGTGGTCACACTGAATGAAACAGAAATTATAAAAAAGTGATCATACTGAATGGAACAAAAATCATGAAAAAGTGGTCATGCTGAATGGAACAAAAATCATGAGAAAGAGGTCATACTGAATGAAATAGGACTCATAACAAAATGTTTATACTGAATGTAAAAAAGCATGAGAAAGTAGTCATACTGAATGAAACAGAACTCATAAGAAAGGGATCATACTGAATGAAAAAAATTAATGAGAAAGTGTTCATACTGAATGGAACAAAAATCATGAGAAAGTGGTCATACTGAATAGAATAAAATTCATGAGAAAATGGTCACATTGAATGGGACAGAAATCATTAGAAAGAAGTCATACTGAATTGGACAAAAATCATAAGAAAGTGGTCATAATAAAGGAAACAGAACTCATTAAAAAGGGATCATACTGAATGAAACAGAATTCATGAGAAAGTGGTCATACTGAATGGTACAAAAATCATGAGAAATTGATCATACTTAATGTAACAGAACTCATAAAAATTGGCATGTGAATGCAACAAAACTCATGAAAAAGTGGTCATGCTGAATGGAACAGAACTCATGAGAAAGTGGTAACTTTCAATGAAACAAAAATCACGAGAAAGTGGTCCTACTAAATGAAACAAAAATCATGAGAAAGTAGTCATACTGAATGGAAGAGAATTCATGAGAAAATAGTCATATTAAATGGCACAGAAATAATGAAAAAGTGGTCATACTGAATGAAACAGAAATCATAAAAAAGTGATCATATTGAATGGAACAGAATTCATGATGAAGTGGTCATATTGAATGGAACAAAAATCATGAGAAAGTGGTCATACTGAATGGTACAAAAATCATGAGAAAGTGGTCACATTGAATGGAACAAAAATCATAAGAAAGTAGTCATACTGAATTGAACAAAAATCATAAGAAAGTGGTCATAATAAAGGAAACAGAACTCATTAAAAAGTGGTCACACTGAATGAGACAGAAATCATGAGAAAGTGGTCATATTAAATGGAACAGAACTCATAACAAAGTAATCATCCTGAATAGAACAGAGCTCATGAGAAAGTGGTCGTACTGAATTGATCAAAAATCATGAGATAGTGATCATACTGAATGGAACAGAAATCATGAGAAAGTGGTCATACTGAATGAAACCAAACTCATAAAAAAGTGATCATACAGAATATGGGACAGAAATCATGAGAAATTGGTCATACTAAATGGAACACAACTCATAAGGAAGTGATTATACTGAATGGAACAGAAATCATGAGAAAGGGGTCATACTGAACGGAACAGAACTCATTAGAAAGCTGTCATACTGAATGGTACAGAAATCATGAGAAAGTGGTCATACTGAATGGAAAAGAACTCATGAGAAAGTGGTCATACTTAATGGAACAGAAATCATAAGAAAGTGGTCATACGGAATGGAAAAGAACTCATGAGAAAGTGGTCATACTTAATGGAACAGAAATCATAAGAAAGTGGTCATACGGAATGGAACAAAAATCATAAGAAAGTAGTCATACTGAATGGAAAAGAACTCATGAGAAAATGGTCATATTATACTTTTTCTTAGAAGGTTCATTGGTTTATTGCAATAATATTCCTGAATGAATCCCAGTGTTAGGAGCTGCAGTCTATGAACAAAGTGGCTGGTCATTGTTCTGTCATTCTTTCAAAATAATTCTAAAATTTGTTTTCCTTCACTATGGTAACATTTATTTTTCTGTTCTTTATGGTCGTGAACTGAGCGACCACTAAAATCTCGAGCACATACGAATAACATGGTTGTTTATTTTGTGGAAACTCAAAAGTCCCTTGTATGTTGTTCAGTCAACAATTTGTTAAAACAAAGTCCTATGGTTTTCTCGTGTGAATGGTACAGCAAAGCCCTGGAAAATGTAGCATCTATTTGTTTGTTGTTAAGCTACACAATGCTATGGCAACCATGAATATCGTAAACCCGATTGTAGCGTTCTGAGACCCCAGTATTTTCGTTGAGTCACTGGGGAGTCTTGTGAGATCGGGTTAATAATACTTTTAAACTGATTATCTCCTCACTTTGAAACAAGCTCTCACAAGTGAGTTGTCCCCCGTTGGGACAGCGGTATTTTTTCACATTTAGAATGCTAAAATCATGGGTTCGATTCCCCTCGATGGACAAAGGACATAGGCTTATGTGTCTTTACTATAAGAAACATACACACACAAAAATACGCAATCATGTGCTATTCAAACTAAAAAAGAAATTATTTTGCAACAGAGTTGAAATCACAGTCAACAAGAAAACATGAAATTGATAACACTGGCTGTTAGTTTACAAGTTATCCTGATAGGTAAACAATAATACTTGTTATTAGTTTACAAGTTATCCTGATAGGTAAACAATAATACTTGTTATTAGTTTACAAGTTATCCTGATAGGTAAACAATAATACTTGTTATTAGTTTACAAGTTATCCTGGTAGGTAAACAATAATACTTGTTATTAGTTTACAAGTTATCCTGATAGGTAAACAATAATACTTGTTATTAGTTTACAAGTTATCCTGGTAGGTAAACAATAACACTTGTTATAAACATACAGATGCGTAATAAAATAGCACTTTCTTTCCTGACAACAGTTGTTAATACTGTAAAATTAAAATATATTTTTAAGAGACTGTAATAATCCTTTTATTATAAACCAGAACTTATTGTTTTAACTCGCTAGAAAGACAAATTCTGCCCTGTACGTGGTGATTAAGGACATCTCTCCGACGAATGATTAACGAAGCTACTTTATTTTGCTCTCTAATGCACGATACTCCAGTGTTTAGTGTAATATTACATACTCAAAAATACACAATAGAAAAATTATATTGTGACACAGAAAATTATTTGTACTATTATATCCACTTGGGATAATAAAATTCATCATTTTCTGTGATTTTACTTAAAAGAAGATAAAATATTTACGTATTAAATACAGAAAATTATAGAATAAAAGTCTACTTGCTGACATAAAAAATATTTTCCGAAATGTTCCAACGTCTGGAAATTTAGACTAACAGATGAGCGAAATTCTCAAGACCTGAAATTTCCATAATTGTACCGCTAGTGACTTAAAATGGAACTTTGTAGCACTGATGTCTGGTAATGGTTGCACAAAGACAACAAGAAGAAAAATGTTTTTCTGACAGACATTTTGTATCGTTGCTTTACAAAGGCTGTTCTATTTTTAGAATAATCCATTTTGTTTCAACACGAAATATATATATAGGTTAAAACAAAATATGTACAATTCACGTGTGGTGTTTGGCATACTTAAGTTTTCATTAAAAACTTACTTAGTTGATTATATATTTCCAAATAAATTGTTGCCAAATAAATTTGTGTTCTTAAGCTTGGATAGAACCAATGGAATGTATTTTGTAAACAAGTTTTCAGTAAAAAGGTTTTCGCACGTTCTTAGTTTATAAATTATTTATATACATCGTACTTTATTATGCCAAGAAAATAACAAATCCTGTAAGTTATACGTCTTTATTTAATAAATTCATGTGCTGTTTTACTTCAAGGAATACAAAGCTTCACACAGAATAATATACTAGACAATTTTTCTTTTGATTCCCAGCAGTCTTTTATCTCTTATTCTATATAATTTTTGAAAAGCTTCAAGCAAAATGTCGTTCATGTTGTCCCTTTGCTATAGGGGTGTCGCCGATCATGCCCCTTTGAAGGTTTTAGAGATTCTTGCTCTTTCCCGTTGTCTAATCGATCGGTCACGACGCGAATCAATAAACTTCATGTAAACACATGATTCACGACGTATTCTAAACAATTAGGCGAATAACAGTCAGAAATAAAATATATTCTGTGACACATTCGCTATTTATGAAAAACTTAAGCCTTAAATGAAATATTGGTGAGAAACTTTGAATAATAGCCAAAGTAATTATGTGGATAACTAATGAAGTTTCTGGGGTAATTTCTTACGAGAGTACATGAAACATGTTGCATATATACATGAAAATAATAGTGTTTGTTTGTTTTTGGAATTTCCCACAAAGCTACTCGAGGGCTATCTGTGCTAGCCGTCCCTAATTTAGCAGTGTAAGACTAGACGGAAGGCAGCTAGTCATCACTAGCCATCGCCAATACTTGAGCTACTCTTTTACCAACGAAAAGTGGGATTGATCGTTACATTATAACGCTCCCACGGCTGGGAGGGCGAGGGCGACCCTCGGATTACGAGATTATGTTTTCTGACCAATGAACATACATTAAACGACTCCAACAGTTTGCATTTAAAAAACCTCGAATCGAAGAGTAAATGCTACGTCTCCAATCACACCGTTATAATGTTACAGTCAATCCCACTATTCGTTTGTAAAAGAGTTGGCTATTGGTGGTAATGACTATCTGCCTTCCTTCTTGTCTTACACTGCAAAATTATGGACGGACAGCGCAGATAACCCTTGTGTAGCTTTCCACGAAATTAAAAACAAACAAATAAACAAACTGATACGTCACGTGTTACTGCTCAAGCATGAAGTGAATAAAGCTGCAGGACATTACAACTAAAAACTAATATTTATGAAGTAAGAAAATAGAAATAAAACTTCAATCGTACAATATATATAGTTGGAAATGCAGAATATACGTATATAAAACAACATATTAAATGTACTATAAAGATATGTCTAACACGATTACAGCAATTTTAACACGTAACACAATACATAGGCCAGACAATAGGAAGTAATGAATACAATTTAGCCTTCTCTAAACAACTGAAAATAAACGTGGAAACGTAAGTTAGTTAAGGGGTTGTTTTTGTCCTTTTAAATTGTACTGTATAAATAAAACCACTTTACCTTCTTAAATATTCGTTTTGCTTAGGTTTAATTAGAACAACTGTTTATGTTTGCTTAGAACAGTGGCTCTTAACCTGGGTTCAATCGAACCCCAGGGGTTCGGCGGAGGTCAAGACACACACACTGTGTGCATCCGTTCCGTTCACCCCACTCTTATGATTCGTGACGTCATGCTTCACTTGGTCATCATTGGCTGCGGCTGATCACGTCGCATCACTTGGCCTTGCAGGGAACTTCGTGCGCTTAGCAGTCGACTTGTGACTGTAATAATCGTGAGTCATTTGTGAATTTTTCCCAATCTTTCAATCTCTTTATACTAACTATGTCAAGCAAAAACAGGAAGTGGTCTGACGAATATGTACAATATGGATTCACGTGTATAACGGAACATGATGGGAGTCAGCGTCCTCGATGCATGATTTGGAACATGATGGGAGTCAGCGTCCTCAATGCATGATTTGGAACATGATGGGAGTCAACGTCCTCAATGCATGATTTGGAACGTGATGGGAGTCAGCGTCCTCAATGCATGATTTGGAACGTGATGGGGGTTCAGCGTCCTCGATGCATGATTTGGAACGTGATGGGAGTCAGCGCCCTCGATGCATGATTTGGAACATGATGGGAGTCAGCGTCCTCGATGCATGATTTGGAACATGATGGGAGTCAGCGTCCTCAATGCATGATTTGGAACATGATGGGAGTCAGCGTCCTCAATGCATGATTTGGAACATGATGGGAGTCAGCGTCCTCAATGCATGATTTGCAATGCAAAGTTGATCAACTCTAGTCTTGCACTGGCAAAACTAAGAACTAAAGTTGCATGGATATGGGAAAAACAAGAACACAACGCTTGCTGAATTCAAGGTAAAGAGAGCCAGGTTCGATGAAAAGGCTACTTTGTCTGTTCTTGGCTTTGTACCCATCGACAAACCGATCCTCACAGCATCGTACGAAATTGTGTACTTGACTGCAAAGCAGGACAAACCACACACCATTGGTGAAGCGCTTTTCAAACCAGCTGCGTTGAAGATGGCGAATATCATACTGGGAAAATGGGCTGAAAATAAGTTATCCCAAATTCCTCTTTCAAATGACACCATCAGCAGCAGAATAGATGACATGAGCGATGACATCTTGTTTCAAGTAGTTGTAGATCTGATTTCAAGCCCAACAAAATTTAGCCTTCAACTCGACGAGACCATCAACGTTTCCAATCTAAGCCAGCTTGTTGTATTCGTGCGCTATGTGAAGAACGACGAGATTAAAGAAGATTTTTTATTTTGTAAGCCTCTTACAACAACAACTAAGGCAGCCGACATAAAGAAAGTTATGGATGACTTCTTCAGATACAACGATCTTTCTTGGGATATGGTTTCCGCAGTTTGTTCAGACGAAGCTCCAGTCATGCTGGGACGAAACTCTGGTTTTGGTGCGCTGGTGAAAGAAGATGCACCACACATCATTGTAACGCACTGTGTTCTGCACAGGCATGCGTTGGCAACAAAAACCTTGCCTTCAAAACTGGCAGAAGTATTAAAAATTGTTGTGGAACGTGTGAGCTTTGTGTGAAATAGTGCCCTGAAATACCGCATCTTCAAAAAGCCCTGTAATGAAATGTGCTCTGAATTTGAAGTACTTCTGTACCATTCTAATGTTCCGTGATTATCCCGGGGAAAGGTGCTGAATCGTGTTTTTGTCATGCGTGTAAAATTAGCTCTGATTTTGCGAGAGCACCAACATTGTCATGCAGATTGCTTTGAAAAATCTGAGCTCATTTTCATTTTGACGAATATAGTCGATATCTTCATCTCAATCAACAGATGCAGGGCGGTGGAGTCAACATTATCGAAAGAAAACCTGAAGGCTTTTCTAAAAGAGCTACCGTTATGGAAATGACTAACAGAGAATGATAACTTTGCAAACCTTCCCCTGCTGGACGACTGAGTAAGTAATATCGAAAATGTTTCTGAAATTGGAGACATTTCTTTACTCGGGGAACTGAAGAAAGCAATTGCCATGCACTTAGATGAGCTCGCAAGGTCTCTCGACCAGACAGTCATATCCAGTATGGGTGAGACAGCCGTTCATGTTTAGTGTTGCGACAGCAGATGCCAATGTTGAATACTTCAACGAAATCATTAAACTTCAGTAGGGCCAGGTTCAACTGTGTTCTTTGAACACAGTGATATTGTGTTCAACTGATGCACGGTTCATTTTGTGCACAAATATAATATCTACTTATGTTTTGAATTTGAAAAAAAACTCATATTTTATTGTTCCAATTACGAAGGGTTTAGTGAATGCGAGTACGAAACCTCCGGGGTTCAGTACCTTCAACAAGGTAAAGAACCACTGGCTTAGAATAAATGTTTAGGCCTGTTTAGAACCATTGCTTAGGTTCGTTTAGAAACAATGTTTAGGTTTGTTTAGAGTCATTGTGTAGGTTCAAATAAATTATAAACCGATATGACATTGAAAATTATCAACAAATATGAAAATATTTTAATTACATCATGTATAATGTGAATGTGCAACTTGCAGGGTAACCCTTACTATCAGTTGAAACTGTTTATTGTAAGATTACGAAAATTTTGTAAAACTATATTTAAAAGTAACGTATATCTGCCATTTGTACAGAAGCTCTATCTCGGCATGGCCAGATAGTTAAAGCACTCCATTTCTAATCCGAGGGTAGTGGGTTCAAATCCCCCGTACACTAAATATGTTTGCTCTTTCAGTCTGGAACTTAACATTTTGTTGACGATCCAAGTCCACGAAGAACAAATTAATTCTGAGTTGATATTGTCACACCTTGAATAAGCAAGCTAGCTTAACTGGCCTCTCATCGCTGAATTTTCACCGGTGATGATATTTTATGTTCTCGTAGAAATTCTAATGTCCAAGGTAATTCACTGAAGTTGAATGATTTGCAGTTTTCGAAATTAATAAACATTCCTGGTCCAATTATGTGGTTTTTGATTAGTAGGCGTAAATTACACTGGGGAACACTTTTTCAGTAACTTTGAATTGCATTGGATATTTTAACTGATTCTGAAAGAGTTTTAGGCGCTGATTTCAAATCTGAAATTAGTTTTTCTGTACAAGCTCTAGTTTGTATGCAATTTGAGGTTAATGAAATTGTACAAATGTGAACTTGCGTAAACCATGTATAAGCATTTTCACGTCCATATATATAGATAGCTTCTAATATTTTGATCATTCTTCTTTTGTTTCAGATCAAACATGGCTTCCAAAAATATATATCATTGCAAAAACTAGCCTGATGCCTACATATGTGGATGCTACACACTCAATCGTCAGAGACGTAACATATCCTCGTTCGTCAAGCGTGCCTACAAGGCATATTTTGAAGTTCATCTCGGTGATCAAGACAAGCAATGGGCTCCTCATGTTGTGTGCCACAATTGTGAGGAAATGCTTCGAGACCGGACCAAAGGAAAACGCAATGGTCTGCCTTTTGGTGTTCCAATGATTTGGCGCGAACCCACCAACCATGTAACTGACTGTTATTTCTGCATGGTAAACACAACGGGTGTTGGAAAGAAAAACCGACATAAGATTACGTATCTGAACATCCCCTCAGCTATTCGGCCTGCTCCGCACTCTGAAGAAGTTCCTGTTCCAGTTTTCAAAGGCTTGCCTTCATTGGACGATAAAGACATTGGGCATGATACAAGCGAACAAGACAGTTGTGATAGTGAATTGTCAGAAAAGTGTACACAATCGGAGAACTGTTCTTCAGACACTGAACCTTTCCCCGTCCCCAGGCTGAACTGAATGATTTAATGCGGGATTTGGGTCTTTCAAAGAAAGCAGCAGAGCTTTTGGCATCAAGATTACAAGGCAGAAATCTTGTTGATCACTCTGTTAAAGTATCATATTTCAGAAAGCGTGACCAGCTTTTTGTGACCTTCTTTTCAGAAGACAGGCAGTTTGTTTACTGCCATGATATCCAAGGGCTTCTCAAAGAACTGGGTGTACCTTACTATAGTCCTGCTGAATGGAGACTCTTTTTAGACAGTTCAAAACGCCGTCTAAAGTGTGTTCTTTTACATAATGGGAATGTTTATGGAGCAGTATCTATCGGTAACTCAGTGCATTTGCGGGAAGACTATGATGATATGAGAATGGTCATGGACTTATTAAAATATCATGAGCACAATTAGATCATTTGTGTAAACTTAAAGATGGTCAACTTTCTTCTTGGACAACAGAAAGGTTTCACCAAGTTTTCATGTTTCCTCTGTATGTGGGACAGCCGAGCACGAGACAGACATTGGGTCCAGAAGAACTGGCCTATTCGTGACACCCTTGAAGCAGGCATGCAAAATATCATACAAGACCCAATTGTAAGCAGAGATAAGATCATCTTTCCTCCTTTTCACATCAAATTAGGTTTGATGAAGCAATTTGTCAAGGCACTGGAAACCGAAGGTGAATGTTTCCAACACATCATTCCAAGGTTATCATTTGAGAAGATCAAAGCAGGCGTGTTTGATGGCCCACAGATTCGAACCCTAATTCGTGATGATCAGTTTGTTGCTAAGATGACCGCTTTAGAAAAGGCAGCATGATTATCCTTTGTGGCAGTCGTTCAGAACTTCCTTGGAAACAATAAGGCGGAGAACTACAGTGAACTTGTGAACAGAATGCTCCTCGCCTTTCGTGATCTCGGGTGCAACATGAGCATCAAGCTTCATTTTTTGAACAGCCACCTTGATAAGTTCCCTGACAACCTGGGGGCTGTGAGTGACGAACAAGGAGAACGATTCCACCAAGACCTAAAGGTCATGGAAGAACGCTACCAAGGGCGCTGGGACAAAAGTATGATGGCTGACTACTGCTGGAGCATTAAACAAGATTGTCCAGATGAAGTGTACAAACGCAAATTCCTACCTGAATAAAATACACAAACAAATTGATAAGCTATTCCTATAATTTCCTATAATAATGAAAAATTAAAAAATAAATAAAAATGTCAAATTGCATAAAATCTGTAGCTTGCAGACAAAACCCGACTTCAGATTTTAAATCAACACACTCAAATTGACTATAGAAACGTCTTTTTTTAAATGCAACAAAATGAGTGTTCCCCAGTGTTATAGTTTCCGCGGCTTTCAGCTCACTGACTGTAGCTATCCAATAACATTTTTGAGTATCTCCCAACTGCTTTTTATACGAATCAGGCGAAACTTTAGGACTTTCAACAATATTCTACTGTGTTTTTGTAAACGAATATTGGTGATTCTTAATTTCAATAATCTGGTACAAATTTATAAAACAGGCGGGACTTACACAATACACAGCCAACAATATACGTCACATGCAGAAAATAGAACCGTACTGCAACAAATGTAGCTCTTACATGTTTAACGGTCAATTCGTTACACCAGTACAATAGTTTTCTTACCTGTAGTCTTTATTATAAAACATATTCGGTAGTTTCTTGCTTCATTAGTTTTTGTTTGTTTGTCTCTTTCTTCCTTCAAAGGCTCATCATGGCCAGGTGGTTGGGCGTTTGACTCGTATCTGAGATTTGCGGGTTCGAATCCGAGTGACACCAAACATGCTCGCCCTTCCGGCCGCGGTGGCATTATAATGAGAAGACAAATCCCACTATCCGTTGATTAAAAGAGTAACGCAAGAATTGATAGTGACAAGGCGACAACTAGCCGCCTTCCCTCAAGTTTTACACAGCTAATTTAAGGATGGCTAGAGCAGATAGCCCTCGTGCAGCTTTGCTCGAAATTCAAAGACAAACAAATAAAGCTCTGCATCTCCTGATTGATACACAAAAAACTCCCTATCCTATCGTGTAATTTATATTGGCGTCACGCTTTTGCCAGCAAGACCCTATCGATTAGTACGTCCAGTACTTGGACCACCGGTAAACCTGGTTGTCGATTGGAAACAGCGGGGATTGTGTAAAGAGCCTGTTTTACAGTTATTTCTTTTGTCAACACTTACAGAAGGGAACAAAAGCCGCGATGCATTGCGAGAGATCCCCATATATTTGTAGTCGGCATCGATTGGGTTTATTTGTTCTTCCAAAATCGTTTGTCTAAATTACCTGTTCAATTACTGATTTCATACGAACAAGGATTTACTTTAAACAGAATAAATTAACATCATCGACCAACCGTTGTGCCGTTGGAGGAAAAAACTGTAGTGGAAATAAAATTAAATTATATCTTATAAACAGCTAAAACCTTTGAGTTTAAGGTTAACATCAAATAAAATCTGATATAACCTTTCATAAAATATTCGTAAGCAAATAAATATTTCTAAATAAATAAAACAAGTTATACTAGACGGTAAAAAGTCGTGTTATTTTTAAACACGTAGGTGTTGTTGATGTGACCACATAAGCTTTATGTTATTAGCATTACCAGGTAAGCTTTGTAGATTTGATATTATAACACACTGGGAAGCTTTGTTTTCACTAAAGTGATTTTATAAAGTTTCTTTGGTTTTCTTATGATTACTTGTTGACTGCACTCAAAACACTTGCTGGATTTTATGTCATTGCTGAGATACTAAATAAAACAATGACTTAACTCATTTTTGCAAACAACTTGTATAACTCATTAACAGTTTCCTGTTAATGATAATGGTTTATTGTTAATGGTGATGGCTTTCTGTTAATGGTGACAGTTTATTGTTAATTATGATCGTTTCCTGTCATTAATAATGATTTTCTGTTAATAATGATCGTTTCTTGTTAATGATAATGGTTTATTGTTAATTATGATAATTTCCTGTTAATGGGGATGGTTTATTGTTAATAATGATCATTTCCTGTTAAAATTAATGAGTATCTGTTAATGATGATGGTTTTCTGTTAATGATAATGATTTCCTGTTAATGACAATGGTTTCCTGTTAATGATAATAATTTCCTGTTAGTGACGATGTTTTCCTGTTAATGATGATCGTTTCTTCTTAATGATAATGGTTTATTGTTAATTGTGATAGTTTCCAGTTAAAGATAATGATTTCCTGTTAATGGCGATGGTTTCCTGTAAATGGTGATGGTTTATTGTTAATAATGATCGTTTCCTGTTAATGATAATGATTCAATGTTAATGACGATGGTTTCCTATTAATGATTGTGGTTTCCTGTGAACGACAACGTTTTCCTGTTAATGATAATGGTTTATTATTAATGATGATGGTTTCCTGTTAATGATAATGGTTTATTATTAATGATGATGGTTTTCTGTTAATGATAATGGTTTATTATTAATGATGATGGTTTCCTATTAATGATGATGCTTTCCTGTTAATGATGATGCTTTCCTCTCAATGATAATGGTTTATTATTAATGATGATGGTTTCCTGTTAATGATAATGGTTTATTATTAATGATGATGGTTTCCTGTTAATGATAATGGTTTATTATTAATGATGATGGTTTCCTATTAATGATGATGCTTTCCTGTTAATGATGATGCTTTCCAATGATATGGTTTTTAATGATGATGGTTTCCTGTTAATGATAATGGTTTATTATTAATGATGATGGTTTCCTGTTAATGATAATGGTTTATTATTAATGATGATGGTTTCCTGTTAATGATAATGGTTTATTATTAATGATGATGGTTTCCTGTTAATGATAATGGTTTATTATTAATGATGATGGTTTCCTGTTAATGATAATGGTTTATTATTAATGATGATGGTTTCCTGTTAATGATGATGGTTTATTATTAATGATGATGGTTTCCTATTAATGATATGGTTTATTATTAATGATGATGGTTTTCCTATTAATGATAATGTTTCTGTTAATGATGATTTTAATGAATGATGTTATGATTGATAATGGTTTATTATTAATGATGATGGTTTCCTGTTAATGATAATGGTTTATTATTAATGATGATGTTTTTCTGTTAATGATAATGGTTTATTATTAATGATGATGGTTTCCTGTTAATGATAATGGTTTATTATTAATGATGATGGTTTCCTATTAATGATGATGCTTTCCTGTTAATGATGATGCTTTCCTCTCAATGATAATGGTTTATTATTAATGATGATGGTTTCCTGTTAATGATAATGGTTTATTATTAATGATGATGTTTTTCTGTTAATGATAATGGTTTATTGTTAATGATGATGGTTTCCTCTTAATGATAATGGTTTATTATTAATGATGATGGTTTCCTGTTAATGATAATGGTTTATTATTAATGATGTTTTTCTGTTAATGATAATGGTTTATTGTTAATGATGATGGTTTCCTGTTAATGAAGGTAATATTTCTAATAATATTAATTATTAAACCTTAGTTACATTACATAATACTACTTTGCCTTAAAAACACGACGTAACCTTCTTGATTATTCTCTAACAATTTGATTCATTGAAAATGTTTCTTATGATAAAGATAACATGTTTACGGTATTCAAATTCCCGATAATTATGCAGGTTCTGTATTTCTAATTCATGTTGGTAAAATTTTGGTTTCCATAGAACGTGTTTCAAGTCGGAATTTTAATTCACTGTTGATATTGCTATAGCACCGCGACAGAAAAAAAAAACAGAAAATGTTTTTGTTTTATTTTGTCAGATTGGAACTTCTCAACATTGTTGAGACTAGCAATAAGAAACCAGACTAATTACTAATCCTCACTTAATACTGTATCATACCACTTACTTTCGTTGTGACCGAGACATCTGACTGTGACAACGTATATTGTAAACATCCACAGTATTCGGGATTGTTTCCTCCACAAATTACCCTCATTCGTCGTCATGGTAAAACGCGTTATGTGAGATAACAATCACCCATCGTCAGATCTGTCTAGGCTGTTTTCTTCGTGGCTAACTACGATACGATATTGGCCTTGTAACAACTTTAATACCAGAAGTCGGTCCTGTAACACAACGCCAGTTTCTCGCAGTTCGCTAGATGAATGTGCTTCGAACACCTTATTGTTAAGAAATGACGAAGATCCAGACAAAACCCGCTGTTCTCCACTATCAACCAACTCACGGCTGAGTCCATTTAAGCTAAGGGTAAAAGGATACATTAGATATATTAGCGTAGAGTTTCTTAAAAACAAAACTGTAAATAAATGTTTTTAAGAAGCTATACGCTAATATTTTAAGAAATTGTACGGTAAAATTTTAAGAAACTTTACGCTAAGAGTTATAGAAACTCGTCTCTAATATTTTAAGGAACTGTACGCTAACACGTTAAAGAACTGTACGTTAATATTTTAACACCTTTCATATAATTTATTTATTATGGTTAGGATATAATAATAGTTTTAATTTAATAATATTAAGATATCTATTGTTGAAAGAGTGACAAGTGTAGATTTTTCAAAAGTTCATTCACAGCCTTTTTGTAAACAGTTTTTCTTAAACACAAAAATATAAAATATTAGAAAAAAAATATCTTTATTTCTTGAAAAATATTAATTTTATATTTGATTTTTCCATTTCTGAGTATGGTTACAAGTTATAACCCGAGATACCATAATATTTATTTGTATTCAGGATACAACAATGGATGTAACAAGTATTGTGTGGTTCCAATAGTACTTTAATTATTGAAAATTCATAAGAGACTAGCTTAAGAAAATTGTGTTTAATAATATAATAAATCTGATACTAATGTTGCGTGTATAACTGCAATGAAAAATATAAACAATTACTCTAATGAATTCGTCGTTAGGTCGAATTCATCTTTCAACTCGTTATTCATTATCACGAAACTTATGGGTATAAATTACCTGGAAAACCCAGAATTCTCTGAATCAATATGAATAACACGTTTGCACTTGTCTGTCCAAAACTTTTCTGAAAAAAAATTCTCGATCAAACGCTACAAATCTCACATCTTTAGAAAGACCGGATAAGTCCGGATTATAAATCGTCTCTTTCATTGAGAATCACGTCACATGCCTTTCGTTTTGTTAAACTTTTTAATACAATGAATATGTTGCAAGATGTCACAATGTCGTTGTCATCACGCAACGAGTAGTTTGGGTTTCAACTTTATAGTTTTTTTATTTGCAAAGTGTTTCGCATAAACACTACTTAAACCGCAGGTAATATTCCAAAGAAAATTAACATTACACTAATTACAATTTCTATGGGCTTTCTTGACAGAACGCTTGTGACATTGCGAACACGCATTCAGAAGTTTCTGTTTAATCAGCTAAGTTTGTCTTCATTGCAACTTTATATTTACTTTACTTTCCAGGAAGTTGGCTTCGATTAGTTTCACAAACTGCTGTAAACAACTTTTAACTGAGTTTTTTCTTGGGTACAGGTTTTGTTATTCGTTTTTGTGAGTTATGTTTTTCAAGTAGTTAAATTCTCTCACTATATACTGTTACAAGTACCATTACTACACTTTATTGTTTATTGTACTCGTAGTTTTATTAAACAAAATTAAGTATATGTAAATTTGTTTGCCTGCACAATTTTATTTTTATTTTATTTCAAATGGTCCAGGACTTATTGATCTAACACACAGTGCCTGTAAGAGCGCGTGCGTGAAAATAATAGAATGAAGAATCTTCAAGCCAAGAGCGTGAAAAGCCAAGTGTTTTACGGATTGTGACTACATTTTAATATATATATTCAAAGAGATAGTATAAGGATCGAAGCTCATATTCCCATAAATTTTCTGTTTTCTTCCAAAATAGTGAATATACTTAAGGAACTGTACGGTATTATTAGAAACTCTATACCAATATTTTAGCCCTCCAGTCGCTCAGCGGCGTGTCTACGGACTTACAACCCTAAAAACCTGGTTTCGATACCCGTGGTGGGTAGAGCACAGATAGTCCATTAGAGGACTCTGTGCTTAATTAATTAATTATTTTTTTAAATAAATTGTTTCATAATTTTTATATTTCCTACTTTGATCATGACGTAACGATCCGACCAGTTAAAGAACGTTTATTCCCTACAGACACCCGTGTTTATAAATATTTTCCTTTTCTATCTCTATAAATTTCAGATTTCTAAAATATTCTCATTACCTTTTCATGCGCAGAATAATAAATGAAATAGGTTGTTTATTTTATCTTACTAACCACACTGGCCCTGTATGGCCAGGTAATTAAGTTGTAATCTGAGGATCGCAGGTTCGGATCCCCGTCACACCAAACATGCTCGCTCTTTCAGCTGTGGGGGCATTATAATGCGACGGTCAATCCCACTATTCGTTGGTAAAAGACTAGCCCAAGAGTTGGCGGTGGGTGGTGTTGACTAGCAGCCTTTCTTCTTGTCTTACACTGCTAAATTATGGACGGCTAGCGCAGATAGCCTTTGAGTAGCTTTATGCGAAATTCAAAACAAACAAACTAACTAACCACATTAAATCATCCCTCTGATGTCCACTTAGAGCATTTTCAGCATAATTACAACCTTCTGATGTTTTTATAGTCAACCATGAGTACAGAATATTTGCACGTGATATCTCTAAATAAATTCGACGTCTAAAATAAATCCCATCCACACACCAGTTTGTAATATATTTTATTTGCTAACGTGAGATAACTTATTTGAATGTAGCCCTAGACACAAGTTACACTCCGAATACTTTAACACTGATTTTCTGTAGACGAGAAGATTTTAAAACTATTAATTATCACTGTATTGTTGTCAATCTTTAGTCTAAAAAAACAGCAAAAATTAAATAAGTTAAAAAGAATTATAATACTATTGACCATCACAAGTATGAAGATGGATTATAATACTTGTCTGTCTGTTTGTGGCCCGGCATGCCCAGGTGGTTAATGAACTTGACACGTAATCCGAGGGTTGCATGTTTGAATCCCGTCACGCCATTACTCGTTGGTAAAAAAGGAGCCCAAGAGTTGGCAGTAGGTGGTGATGATTATCTGCCTTTCCTCTAGTATTACACTGCAAATTTTTGGATGGCTAACGCAGATGGCCCTCATGTAGCTTTGCGCGAAATTCAAAACAAACCAAACTGTCTGTTTATTTGTTGAATATCGCATAATGAATTTTAACTAGCCAGTCTTGATTTACAAGTGATAAACAAAAGGGGAGTAGCCAATACCACGGACCCTCAATTTTCGTAATATACTTTTTCCAAGGAACACAGGAATCAGTTTTGACATTATGATACCCCATGGTCAAAATAGTGACTACGTTCAGCAATAGGTTTCGATCCCACGATCCGCATATTTGGAGTCAATGTCTTTTAACCAGCTGGCCATGCCGGGCTCCGTTTCTGTTTGATATGTATACACACAACAGAAACTGTATTTTTATAGTTGGGTTACTACTTATATTATTCCCCCTCTTACCTAATACACCAGTTTTTAAATCTCGAGGTTTATAGTTCTAAAAATCAATTTTAAATTCCCCTGGTGGGCGTAGCACAGGTAGCCATTGTGTAACGTTTAACAACAATGAAATTTGACTCGGTGTTGTTTTCGAATACTAGAATTTATTGGAACGTTATTTTTTATGTTTTCAAGAACTTAAAATTTCGTATATTAATTTTAAGCAAAAAGCTACACAAGTGGCTCTTTGGTCGAAGGTATTTAATCTCACATTCTATCACAATAACTCCTCGAAATAAATTAAATATTATCGAAAGATAAACTGTTTCTATTTTTCACATTTTCTAATATATAGTTATGAATTTAACATTGTAAATTATATACAACTGTGTTTGGAGATTCAATGATACCTTTAATGAGTTATTATAATAAATTAATGTCTCGTTTGCCACACGTATAAAGAAACTAGCTTTTGATGACTGATGATACGGGTCTTTTAGTTAATTAACACAAGTCACTCGAAACTAAAAGAATTCAGCCAATAAAGTATCTGTCGTATTGAATGAATCAAATAAGAAACCAAAGTATTTTTGACAACCAAAATGGGGTTTGTCATGTCGAGGTGCGGATCGAAACCCATAATCGAACACGGTTGCCTTTCAGACCTTATATCACAGTCAATCTCTCTATTCTTTCATCGAGGATAGTCCAAAGATAGGCGGTGGGCGGTGCAGACTAGCTGCTTTCCCTCTAGTCCATCACTTCAATATTATAGACGGTTAGCAAACATAGCCCTTAAGTGACTTTGTAGAAAAACTCACCATAAATCAAATTCCAGATACCAACACATCGAATTATATTACACATATAAATAGACGCTTGCAGGATAGAGGATAAGATAACAATTTACAACGAAGTAGATTTTGTGAAGTAAAACGAAATCCATATTATTTACTCCTCAGTAGGCTTATGTTCGTTGCTCTAAATCATATTTCCGCTTCATTATACAACCTTGTAAAGTTTGGAATGATTTGTTGAACGACATAAAAGATAATAGCATGTTTTTTCTGTTGATTTTGTCGGTCACTTGTATAATAAATGAGAGTTGAAATAATAAAACTAGTTTTTCTCCAGAAAAGAAAGAAGGTTTCTCATCTAACGTTTTTTATTTGTTTATTAGTTCACGCGCATAACTGTGCAAACGTCCAATCCAGGATTTACTGCTGATTTAACGTGAATTTTAAATACTAGAGTTTCACAAAATAATCTATCATCATTTTTTTTTCCGAATAATCTTTGACGTTCTTGTTTCAAGGTAATCAAAACATTATATTTGCTTTTCCAAATGTTTTTGCGATGTGTTTATTTGATATCTTGAAACAGTTTCTACTTAAGGGGGATAATTTGATGACATTTCTACTAATTTTTCTACTTGTTTAACTTTTACTCTATTTGTAACTTTTATTTTCTTAATGAAATTTCCCACTAAAATCAATTAATTAGATGTTTTGTGTTTTTACGCTACAGATAATCCAACATAGTAAATATTGAAACGAATACGCCCTCTATATTGATGAAACATAGACATTAAAAACAACAACACTTTAAATCCATAGTTATACTAATGAACAGTATTTTCATCACTATTAAAATATTTTCTCTTATTTATGATCCAAAACACCTTGTGTTGTAACACCTCGTTTTTTGTGTTCCGTCAAAGGTTTTGAAAAATTAAGTATGTTTACGGGGGTTTGTTTTACGTAGATCGCCTGTTGTGTGCTAAACAACCAACACTCAATTAAATCAAAATTAAGATAAACATATCAAATAAAGTATTTTCAAAGATTTGAGTAACAAGGATGATTTTTGTATTTAAAGCATTTGCAAAAAAAAATACACATCCCAAAAGTGACACATTAAAGACTCTCCAATAAGTACTGTGGACAATTGTCTATAGTCTCTAATCATGGAACATCAAAGACTCTTTAATAAGGACTGTGGACAATTGTCTATAGTCTCTAATCATGGAACATCAAAGACTCTTTAATAAGGACTGTGGACAGTTATCTATAGTCTCTAATCATGGAACATCAAAGACTCTTTAATAAGGACTGTGGACAGTTGTCTATAGTCTCTAATCATTTTATTTACGGTCTGTGTGGTTCGTGGCCACTTACATCATCTTAACAAAGTAACGATTTTAATTTTTGTCATTTACAAAACATTTTAATATAAACTCAGCAGCACTACTTATAAATGTAGGAAAAGTGTTATCATTATTTAGATACGTAAGTAAAGTGTTATTATTATCTATATAAGTAAGTAAAATGTCATTATTTATGTTAGTAAAGTGCTATCATTAGTTATATAAGTAAGTAAAGTGTTGTCATTATTTATATATGTAAGAACAGTGTTATATTATCTATATAAGTAAAGTGTTATTGTTTATTTATGTAAGTAAAGTGTTATCATTGTTTTTATGTATGTAAAGTATTATCATTATTTAAAACAAGCCAAACAATATGTACCAGAACCAGAAACGCAAACAATATATACTACAACCAGAAACAAACACTGCATACCAGGACCAGAAACACAAACATTATATCCCAGAACCACGAACATAAATATCATGTACCAGAACGAAACTTTCCTTGTGTTTTGCTGTTTGAGCTTTTGTGATTATATTGAAAAGCTGGGTTGAATGATAACTATTTATTTTAATAACAGGAACATGCACGAATTATTTACAAATTCGAAAATTAAAGATGATTTTAGTTACTTCCATAAAAACTGCAACGGATTGGATAATACCTTATGTATCAAAATTATATTAATAATTAACACAATTTATTATCCATCCATTGAGTACATATTAGTGCAAGTGTCACAGCATTGGATAATACGTTTTGTGAGTCACCTCAGTAAAATGTCCTGATAATCCATCTGTTCAAATTACTCATATTGCAGGATTTTGGTTAAATATGCAGTTAACCTGTCCTGATAATCCATCTGTTCAAATTACTCATAATGCAGGATTTTGGTTAAATATGCAGTTAACCTGTCCTGATAATCCATCTGTTCAAATTACTCATAATGCAGGATTTTGGTTAAATATGCAGTTAACCCGTCCTGATAATCCATCTGTTCAAATTACTCATATTACAGAATTTTGGTTAAATATGCAGTTAACCTAGTGATTATAATCAGCTAACAACACGAGGACTCTTTGTGGCTTTAAACTATTGAATGTTACACATAAATCAGGTCCTCAATCTTTCTGTATGTTAAGATTTGTTTGTTTCTTTGGAATTAACCACACATCTCCAAATCAGCTATCGGTGCTCTGCCAACTACCGGTATCGAAACCTGCTTACTAGAGATGTCATTCCACAGATACGTCACTGGGGAGCTAAGATAAAAGTGATCAGTTAGTTTATTTGACGTTTATTTTTATGAGAGTCACGAGAAAGTCAATAAAATAAATTATACATGATTTTTATTGTTTCTTGATTCAACAAGTAAGGTAATCTAGAAGTTGTATTGCTTTGATTAATAATATGAGAAAACCCAGAAGTTGTATTGGTTTAATTAAATATTTAAGAAAACACAGAAGTTGTATTGTTTCAATTAAAAACAAGATAACCAAGAAGTTGTATTGTTTCAATTAAAAACAAGATAACCAAGAAGTTGTATTGTTTTAATTAAAAACAAGATAACCAAGAAGTTGTATTGTTTTAATTAAAAACAAGATAACCAAGAAGTTGTATTGTTTTAATTAAAAACAAGATAACCAAGAAGTTGTATTGTTTTAATTAAAAACAAGATAACCAAGAAGTTGTATTGTTTTAATTAAAAACAAGATAACCAAGAAGTTGTATTGTTTTAATTAAAAACAAGATAACCAAGAAGTTGTATTGTTTTAATTAAAAACAAGATAACCAAGAAGTTGTATTGTTTTAATTAAAAACAAGATAACCAAGAAGTTGTATTGTTTTAATTAAAAACAAGATAACTAAGAAGTTGTATTGTTTTAATTAAAAACAAGATAACCAAGAAGTTGTATTGTTTTAATTAAAAACAAGATAACCAAGAAGTTGTATTGTTTTAATTAAAAACAAGATAACCAAGAAGTTGTATTGTTTTAATTAAAAACAAGATAACCAAGAAGTTGTATTGTTTTAATTAAAAACAAGATAACCAAGATGTTGTATTGTTTTAATTAAAAACAAGATAACCAAGAAGTTGTATTGGTTTAATTAAAACTGAAAGAAACTTTGAATGAAATAGAAACTACTGATTCATTTTTAAACACTCAAGAAATGGAAGATGTCTTTTCTGCTAGAGGGCTACATGCTGGACTGGTCACGTCCAACCAGAACTGTTATTTCTAGAAATGAAATATGAATTTTGTATCATTCATTTCATTTACACATACATGTTTACACTAAGTTTCATTCAGTTTTCTAAAATCAAATATATAGTAAGTGATTTTGTTATCCAGTATCTTCAAGGGTCTCAGATATAAGACCATTAGCTTGGCTCACGTAAGTTGCACAAAATGTTTTATCAAATAATTCCCACTTGAGTTTTAAATCATTATTTGTCATACAAGACCCGTCTACAGTGGCTCAGTAGTCTTAGCGCTTATCACACAAAATCGTCGGTTTCAATGACCGTGATAGGCAGAGTTCATATAGCCTAATACTAGTTACAACAAACTAAACAGGCAGACATAGAAATAAGCCTACTTGATGTAATTCTGGATTCAAATTTAGACAGATATCCGACAAAAATACATTGAGGCTTCATAAATGATTTTGAAACAATAGGAATAATTTGTGTTAAGGATTCGCTTGACATGTTGGAGACGATAACATCTATATATCACCGATGTAAACATGATTCATTAATATTATAACATCTATATATCACCGATGTAAACATGATTTATTAATATTATAACATCTATATATCACCGATGTAAACATGATTTATTAATATTATAACATCTATATATCACCGATGTAAACATGATTTATTAATATTATAACATCTATATATCACCGATGTAAACATGATTTATTAATATTATAACATCTATATATCACCGATGTAAACATGATTTATTAATATTATAACATCTATATATCTGCTTTTGTAAACATGATTTATTAATATTATAACATCTATATATCTGCCTTTGTAAACATGATTTATTAATATTCTAGAGGTGGACAAGTTAAACATTACTGGGACTGTTTGGTTAAAGATTATAAGGTTTGTGCGGATCGTATTAAGTGTTTGAATTGTGTTTTTATTAATTCCATCCGAGAACATGCACAATCCATCTATTCATTCAAAGCAACGATACTAATGTTTCAAAAAGTCTCAGATTTTACCTTTATCAACAGCATTGTAAACATTATACATCAATTAAAGTGAAAGGTTATACCACGTCCACTAAGTTAAGATCAACTTTCTCAGAGTAAGAAAAACTAACACAAAGTTCTATCAGAAAACGTTAAAACCGTATTAAGACCAAGCCTCGTGGAATGGCATGAGACCAAATATGGCACGATGTGCAGTATTCAAACCAGACGCTCTTCAAACCGTATTAAGACCAATCAGTGATGTCGAGAAACCCACTTGTTAAAAATTTTATATGCAAAAACGGCTCGTATGGGTTGAGAAAATATTTCAAATAGAAGAGCGAACAACGTTTCGACCTTCTTCGGTCATCGTCAGGTTCACAAAGAAAGAGGTAACTGACCGGAAGCTGACCACATGTTTGGAAGGGGTTGTGTAACTTTGTGTCGTAATGTAGAGGGCGGGGTTAGATGTTTGAATATATAATTTTATCTATAATATTAATATAGGTATAATGACGTTCCTTTATATTGGTTTATTTTGGGTTTAAGTTGTTGTATAAGTAAGGCTTCTTTAATTTTGCGTTTGTTTATGTTTGTTTCTTTATTTAGTATTTTAGTGTTTTCTATGGTTATGTTGTGTTCATTTGACTTGCAGTGTTCGAAAACGTGTGAAGGTGACTTTTTATGTTTTTTGAATCTGGTTTCCATTTTTTCTACTTGTTTCTCCAATATAGAAGTCGTGGCAGTTATCACATTGTATTTTATAAATAATGTTGGTGTGATGTTTGTCAGTATAGTTCTTACATAGTATAGACCTCAGTTTCGTGCCTGGTTTTTGAATCAACTTAGTATTAACTGGAATGTTATATTTTGTTACTAGTTTTTGCCAAATGTTGGTTATTCGTTTGCTGATGTCAGGAATATATGGTATACAGCAGTATATGGTTTCGTGATTTTTTGATTCGTGAGATATATTTACTTTTGTTGGTTGATTTTGCTTTCTGTCTAGGTTTCTGCGTATAATGTTTTCTACGGTTTGTGGAGGAAACTTATTGATGTTGATGAAGTATTGTTTTATTTTGTCTAATTCATCGTTAATTTTATCTGGTGAGCATAGTTTTATGGCTGTGTTTATCTGGTTTCTTAGTACGTTGAGTTTTTGTTTTGTTTCATGTGCTGAGTCCCAAGGAATGTATAGTCCAGTATGGGTGATTTTTCGGTGGATTTCTGTTTTGAATTGTTTGTCGATTCTTATAATTTTGAGGTTAAGAAATGATATTTGATTGCTTTCTTCCTGTTCACATGTGAAGTTAATGTTGGGATGTATAGAGTTAATGTGAGTGAAAAAGTTAAGTATGTGTTCTGTAGATTCGAATCCCGCAACCGTGTCATCTACATATCTGTACCAGTATAGTGGTGGATGTAATGCTGTATTAATTGCTTGTGTTTCAATTTGTGTCATAAAAATATTGGCTAGAACTGGTGATACTGGGTTGCCCATGCTTAGGCCATTTGTTTGTATATAGTTTTGGTTGTTAAACATGAAGTTTGTCTTTATTGTGGTGAATTCTATGAGGGTTGCTAACTGGTTACTGGGAATGTCTATAATTGGGTTATGGTCTCGGCTATAGAGTTCTAAGGCTATCTTGCAGGCTTCTGTTGTTGGAACTTCTGTAAAGAGAGATATAACATCAAAACTGGCCATTAAGGCTTTATGATTAAGTTGATTTAGAATAGACTTGAAATTAAAAGAGTCTTTGATGAATGAGCTGGCTGATGTTACATATTTGGAGAATGCCCATGCTATGTATTTACCAAGATTGTAATTAAACGATTCATATCTTGACATTATTGGTCGTAATGGACAATGTGGTTCATGAGGTTTGGGGATGCCGTATATTTGCGGTGTGCGTGAGTCGGTTTTACGTAGGTAGGAATAAAGTGTTTGTGAAATTGTGTTGGTTTTTTTCATTTGTTGTAGTAATTTGTTCAGTTACGTCTCGTGTGTCTTTGTTGGATTTGTGTGTATTGGTTTAAATTTGTTCGTGTCTGATAGGATGTTATTCATTTTTGTATGTTTTCATTCGTGTTCATTATTACTATAGCGTTACCTTGTTGTTGTTTTGAATTAAGCACAAAGCTACACAATGGGCTATCTGTGATCTGCCCACAACGGGTATCGAAATCCGGATTTTAGCGTGTAAGTCCGCAGACATACCGCTGAGCCACTGGGGGGCATAGCGTTACCTTTATCTGCTTTTAGAATTTTTATGTTTCTGTCTTGTTTTAGGTTTTTAATCCAATTAATGTCTCTTTTTGTAAGGTTGTTTTTTAGTTTTCTGTTTTGTGAAATTATGTTGATGGTTTTGTAAGAAAATTCTTTGAAAAAATCGTTTAAGATGTTGTTTTTAGGTGTTTCTGGAAAATATAAAAAATTAAAGAAGCCTTACTTATACAACAACTTAAACCCAAAATAAACCAATATAAAGGAACGTCATTATACCTATATTAATATTATAGATAAAATTATATATTCAAACATTTAACCCCGCCCTCTACATTACGACACTCAGTTACACAACCCCTTCCAAACAGGTGGTCAGCTTCCGGTCAGTTACCTCTTTCTTTTTGAACCTGACGATGACCGAAGAAGGTCGAAACGTTGTTCGCTCTTCTATTTGAAATATTTTCTCAACCCATACGAGCCGTTTTTGCATATAAAATTCGTATTGAGACCAGGCCTCGTGGAATAGCATGAGACCAAATACGGCATGATGTACGATATTTACATCATACATTGTTTAAATTACACCCAAATACAGTATTTTATTAAGATAAAAGGTGTAACGGCCTTACTCTAGAAGTATATGTGTAGTCCATGTGCTTCAGTCAACCAATCACAGTAGGTTAAACCTTGTACTTCTTTCTCTCAAAAATTTTGAAAGCTCGAATTTGTATACTTTTAACAATATATGAGCTTCTATGTACGTTGTATATATCGAACAACTTTTATTCGTATCTATACGATTCTCATATACCACTAAAATACCTATAGTTTCAATCCTAAAATCACAAATATTTCATCAATTAATAACTACTGTAATTTAGTAATAACTTCTGTAATTTTGTAATAACTACTGTAATTTAGTGAAAAATGTAGCGAAGTGACCGCAGTGAAAAATGCATGTTTTAATTCCAACTGTTATGCTATCAAACAAGTGTTTTTAATCGTGTCAGATCTGGACTTTCATCTCTGTGTCAAAGACTAGAATAACGTTACAAAACGTGCTCGACCTTTCAGTTGGTCAGTTCCACTATTCGTTGATTCAGAGAAACCCAACAGTTTGACGTTGGTGGTGGTACTTAGTTGCCTATCTTCTAGAGGTGTGTGGAGGTGGTAACTGGCTGCTTTCTTTCTGGACGTGGGTGGAGGTGGTAACTGGCTGCTTTCTTTCTGGACGTGTGTGGAGGTGGTAACTGGCTGCTTTCTTTCTGGACGTGTGTGGGGGTGGTAACTGGCTGCTTTCTTTCTGGACGTGGGTGGAGGTGGTAACTGGCTGCTTTCTTTCTGGACGTGGGTGGTGATGGTAACTGGCTGCTTTCTTTCTGGACGTAGGTGGTGGTGGTAACTGGATGGAGGTGGTAACTGGCTGCTTTCTTTCTGGACGTGGGTGGAGGTGGTAACTGGGTGGTGGTGGTAACTGGCTGCTTTACTTCTAGAGAGGTGGAGTTAATTTGTTGTCTTCCTTCTAAAAGTGGGTGGTGGTGATTAGATGCTTTCCTTCTAGAGGGGTGATGGTGGTGGTGGTAATTAGTTGCCTTCCTTCTAGAATTTGGTGGTTGTGGTGGTGACTAGCTACTTTCCTTTTAGACATGGTGACTATCTGCCTTTTATCTAATCTTTCTCTTAAAGTCAGTGAATAGCTTCGCATGAAATTCGACAAAAATAATCAATCTAATCGTAAAACTACTCAGATGATTTCTATGAAATCATTGTTTTACTGTCGTTATGATTATGTGGGTGTACTTTGAACTAATGGAAGTACGTGCTCGGCATACAGAGAGCAATTGGAAACCATATTATTTCACCATAGTGTATGCAATTAGATTTGAAAAGCATTTTCATATAGATACGTTAAATTTGCCAGAAAACCAAATGCTTACAGATAAGATACGTATAGTAGTGGCAAGAAGTAATGTCATTCCATAAGATACGTATAGTAGTGGCAAGAAGTAATGTCATTCCATAAGTTTTGATCTGATTGTTTTCACTAACGCATGTATCACGTGAACGATATTTCACTGATGACGTCGTTGTTTGTTTTAGACCGAAGACAAATTAGACTATCTGCTGTTACCACTGCGGGGAATCGAATCCCAGATTCAAGCGCTGCTGATCTGTAAACTTAATGCTGTCCCGCCGGGTACGCCCTTGTGACGTATTTAGTGGAGGTTGTTATTAATGTAGAAAGATAACACGAACGTTATCGAATCTGGCAGTGATTGGTTATTATGTACCAGTTTGACTTCCTGCGTTTACGAAGAACTCTTCACACAATGTTCGGTGTGAAAAAATGATCCCATCATTTCAGTGCACATTAGAGACCAACGTGACTGGCCTCATAAAGTAACTCCGCTCATTTCAGTATTAATGTGAAAACACAACAAAAATCTTTCTTGTTCTGCACTCAGCAAATCCCGCGAAGCTGACAAGATTTACGGAAATAAAAGAGAAAAGAACAAGAAAACTGAGAATAAGATAAAAAATCTTGGCATATGTTTTGTTTCCAGTTTAACATCAGAGAATATCGCACTACTGGAGTAGAACTACGAGAAACTAATCATATATCGAACTGATGAAGTGGAGCTACGAGAAACTAATCATATATCGAACTGATGAAGTGGAGCTACGAGAAACTAATCATATATCGAACTGATGAAGTAGAGCTACGAGAAACTAATCATATATCGAACTGATGAAGTGGAGCTACGAGAAACTAATCATATATCAAACTGATGAAGTAGAGCTACGAGAAACTAATCATATAGAGAACTGATGAAGTAGAGCTACGAGAAACTAATCATATAGAGAACTGATGAAGTAGAGCTACGAGAAACTAATCATATATAGAACTGATGAAGTAGAGCTACGAGGAACTAATCATATATAGAACTGATGAACAGAGCTACGAGAAACTAATCATATAGAGAACTGATGAAGTAGAGCTACGAGAAACTAATCATATATAGAACTGATGAAGTAGAGCTACGAGAAACTAATCATATAGAGAACTGATGAACTAGAGCTACGAGAAACTAATCGTATATCGAACTGATGAAGTAGAGCTACGAGAAACTAATCATATAGAGAACTGATGAAGTGGAGCTACGAGAAACTAATCATATAGAGAACTGATGAAGTAGAGCTACGAGAAACTAATCATATAGAGAACTGATGAAGTAGAGCTACGAGAAACTAATCATATATAGAACTGATGAACTAGAGCTGCGAGAAACTAATCATATATAGAACTGATGAAGTAGAGCTACGAGAAACTACTCATATAGAGAACTGATGAAGTAGAGCTACGAGAAACTAATCATATATAGAACTGATGAAGTAGAGCTACGAGAAACTAATCATGTATAGAACTGATGAACTAGAGCTGCGAGAAACTAATCATATATAGAACTGATGAAGTAGAGCTACGAGAAACTAATCATATAGAGAACTGATGAAGTAGAGCTACGAGAAACTAATCATATAAAGAACTGATGAAGTAGAGCTACGAGAAACTAATCATATATAGAACTGATGAAGTGGAGCTACGAGAAACTAATCATATAGAGAACTGATGAAGTAGAGCTACGAGAAACTAATCATATATAGAACTGATGAAGTAGAGCTACGAGAAACTAATCATGTATAGAACTGATGAACTAGAGCTACGAGAAACTAATCATATAGAGAACTGATGAAGTAGAGCTACGAGAAACTAATCATATAGAGAACTGATGAAGTAGAGCTACGAGAAACTAATCATATATAGAACTGATGAAGTAGAGCTACGAGAAACTAATCATATATAGAACTGATGAACTAGAGCTGCGAGAAACTAATCATTTATAGATCTGATGAAGTAGAGCTACGAGAAACTAATCATATAGAGAACTGATGAAGTAGAGCTACGAGAAACCAATCATATATAGATCTGATGAAGTAGAGATGCGAGAAACTAATCATATATAGAACTGATTACACTTCAGAAAAGAAGAAAGAAAAATGAGTTTTGAAAAAGAAAGAACTTAGAATGGCTTAATAAATACTGTTAAAGTTTAACTTACAGAGTTTGTTGAAAAAAAAGTTGTATCGTGTAGTCATAAAGATACACCATGACATACATGTTATCAGTCATAAAGATACACCATGACATACATGTTATCAGTCTACCGCAGGGAATCGAAATCCAAATTTTAGGGTTTGAAATCCGATCACTTTCGGCTGACTCACTCAGAAAGTTCGTAAATAATCAATAGTTGTATTTTCTGTTAACTTGTTTATAGAAGTATAAAACTGTTGTGTCTAACAACTTTGAAGGATACAATTTCAAAGGGCTAAATACGCTGCTGACCAAAATCTTAAGGGTAATGAATTCAAATAAAAAAACATGCATTTTGCTTTGTTAGACCCAACCACTTATTTGAGTAGAGCTTTGAAAGATTAAAATAAGAAAAGTAGAAAAACAAAATATTTTTAACATTTAATAGGGAAAATGTCAACACTATGAAATTATCCTAAATACTAGCTGGTCAAAAGTTAAAGATCATGTCGAGAAAATCCACTTATAAAAAAATATATATATATATGTAAAATTATATATATATTCGCTCCTCTACGTAAAACATTTTCTCAACCCAAATGACCCCTATTTATTTTTTTTAAACAATCCCCATAATTCTGTAATTGTATCAAATAAAATTTATCGTTTGGAATATCTTATCATTTATGCAGTACTCTTTCTAAATATATATTTTAATGTCATGACGAAATATAGAGTTATAAATAGTTAAGGAAACAGACGAGAAAGGGGAAATAAATGTGTACAAACATAAGCCCAAAACGTAGTGAAATATACAAAGGCAAGTAGATAAACTGTTCACATCTTTAATAATTCGTGTGCGACTTGATTGTAATTTCTTAATGAACACTGTAGAATTTCATATGTTTTTCCAATGTCCTGTAACCCTTTTCAAGATTCACCCAAATTGTTTGGTTCTCAGCATCTAATATGGTGATCCTAATATCGTTATTATGTGTTGGTCACAACACTTTCGTCCGTATTCCACTGTCCTCTTTAAGTTCTAAATATGTCTTCACCACATTTAATATATGCTAGATTTCATTGTCACGTCGAAAGATAAAACTATTGAACGAGACATCTAACTAAGGAAATCCAAGAGTGAGTCCCCACCTGTCTTATCTGTCACCAGCCAGAGTATCTTCAGTTGGAATAGTGCATCGAACCGGCCTGTATGTGTCATTAGCCACAGTATCTTCAGTTGGAATAGTGGATCGGACCGGCCTGTATCTGTCATTAGCCAGAGTATCTTCAGTTGGAATAGTGGATCGGACCAGCCTGTATGTGTCATTAGCCACAGTATCTTCAGTTGGAATAGTGGATCGAACCGGCCTGTATGTGTCATTAGCCACAGTATCTTCAGTTGGAATAGTGGATCGGACCGGCCTGTATCTGTCACCAGCCAGAGTATCTTCAGTTGGAATAGTGCATCGAACCGGCCTGTATGTGTCATCAGCCACAGTATCTTCAGTTGGAATAGTGGATCGAACCGGCCTGTATGTATCATTAGCCACAGTATCTTCAGTTGGAATAGTGGATCGGACCGGCTTGTATCTGTCATTAGCCACAGTATCTTCAGTTGGAATAGTGGATCGAACCGGCCTGTATGTATCATTAGCCACAGTATCTTCAGTTGGAATAGTGGATCGGACCGGCCTGTATCTGTCATTAGCCACAGTACCTTCAGTTGGAATAGTGGATCGGACCGGCTTGTATCTGTCATTAGCCAGAGTATCTTCAGTTGGAATAGTGGATCGAACCGGCCTGTATGTGTCATTAGCCAGAGTATCTTCAGTTGGAATAGTGGATCGGACCGGCCTGTATCTGTCATTAGCCACAGTATCTTCAGTTGGAATAGTGGATCGAACCGGCCTGTATGTGTCACCAGCCAGAGTATCTTCAGTTGGAATAGTGCATCGAACCGGCCTGTATGTGTCATTAGCCACAGTATCTTCAGTTGAAATAATAGAACAGAAACCGCTTGTATCTGTCATCAGTCAATTATTTTATGTAAGTTTTCGATACTCGTGGCTAAAATAAAACGCAATAACTGTTTTATCTACTGTCATGTTTCTACGTAGCTACTGTCAACTGACTGTTTACCATTCTTTAGTGAACCTTCAGGATGGTGTTGTTTAATATTCCCAAACAGCTACACCTAACCCTCTTCGGTAATGAGCGCCTTTTTTATAAACTACATTCAGCAACTGTCTCATCTCTGTTTCCAATTTCGGATTTTTCAGCAAAAATTCTTGTAAAGCTACTCATACATTGAGATCATTTTGGATAAACTCGTATTTTACTGTCCTTAAAGAAACGCCAACAGCTAAACACCCAGAAAGGTCATCCGTCACACCTCTTCTGGATTGTCCACATTCAAACAGAGATCTTTTCTTGACCCCGGGATCACTACCAGTTTCACGAATCAACTTCAATGTTTTAAACGGAGTACTCGATCGAAGGTGAAGCCTGGCTGTCCCATAGCAGTAGTTTTATTAAGCTCAAACGACGACTTACATAAGCTGGATGTGTGGTGTTGCTCATACGAACCGGTCCACAGAAAGTTTCAAACGCTAAAATTGTATTTCTGCCTACACTTACATAGGCATGGTGTTGGTAAAACTTATATAGTGTATATATATATATATATAGAATACATAACTTAATGATATATGTATAGGACACAATACTTTACAGTATACCGAATACATAACAACTTAATGGTATAAAGGATACATAAGAACATCATATTATAGAACACAATAAAAAAAATTACAGTTTATAAAATACAAGAATTGTTTACAGTAAGTATAGCATTGAAAACGTTTACACCAACACCATCATGTACGAAGAATATCAAACAAGTTTGCACCATTTTCCAATTTTCTGACGTTTAATATCTAAAATCATATAGTTGGATGTGACCAGAGCAGTTGAAACTAAACACAAAAAATAAACGATACAGCGTTTTCTGTTTTATGTAAGTTAATACCAGCTTCATTCGTCTAGGGGACAAGTCGTTAATTATGTGATAAAAATTTTAATCTGCAAATGGCGTTAAATAAAACTGAAGTAGAAAAGCCTACGTAACTTATTTTTGTGTGAAACTAAATTAATAAAGTGAACAAAACCATACTGGAGTATTTTAGCTCACAAACGTGTTTTAAATAATTAGATGACTAACACAGGCGAAGTTTTATTTATGAAAACAAAATATTTATATTAAAATCTCAACATTGTCCAAACAACTTGGAAACATATTTTTTTAAGAAACTCTTTCCGAGCAAAAGCTATGAAGTTTATCGTTTTTAGTGTCAGGAGTGTTTGGTTTTTTTAAAGATGTGAATAAAATCATCTAATCGACTGTTCTTGTTACTTCTCATCTGATATTTATCGTAGAACGTTAGCAGGAGATTTATGTCATATAAACCAAATACCCTAATCTTAATAGAGTTTCGATAGAAAGTTTGATGGTACTGTTTAAACCAAACAGCTGATTGGACGTTTGGTGATCTCGTATGGAGATGACGCGGCACTTTAACAGAGATAGACGACTTCACTTTTAATCTTTCAAACTTAATTTGTACGGAACAATGAAAAAGACTATTACACTATTGTGTCATTTGTTTCACACGCCGATCTCCACGTGAAACTTTTCTTATATAAGTAATTTTTCATCCATATAGACATGTCTATTACAAAATGATCATTTTCAGATATGTAAAAACAAAATATATATGCAAAATATTTCGTTTTGGTTGAGAAAATATTTTACGTAGAAGAGCGAACAACGTTTCGACCTTTTTCGGTCATTGTCAGGTTCACAATAAAAGAGGTAACTGACCGGAAGATGACCACGTGTTTGGAAGGGGTTGTGTAACTGAGGGTCGGAATGTAGAGGGCGCTGTTAGATGTTTGAATATATAAAATAATAATACTCTCATAATGACACTGAGTTACACAATCCCTTTCAAACATGTTGTCAATTTCCGGTCAGTTACCTCTTTCTTTGTGAACCTGACGATGACCGAAGAAGGTCGAAACATTGTTCGCTCTTCTATGTAAAATATTTTCTCAACCCAAACGGGCCGTTTCTGCATACATATTTCTCTACACGTGGGTTTTCTCGACATCACTGATGTAAAATCAAAACAAAAACCCACGCGTATCTTCATAGTAAATAATTTTCATCTGGTTTTCTGTCAAAGTAGCTGGAATATCTTGCCAGTTAGACGTTGTTGTGACATGTTTTTTACTTCATGATTTGTGTTCGTAACAAGAACAATGATCACACTGCTTGTTGGTAACTCATTTCTCTTAATCTAATATAAAACACTGGTGATTCTAAATTTTTTTTCTTGTCTTTTTAATTCAGCAAAAAGCTTCACAATGGGCTATCTGTGTTCTGCCCACCACGACTATCAATGGTCTATCTGTGTTCTGCCCACCACGACTATTAATGGTCTATCTGTGCTCTGCCCACCACGACTATCAATGGTCTATCTGTGCTCTGCCCACCACGACTATTAATGGTCTATCTGTGCTCTGCCCACCACGACTATTAATGGTCTATCTGTGCTCTGCCCACCACGACTATTAATGGGCTATCTGTGCTCTGCCCACCACGACTATCAATGGTCTATCTGTGTTCTGCCCACCACGACTATCAATGGGCTATCTGTGCTCTGCCCACCACAACTATCAATGGTCTATCTGTGTTCTGCCCACCACGACTATCAAAACTCGGATTCTAGCGTTGAAATTCCATTGGCTGTGCTACTGGAAACTATTTTAAATCTTCTCAGAAATATAAAATTAGCAGCATTCTAGTGTTATGCACAGTTGAGTCAATAATCAGGATTAGTTTTCCAGCTGAGTCAATAACCAAGATTGGCAGAGTGTCCGTCCTTGGACTCTACCGCACCTCTAACAATTGTGTACACGTAAATTAATATATATATTTTTCTATTTTTACTGTGATTTAATGGTATGTAGTCGGGTTTTAATATTGATATAAGAGTACTTAGATCGGATTTTTACTGTAATCTGAGAATGTTTAGATTTGTTTTATCTGTGTTTTCATGGTATGTAGTCTGTTCTTAATGTAATCTAAGATTATTAAATCTGTTTTTACTGTACTCCAAGAACGTTTAGACTCATTATTGCTGTAATTGAAAAGTAACTATTCTGTATCTAAGAGTATTTGAATAGGTTAAGAAACGTAAGAACAGTAAAAGTGTGGACTTAGGAACAACTGTAACAACACCCCATCCAGATTTGTCCAAACGTTTGTCGTGTAGCTAATGTGACAATGTTATTCAATCTCTTTTATCCTGCTGGAGCCACGACTCTGTCTCTGGGGTTCTCACATCAATCACAAGTATTAACGTTAGTATCTAAGCTGATGTCACGTATCATGACGTTTAATTTACACTATTTTCATACTTGTTTAACCGCCAAATAATATGAGTCACGATCAGATTATCACAAACCTTGTTCTTGAATCTCCCTGTGTATAGAATGCAGTGTTTATCTGAGAGCTAGTAACCTATGGAAATCAAGAATTATATGGCGTAGTTGTTTCGAACAAACTAAAAAGTTTCATATCTAATCACAATATTACCGAAGATGTGAAACTTGGATTCGTCTACAAATATCTCCAGTTTTTCTTAACTCCGTTGTTGGTAGTCCAAATTCAGTTTCCATTTTTCTGTTGTTGTAGTTTTGTGACACCTTTCTTAAAACTTCATTTGCACTGAGACCAAGCAGAACGAGCGCGTCTCTTTACTCTTAACGAGCACAGTTACATGAATAATAACATCACGTCCTTCTCTTATTTTATCAACAATATTATATGAAAGGTAACACATTTAATATTTGTCACCAGTGGCCGATATGTCGCTGGAAAATTCACACCGAACTGAGTCTTTCATGTAAATATCATAATTTTCTTCTCGTATTCTTTACTTAATAAGTAATTCGAATTTACACAAATCGTCTTCACCTCTTGTTCAAAATCATTTTCAGTAGCGATCTCTAATTTTTATACCTTCTACCCATCCTTGGCTCAGCGCTAGAAATCGAATTTCGATACCCGTAGCAGGCACAGCACAGATAGCTCATTGTGTAGCTTTGTCTTTAACAACAGCCACCATTGGATTCAGTTTCCAGACAGAAAACAATGTTGTTGAATAATTAGAGGAGTAGCTGCAAAGAACGAAACTGTCAAGAATAACTAGAAATGACTGAAGTAGTTTGATAACTCAGTTCTCGTAGAGAGGTGTGGACACGTGACTCTACAAGAATAACTAGAAATGGCTGAAGTAGTTTGATAACTCAGTTCTCGTAGAGAGGTGTGGACACGTGACTCTACAAGAATAACTAGAAATGGCTGAAGTAGTTTGATAACTCAGTTCTCGTAGAGAGGTGTGAACACGTGACTCTACAAGAATAACTAGAAATGGCTGAAGTAGTTTGATAACTCAGTTCTCGTAGAGAGGTGTGAACACGTGACTCTACAAGAATAACTAGAAATGGCTGAAGTAGTTTGATAACTCAGTTCTCGTAGAGAGGTGTGGGCACGTGACTCTACAAGAATAACTAGAAATGGCTGAAGTAGTTTGATAACTCAGTTATCGTAGAGAGGTGTGGACACGTGACTCTTCTTGTATTATTTCAGAAATGCTAGATGTCCACGAGACACGAGGTTTTTCGATTCCTTCAGGTCACCATCAATATTCAGTGACACTTCATATGGTTACAGCATTTTTCATCCAACATCTTCAAGTTTTCTCGCTGCACCATCAATCTATGCAGTTCTAGAACGACTGGGGATTTGCTTTCTGTCGATTTTTCAAAACTTCGCCATTTTTGTTTTCATTTGTCTTCATCTCTTCTTATTATATGATCAAAGTAATCTCCGTCTATGAACAAAGATGTTCCATAGACAATCTGAGTTTCCATCTTGTTCCTTTCAGTCCATGAAAATCCAAAATCACAATTTAAATTCACTAATATTTTTAATTAATTAAAATACTTGATTTAATTGTAATATTTATCATGATATCCAGAATATTATCGAGTTATGTTACATTTTCCTATGATGTGTGTGGGTGTTTTATTATAGTAAAGCCACCTCGAGCTATCTGCTGAGCCTAGCGAAGGGAATCGAACCGATAATTTTAGCATTGTTAGTCCATAAACTTACCGATGTACTAGCGGGGTTCTTTTCTGAGATGCTATGATATTTTCCTATGGTGATAAGATATTGTAGGAAGTATTTCTTTATAATGGAAAGTAACATAAAAAAAGTGTAGTCAATTTCGTTACTGATCAAACGCACATCAAGATGATGGATTTCAACATTTATCAGAAAGATCCACAGTTATTGAAATAGTCGACGGTGCTCGTGCTGTTCCAATAATGGTTTCAAACATATACTTTGTACTTTCCACATTCCTTGATCCAACTGAGAAAATGTGATTGTTACATCGAACTGCAGCGCCTCCTGCAATCTCGTACAACGTCCAGTGCAAACTTTTTGTTAGCCTGAAGATGACCTGAAAAGGTCGAAGCATTGTTCTGTACTTTATTTTAACAAAAGCTTTAATACTCATACCAGAATATATTCCCTTTTTTTGTTTTATCTCCAGTGAAAGCACAAATTTATTATTGGCATGTTTTAGGCAATCATTGATGTTGCTTACTCAAATAATATTACCCAAACAGTGACGTTTCTTTTCATGTACTTATATACAAGTGTGTGGTTTAATTGAAATATCATTATGGTTTTCAAGTGTTACGATATTTTAGAACTACCATCCCTGAAAGTACATCTGTTTAACTCTGAATGTCGTCTGTCTAGCGGTGTTTAAGTGTAACATACTTTTCGTTTCTTCTGGGTTTCTTTTGTACTTTGCATATTTTGTTAAAAGTTTTGATGGTCCTAAATCCGCCTATTTCGGTCGTGATCTAAATTTATTACATCAGTGTTACAAAGATCCGTGTTATTTCTTTGGCGTAGTAATACAGCAGTAAGGATGGAGTTATAAATCTCTATATTATTAACAACACGACGTGTAACTGCTTGACTTTAGTTGTGAACTTTACGGTGAAACGTAATGTAAGTTCACACATTTCAGTAATTTAAAACTTTATTAATCTAGCATATTTTCATATACACACTGTTATGGTTCCTGACTTTCTTCCATAGAACGTTTTTATTATTTCAATAAACGTTCTTATTTCACTGTTTTTATGTGCTACTAGCCATTAAAGAAGGTTATAACTTACGACATTTCATTTCTGATGACTCGACATGGCCATGTTGGTTAAGGCGTTCGACTCGTAGTTTGAGGGTCGCGAGTTCGAATCCTTGTTGCACCAAACATGCTCGCCCTTTCAGCTGAGGGGGTGTTATAATGTTACCGTCAATCCCACTATTCTGTAGTAAAAGATTAGCCCAAGAGTTAGCGGTGAATGGTGATGACTAGCTGGTTTCCCTCTCGTCTTTCACTGCTAAATTAGTGACGGCTAGCGCAGATAGCCCTCGAGTAGCTTTGCGTGAAATTCAAAACTAACAAAATTATTCCTTATACCAGGCAAAGATTAGTTACAAGTTAAGGCTTAACAATCGATGAGAAACTAAAGTTGTTCATGAACTAAATGACTTCATAAGAACTACATTATGTCTTATAATATCACTATTTCAGAAAGTACGTGCTTTGTTTGTAAAGTATCAAATTAAAGGGATTCATTACGTATGTGATTGATCTGTCCAATGACATTACAAGGGATTCATAAAATATCACGTGGCGGTTTTGACGATTAAAAACACAAATATACATTAATTTACTGGTAATTTAATAGTATTCCTGTTGGATGTGTAAAACTACTTAGTGTGAGAGTTATTATCCAGTCTATTTAATGATTATTTAGTTTTTATTACAAAAATGTTGGTTATTTTTAAGAGTGACAGTTGTGACAACTTGTGTAAACTGACGTCATATTACTCGAACCTTCTGCATCCTTCTCGTGACCTAAACTGAGTAGTGTTACATCATAACGTCTCAGTTTTTAGAAAGGTCTTGACTTCAGATTAGGCAATGTTTATATACAAGCGACCAAATGAGCACAGGATAAGTAAAAAGAAAAAAAGTTAAGTTAGTGAAAGTGATGTTAGACTAAATTAGTTATAAGTGGTTGAAAGTTAGTTTTACAAACAACATTAATAATAAGTATTGTCAGAGGGTGTTTTAAAGTAACTGTGTGGACTTTAACAAAAATAAAGTAATTATTTCAAATTCAGGATAAAACTGTAGTAAGGGATGCCATGAGCGAATTCACCATTAATTATATTGTGATGAGACAAAAAAAATCTGATTATTTATAGTTTTAGGTACAAGTTTGATAGCCAATAGTAAAACGAATTTTTGTATATAAGTTCGACTTTTTTGAAAATATTATTATAAAAGAAGTGGATTGTGAACTTTCTGTTTATTGTTGACAGTTATCGCAAATAAGTCACAGACACCTACTGTAAAAAAAAATCGCATCATATATACACAATATCCTCACAATATTTTGCGTTGCCTTTCTGGAGTTTATCTCCCTGCTTTAATTTTTGTGAAACTTTGTTTAGAATGGATGTATCCTTGAAATTCGTCAATTATGGGGGATTATGAGGAAAGGCTGGCTGTTGGGAAATCAGTGATTGCAAGCTTGTTTGGAACACAATATCTTCAGACTATTTAAAATATGTAAGTTCTCCCTCATTGCATTTGAATTTCGTCCAGAGCTACTCAAAGGTTACCTGTACTATTCATTCATCATTTTGTAGTGATGTCAGGCCGCTAGTCAACGACACCCACCGCTAACTCTGTGGCTACTCGTCTAACAAATAATGGGATTGACCTTAATACTACTACAGCTGTCAGAGTGTTGAGGGACGTTGATTCGAACCTGCAATGTGCAGACTGGTAGTTGAAAGACTTACCCTTCAGATCCATGCCCATTATGAAGCCCCGAGAAAAGAAATGTGACTTAATTGTCTTTTAAATTGGGCAGATCGTAAAAAGCCTAATTAACAGGTGCTCTGGTCATCCAAACTGAAAAGCGTTTTTAGCTTTGCAAGCGGAACGATATGAAGACAACTACAGCACATAAAATTAAGGAAAGTTTAGATCCAATCACAAACGTAAGAGGTCACCAAGACGTATGTTAAACTGGCTCTATTTTCTCAGCATACCTTTCAAAGATTGGTAGTTATAGATAAAACAAGCAGTTCTGAACGTTTCGTCACCTTAGCTGAAGAGAGAGAGAAAGGTCTCAGATAACATTTAAAATTATGAAGAAAAATATCAGCAGGTTAAACTTTTAATGTTATTTCAAGGTTCATAGGTTAAATATGCATATATGTCCGTATTTATATTCGTATAAGGAAGACCTTGTTAGAATAAGAGTTGGCAGAAATCCATGCAGCATTTTATTACAAATCTAGGACAAGATATTAAATTTAGAAGAAAAGTTACAACAAACACAGATCACATTTCATATACACGAGCTTAGATAACTACGAGAAGATTACCTTCTAGGCTTAGAATTTCCATTCCTGTAACAGACATAGAGTCTTTATATTCAGGCTATAAACAAGAGTTCTTCACAAATTTTTCTTCACATCATGCAGCAGATATGTAGGACATAATACCTTGTTTATCACGTTCTTTAAATCAATTAATATGCTTGTTTTGCTTTTACTTTGAGGTACTTTCACATGATTGGCTCAGACAAAACTTTTAATGAATTTCTTTTTTTAACATTTTCCCTTGAAACTACACCGATAGACCAGAAGGAAGAAAAATAGTTAACAGAATCAACCGCCTGCCTTTTACTACTCCAATTGATGACTTAAATTTGACTGTAACTCTTATAACGCACTCATGGCCCCAAAGTGGAAATAGTAAGTATTATTTTACGGTGAAGAGACTGAAGGTTCTTCTATGTCACACACAGAGTCATAACATCTTGATCAAACTGGCTAAGCTCACGAACCGTATTGTGTTTTTTTTATGAGCGCAATATATTATTTTAGCTATAGAATTCTAAATGTATAGATATGGGCACTAGTATTTTTATGAAAACGCAGAATATAATTATTGTAAAACATAAAAATCGTAAAGTAAGAAGTGATAGCGAAGTAGACACGAATATGGTACGCAACAATAGAAATGGAAAATAACTTTAAGATAGTCATCGTTTAAGAAAGAGAATACACATATGTTTATCTATTTATCCTTACTAGGTGTGTGGGTGGGTGTATTTTTAGACTTCACATGTGTATACCTATAATTAAGAAACATATGTCTAAATAACTGTGCGAAGAGGGTGGAGCTTGTTTCTATGACATCGTAAGTGATCAAGTGACACTAATAGGTCTCATTGTCTGATAAACCAATAGTATTCATTCAAACACAAGTAAATTGTAATATAATAAAAAGTAAAACTGATGTCAGACAAGAGACGATTAGAGATTAGTATACAATAAACTGTGTAGAGATAAGGACAGAAGAAGCTATAAAGAAATTAGTAAAGAAGCTATGTAGAGATTAGCATAGAATAAGCTATATAGATATTAGGACAGAAAAAGCTATGTAGAGTTTGGACAGAAGTTATGTAGAAATAAAGACAGAAGAAATTATGTAGAAATTAGGACAGAAGAAGCTATGTAGAAATTAGGTTTGTTTGTTTTGAATTAAGCACAAAGCTACACAATGGGCTATCTGTGCTCTGCCCACCACGGGTATCAAAACCCGGGTCTAGTGTGTAAGTCCGCAGACATACCACTGTGCCACTATGGGGCGTAGAAAGTAGGACAGAAGAAGTTATGTATAAATTAGGAAAAAAGAAGCAACAAGTGTCAAAACAGAGAAGGAATAATGGGAGTGAGAACACTTTCTTTGTTACAACATTCATTTACAACATCCGTCACATAAAACATTCAGTTACAACATCCGTCACATAAAACATTCAGTTACAACATCTGTCAGATAAAACATTCAGTTACAACATCTGTCAGATAAAACATTCAGTTACAATATCTGTCAGATAAAATATTCAGTTACAATATCTGTCAGATAAAATATTCAATTACAACATCTGTCAGATAAAACATTCATTTACAACATCTGTCAGATAAAACATTCAGTTACAACATCTGTCAGATAAAACATTCAGTTACATCATCTGTCAGATAAAACATTCATTTACAACATCTGTTAGATAAAACATTCATTTAGAACATCTGTCGGATAAAACATTCAGTTACAATATCTGTCAGTTAAAACTGTCAGTCACAACATCTGTCAGATAAAATATTCAATTACAACATCTGTCAGATAAAACATTCAGTTACAACATCTGTCAGATAAAATATTCGATTACAACATCTGTCAGATAAAACATTCAGTTACAACATCTGTCGAATAAAACATTCAGTTACAATATCTGTCAGATAAAACATTCAGTCACATCATCTGTCAGATAAAACAATTAGTTACATCGTCTGTCAGATAAAACATTCAGTTACAACATCTGTCGGATAAAACATTCAGTTACAATATCTGTCAGATAAAACATTCAGTCACATCATCTGTCAGATAAAACAATTAGTTACATCGTCTGTCAGATAAAACATTCAGTTACAACATCTGTCAGATAAAATATTCAATTACAACATCTGTCAGATAAAACATTCAGTTACAACATCTGTCAGATAAAATATTCAGTTACATCTGTCAGATAAAATATTCAATTACAACATCTGTCAGATAAAACATTCAGTTACAACATCTGTCAGATAAAATATTCAGTTAGAACATCTGTCAGATAAAATATTCAGTTACATCATCTGCCAGATAAAACATTCAGTTACAACATCTGTCAGATGAAATATTCAGTTACATCATTTGTCAGATAAAACATTCAGTTACAACATCTGTGAGCTCAAATACTCATTTACATATTTTGTCAAACAGAATGTGCAGTTACATGATCTACGTATCTAGATAAAGTCTATAGCAGAAACACAGGTGGAGTTAATTATCTATTAAATACTCTCAGAACACTAAATAAAAAAAACCAAACAAATATGAAACCTACGGAACATTAAAGAAAAAAATCTAAAGAATTGTAATTAAATCAAAAAACATTCATTGAACAGTTATGAAACAAACATTATATCAATAAAACAGTAAATAAACAAACATTATATCATTAAAACAGTAAATAAACAAACATTATATCAATAAAACAGTAAATAAACAAACATTATATCAATATACCAGTAAATAAACAAACATTATATCAATATACCAGTAAATAAACAAACATTATATCAATATACCAGTAAATAAACAAACATTATATCAATATAACAGTAAATAAACAAACATTATATCAATATACCAGTAAATAAACAAACATTATATCATTAAAACAGTAAATAAACAAACATTATATCAATATACCAGTAAATAAACAAACATTATATCAATATACCAGTAAATAAACAAACATTATATCAATATAACAGTAAATAAACAAACATTATATCATTAAAACAGTAAATAAACAACATTATATCAATACCAGTAAATAAACAAACATTATATCAATATAACAGTAAATAAACAAACATTATATCAATATACCAGTAAATAAACAAACATTATATCAATAAAACAGTAAATAAACAAACATTATATCAATATAACAGTAAATAAACAAACATTATATCAATATAACAGTAAATAAACAAACATTATATCAATAAAACAGTAAATAAACAAACATTATATCATTAAAACAGTAAATAAACAAACATTATATCAATATACCAGTAAATAAACAAACATTATATCAATAAAACAGTAAATAAACAAACATTATATCAATATAACAGTAAATAAACAAACATTATATCAATAAAACAGTAAATAAACAAACATTATATCATTAAAACAGTAAATAAACAAACATTATATCAATATACCAGTAAATAAACAAACATTATATCAATATACCAGTAAATAAACAAACATTATATCAATATACCAGTAAATAAACAAGCATTATATCAATATACCAGTAAATAAACAAACATTATATCAATATACCAGTAAATAAACAAACATTATATCAATATAACAATAAATAAACAAACATTATATCAATATACCAGTAAATAAACAAACATTATATCAATATACCAGTAAATAAACAAACATTATATCAATATACCAGTAAATAAACAAGCATTATATCAATATACCAGTAAATAAACAAACATTATATCAATATACCAGTAAATAAACAAACATTATATCAATAAAACAGTAAATAAACAAACATGATATCTAAAGAGCAGCAATGAAACAAACATGATATCTAAAGAACAGCAATGAGACAAACATGATATCTAAAGAACAGCAATGAAACAAACATCACAATTACAGAACAATAAGGAAACAAACATGATGTGTAAAAAAAACCGTAATGAAACAATCATGACATCTATATATATATATGCAAAAACGGCTCGTTTGGGTTAAGAAAATATTTTACACAGAAGAGCGAACAACGTTTCGGCCTTTTTTGGTCATCGTAAGTTTCACAAAGAAAAGGCAATTGACCGGAAGCTGACCACATGTTTGGAAGAGGTTGTGTAACTAAATGTCGAAATCTAGAGGACGGTGTTAGATGTTTCAATGCATAATTTTATTTATTTTATTATATTAATATAGGTATAAAGGCGTTCCTTTATATTGGTTTATTTTGGGTTTAAGTTGTTGTATAAGTAAGGCTTCTTTAATTTTGCGTTTGTTTATGTTTGTTTTTTTATTTAGTATTTTAGTGTTTTCTATGGTTATGTTGTGTTTATTTGACTTGCATTGTTCGAAAACGTGTGAAGGTGACTTTTTATGTTCTTTGAATCTGGATTCCATTTTTCTACTTGTTTCTCCAATATAGAAGTCGTGGTAGTTATCACATTGTATTTTATAAATACTGTTGGTGTGGTGTTTGTCAGTGTAGTTCTTACATAGTATAGACCTTAGTTTTGTGCCTGGTTTTTGAATTAATTTGGTATTAACTGGAATGTCTTATTTTGTTACTAGTTTTTGCCAAATGTTAGTTATTTGTTTGCTGATGTCAGAAATGGTATACTACAGTATATGGTTTTGTGATTATTTTTAATTCGTAAGATATATTTACTTTTGTTGGTTGATTTTAGTTTCTGTCTAGGTGTGTGCGTATAATGTTTTCTACGGTTTTTGGAGGAAACTTATTGATGTTGATGAAGTATTGTTTTATTTTGTCTAATTCATCGTTAATTTTATCTGGTGAGCACAGTTTTATGGCTGTGCTTATTTGGTTTTTTAGTATGTTGAGGTTTTGTTTTGTTTCATGTGCTGAGTCCCATGGAATGTATAGTTCAGTATGGGTGGTTTTTCGGTGTATTTCTGTTTTGAATTGTTTGTCGATTCTTGTAATTTTGAGGCTAAGAAATGATATTTGATTGCTTTCTTCCTGTTCACATGTGAAGTTAATGTTGGGATGCATAGAGTTAATGTGATTGAAAAAAATTAAGTATGTGTTATTTTTATCTGAATCCCACAACCGTGTCATCCACACATCTGTACCAGTATAGTGGTGGATGTAATGCTGTGTTAATTGCTTGTGTTTCAACTTGTGTCATAAAAATATTGGCTAGAACTGGTGATACTGGGTTGCCCATGGTTAGGTCATTTGTTTGTATATAGTTTTGGTTGTTAAACATGAAGTTTGTCTCTATCTTGGTGAATTCTATGAGGGTTGCTAACTGGTTGCTGGGAATCCCTATAGATGGGTTAGGGTCTCGGATATAGAGTTCTAAGGCTATCTTGCAGGCTTCTGTTGTTGGAACTTCTGTAAAGAGAGATATAACATCAAAACTGGCCATTAAGGCTTTATGATTAAGTTGATTTAGATTGGACTTGAAATTAAAAGAGTCTTTGATGAATGAGCTGGCTGATGTTACATATTTGGAGAATGTCCATGCTATGTATTTACCAAGATTGTAATTAAACGATTCATATGTTGACATTATTGATCGTAATGGACAATCTGGTTTATGAGGTTTAGGGATGCCGTATATTTGTGGTGTGCGTGTGTGTCAGTTTTACGTAGGTAGGAATAAAGTGTTTGTGAAATTGTGTTGGCTTTTTTCATTTTTAGTAGTATTTTGTTTAGTTGCGTTTTGTGTGTCTTTGTTAGAGTTGTATGCGTTGGTTTAAATTTGTTCGTGTCTGATAGGATGTTCTTCAATTTTTGGATGTATTCTTTCGTGTTCATTAAGACTATAGCGTTACCTTTATCTGCTTTTAGAATTTTTATGTTTTTGTGTTGTTTTACGTTTTAAATAGAATTAATGTCTTTTTTATAATGTTATTTAGCTTTCTGTTTTGTGAAATTATGTTGATGGTTTTGTGAGAAATATCTTTGAAAAAATCGTTTAAGATGTTGTTTTTAGGTGTTTCTGGAAAATATATATTTTTAATTTTTCCTGTGAAGTTTGGCTGTTGGATGTCAATAAAATTGTCTAACTTGTCTTCTTTCTGTTGGTTGTTTTCTTGTTTTTGTTTTTTTGTAGAAAGTATCACAAGTCTCCTGGTTAGATCTTCTAAACATGTTTTGATTTCTATGGTTGGAATGTATCTGGGTGCTATTGCGAAGTTGAGTCCTTTGTTAAGTAAATGTATCTCGTCTGTGTTTAATTGTCGGTCGGATCTGTTAATTATGAGGTTAGTCAATGGTTTGTCGTGATGTCTTTTCTGTTGTTTACATCTTAGTTTCTCTAGTTTTTTGTTGTGGCAGATCTTTTTGTCTCTGTCGTTCTTAGTATTGATTTGGTTTATGTTTCGTTGTATAAGTCCGTAAATCTCTTGTTTAATCCAGCATGCTAGTTGATGGTCTAGGTTCATTTTTTGTTTTTGTAAGTCATGTAGTTCTTTGTATTTTGTGTTCAACATGGCTTTAAGTAGTTTTTTCTGTAAATTATGGATAATGTTTGTGTATTTATTAAAATGTTTTGAAAGTTTTACCTTTACAAAATTAGGGGTTAGTTTTTTTTTCTACATTGTTGAACAAAATAGATGTCATTTCTTCTATTGATAATTCGTTGGTTTAAATTTCTTAGGTTCTTAACGATCGTGTGAGCGTGTACTGTTAATAGTGGTGTACTGTATGCTTGTTCAGACATAATGGTAACAGGTAAGTACATATTTCCTTACAAGTGGATTTTCTCGACATCACTAATCATGACATCTACAGGACAGTAATGAAACAAACCTGATACCCTCGTGTTGTGTTTAGGAGAAGGCTTGCAGTGGAATTAGTTATATTCTTACATGGCCGTCTGGTGTTGTTTATTCTCAGTCTTAAAACTTCTGTTTATGGTGATGTATGAGTTAAAACTAACTGACTGAAAGACGTTTGAAGAATGAAATCTTATTTTCTCACCTTAGCAATCCAGACTAATAGAGCAGTTAGCAGTCTCTCTGTTTAAAATATTAAAAAAAAACGAAATATGTTAATGAAACAATCCAACTGGTTCATGTTGACAACGTCGTGCCAGATATGAAGTACAATAACGTGTGTTTTAAAATAGTAATACATATCTTGCCTGACGTTCTGAAAAAAAAATGTTTGTCGTATTGAGATATTTAAATTTTTAAAACATCTATTTTCGCGTGTAATCCTTCCGGAGTATTATTTATAGATATTGAATATAAGCATGAATTTTATTTCCTGCTTTTAAATTCCTTTTTGTATTACTAACATTACCTGTATAAAAACAAAACTTAGATAATATTACAAGAAGAAACTTGTTCTTTTAAATTTTTACTCTGAATTCACGAATCAGCGATGTTCGAACGACGGTCGTAGGATTAAGGTTACATTTCAACAGTAACTGTTTTTCAATGCGGAGCTATACGACATTCTTTGCCTCTCTTTCGAGCAATAGTTTTCATTTCCAGGTTAAAATTAGTTCGCTTTCGTCTACCTTTTTTTTTCTTCTGTTTTCAAGCATGGAAACATTAGCAAGCATTCTTGAAACTCGTATTATTTGTAACTTGAAACTGAAAAGATTTCTCAAGTGCAGTTGATGACGGTGACTGTAGGTGGCCTTCGAGAGAAACTTATCAAGTTGATAAAGTGAAAATAAAATTAAAAGTATATACAAATTTAAATTTCAAGCCCTATCTGGCTTGGAGTTAAAATATGATGGTTTAGATTTTGAAAACCTTAATTTTGTAAATGTCGTTTTTTAGTCCTCTTCAGTAAATTCTATCGCGATCAGAGCTCCCTCTCTTAACAGTAAACATCTTTACAGAGGAATTCAAATAGTTTACAAAATTAAACTAAGCAGGTGTTTTAGAAAACGATGTTTCTCTACATGAAACAAATAATCTTGAAAAACATCCCCAGAACAGTAATTAAACAAACATGATGTCAAAAGGACAATAATTAAACAAACATGATGTCAAAAGGACAATAATTAAACGAACATGATATCCAGAGAACAATAATTAAACAAACGTGATGTCAAAAGGACAATAATTAAACAAACGTGATGTCAAAAGGACAATAATTAAACAAACGTGATGTCAAAAGGACAATAATTAAACGAACATGATATCCAGAGAACAATAATTAAACAAACGTGAAATCTACGAAACGAAAATTCAACACACGTGATATCCAGAGAACAATAATGAAACAATGAAATAAAGAATCGTGGATGATAACAAAGTGTTGTGCATTAAACGTCTTTGATAAACACATCGGTTTGGTATATTAAAAATAAAAAACAAAACACATTTATCAGATAGAGGACCTAAACATCAAACTTGGAAATGGGGTGTCAGAACTGACCTTAAATTAAAACAACGATATGTGGCTGTGAATATTCCACTCCAGACGTTGTAATTTAATAAATTAACTGTAAGAAACATAAATTATTTTTTGTAAAATAATTTTCACGTGTCATTAAATTATTTCATTAATTATTACATGACCAATAAATAAACCAAGCACCAACATAAATAATATTGATAAACGTATAATAAATTAGAGACTTAAATCTAAGGCTAAAAGGGTTAATTTAATGGTAACTTTCTAGTTTCATTTAATTTGGTTTGTACACTGATAGACTATGATGGTTTGTGCACTGGAAACTTTGTGATGCTTTGTACATTAGAAGCTATGTGCACATCTGTGTATGTATGTGTTTTATTATAGTAAAGCCACATCTTTTATCTCCTGTGCCCACCGAAGAGAATCGAACCTATGATTTTAACGTTGTAAATCCAAAATCTTATCGCTGTCCCATCGGTGAACATAAAATAGAAAAAATAAATAAATACCATTTTATCGTTTTGCCATCTGTTGTTAATTATGATAACTAATAATGATTGTCACACAACCATGTTTCTTTGTGTCATAATAATCTCTAAATCCATCATCATAGGAATGGATGATGAAATCATTTTTCTAAAACTCCACCATAATAAATAACTTAATAAATAGCGCTGAAAAATATTCCACTGTTTTAAACCGGAAAAAAATCAAATCTCGCTTCTCCATTTCTCCATACTAAAATCATAATAAAAGATGGATAAAGTTTGCAAAGAAGCCATGATCACCTCTAGATTAAACAGTTCGTATTAAAATTCACTTTCTTAATGTTGCTATTACCACAAGGTTGCAATTTTCATATTTTACCTTAAAACTTGTTATTTACCTTTTATCCTGAGGTTTTAACAATGGTCACTTCAAAAGGTTTTTTCTTAGAAGAGCAGATCGTAAAAAGACAAACAAAATGTAACGTGTGCAACAGATTGTTCTCTCTGGAGTGTATCAAAACCCAGTTATAGTGTTATAAGCCTTCACGCTTAATCTTAAGAGATGGATCGTTAGGGTCACTCACGCAGCTTCAAAGCTTGTCTCAATACAGATCAGGGGTATTTTCAATATTAAATACTATTGCTGCCATTACTACTACAGCAAACAAAAATATTTAACCATTACAATTGGTGCGCTAAACACGTCTAGGTAATCACCAGATCGTCCACAGATGACAGATCGTCTTTAGTAATTCCTGATCTCTTATCTGGAAAATACACGATTTTATCTGTATAAAGTCTTCTTCATTTTCAGACATTTTTTGCAATACTACAGAAATTCAAACTGTGCAGAACCTTTATTAAATTGATTAATTCGGCCACAGATGGAAGCACAAGCAAAGAAATCTATCTCTATCTCGACCTTTTCATTTTTATACTATTTTTTCCTTCTTTGTTTCTTTGGAATTAAACAAAAAGCTACAACATTGTATTATCTGTGTTCTGCCACTCACAGGTATTGAAATCCAATTCTATAGATCAACATGAATGTTATCTGTGTATGTTTAAGTACATCAATGTGAATGTTAAATTTTTGTTGTTGTTGTTGTTTTGAATTAAGCACAAAGCTACACAATGGGCTATCTGTGCTCTGCCCACCACGGGTATCGAAACCCGGATTTTAGCGTGCAAGTCCGCAGACATACCGCTGAGCCACTGGGGGGCCAAATTTTTGTTTAAGTACATCAATGTGAACGTTCCTGAATGGTAGAGTCAATTAATGTGAATATTACAGTTATGTTAAAGAACACCAATGTTATCTATGTTTGAATTATTTAAAAAGCTAGGATTTATATTCCTTAAATTACAAAATTCAAGTTTATCTGATAAAGTTGAATAATTACACTTGTTAATATCGAACAGCAGTTCATTTCGTAAAATGTGATCTTCGTTTTAAGTAAAATATTTGTATAAAAGTTTTATAACTTCGTATTTTTCGGGGTTTTTGTCTGTTTTCTCCTTACAGTGGCCATTATATTTATTTTAATGTAGTTTTATGGAAAAAATAATTTATATATATTTATATTTGGAGAAAACCAAACGCATTTACAACGATTTACAACGTTAAAATCAGAGGTTCGATTCTTCTCAATAGACTCAGCAAACGGCCCGACGTGGCTTTGCTATAAGATAACACATTCTGATTTAAGGGTTCGCTGTTTGCAGCTATTTCCCAATAAAAAATACCACGCGCTTACCAATATAATGCGCTGTGGATGTGTTATAAGAACAACAGTTAAATTTCATTAGTTCACGAGCTAACGTCGCGTGGTGTTAATTGCATACTTCTCCCTGATTTAGCTCTTTTAAATTAGAAACAGATGACCGTGCAATAGCTTTGGCAAAATAAAAGTCAACGAACGTTTCAAATGAATCGTTTTGCAATTTATAACATAGGTCATATCGATACGAAAAGAAACGTTTTGATAAATCGGAACATAATCAGTAAATATCTTAGTATTGTACAGTCTATTAATTTTGTTTTTTCTTCTACTGATGCTCGCTACGATTCGTTGATTTAAAAATAAACTGTTCGTTTGATGTTGAACAGTTTAAAAAAAAAAAACATCTCTCGTTCGTTAATTGCTTATTAGCTACAATTACCAAGTAACAATATACAAATATTGTGACTTCATCCATACCTTCAAGAAAAATGAAAAATCTCTTTAATTGCGAAAACAAACTCACATCATTCCGAACAAAAAAATTAATTAATTAAGGAAACGAGAAAAATATGATTCATTTCGTAATTGGCTTTAAATGACAAGGTTGAGTTTTTACTTTTATGTTTGAACGTCATTGAAAAACAACTGGTTCTAGTTGACTTAGTTTGAAAGAAACGATCAGCACGTTACATTCACGTCACTGTTCTAACGGTTCTTTAGTGACTCCAGTGAGATGCAACATTCCAATAGCCTGGTGTTTTATTCCAGTAAACACCATCATGACACAGTATTTGTCCCTCGCCTTGGGGAGTTGAAAATACAACAGTCTTCTCTTCAGCCCTACAATTGACAGTGGAAGTGTGTGCCCGTGAGCAGATATACTGAAATTAGTTTGATGAATTAAACGTAAAATAAAAATGCAAGGAACGTGAGAGAGAGACTGAAGATACTTGTAACACAGTCCAATAAGAAATGAGATGAAAAACACCAAAGCAGCATCATGTGTTTATTTGTTTGTATTTCATTTTCACAAATACAACTCTTTTAAAAACATATATATATAGTGAAATTAAAAAAACAACATATCTAAATGAAGTTAAGTAAATAAATAAAAATCATAAGAAAGGACTGAGAAAATCCTAACCTTTGCTTAATTATATTATAACAATAAAATATTCAAGCCAAAAACCAAACCACATTAACACGAAACTTACAAAAATATATATTTTAAACACGAATCCAGAATTTTTACTTTAACTTACAGATATATTGATGATTTAATTCACATAAATAAATCTGAAATATATAATGTTATTAACACTATTTACCCAGAAGAATTAGAAATTGAAAACACTTCAATATCTAATACAGATGTACATTGATTAAATTTACAAGTTAAAGTAATTGATAAAAAGGAATAAATATATAAATATTTCTGATAAAAGAAAAGATTTTGGTTTTCCAATTCATGGTTTGCCCTCCTTACATAGTAATGTTTCATAGCAATCTATTTTGAACATTATAACTTAACACTTATTCAGGTATTGTTTACCCTCCTTATATAGTGATGTTTCATACCAATCTATTATAAACATTATAACTTAACACTTATTCAAGTGTGGTTTAACCTCTTTACATAGTAATCTTCCATACCAATCTAATATAAACATTATAACTTAACACTTATTCAAGTGTGGTTTAACCTCTTTACATAGTAATGTTCCATACCAATCTAATATAAACATCATAACTTAATACTTATTCAGGTATCGTTTACCCTCCTTACATAGAGATGTTTCATACCAATATATTACAAACATTATAACTTAACACTTATTCAAGTATGGTTTAACCTCCTTACATAGTAATGTGTTATGTAAATGTGTAAATATTTTGTAAGCGACAACATGTCGTGTTGTGTTTAAATTTTCATTTCTATTATTCATTTTTCCATATTTATATTATTGTTTCGAAGTTTAAACTAATATGTTGTTATATATTTAGGGTAACATTTAGAATTTTCTTGAATTAAGTAATCCAATCATATGTTTGTAAATGAAGTGCTGGTGACTACGTGTCTAGACGTGTAGTCTCGTGCAAGAACGGACATGCGTGGATTGCTCTGGAGACCTGTAGAATTTTCGCGGTCTTTCGAGGTGTTTAGGCCTACAATACATAAACAGACGAAGATGCGAGAGAGAAAAAAGGAGTGAGATTCAGACATCAGTTTTATTTCAAAAGAAGAGAGTCAGTTATTTGAGAAAGATTAAGTGTTTGCTGTGATTATTCAACTTGGATTTGTGACTGAAGTTAGATCTACGGAAGCTATGATTTTATTTCGTCAATCTCTACGACTCATCTGAATTACTGCTTGTGCTGAGAGTCGGCGAATTTATTGAACTGTGAACTGTTTCTGAACTTCTTCATTTAAGCTTCGGAATTTCTTCGTGGGACCAATTTCACACCCTAGACTGGAATTTGAGACTTTCATTTTAGATCATTATATTAGATACAGGCCAGTACCATTTTATATTGTGATTAATTTTGAAGTTTAAAAATAGTATTATTTTGTTTTGTAATTAATTTCGAATGTTGTAACTTAATATCTGTCACTGTTATTATATAGTTTATGTTATATCTGTTATATTTGTTAATAGTTTAGTGTAATAAATTATACAAGCTGTTATCTGCGTTTTTCTGTTGCGTTTAGTCTACGAAGAACATAAAACATAAAAAATACGTAACAAATGTTCCATACCAATCTAATATAAACATCATAACTTAACACTTATTCAGGTATCGTTTACCCTCCTTACATAGTGATGTTTCATACCAATCTAATATAAACATCATAACTTAACACTTATTCAGGTATCGTTTACCCTCCTTACATAGTGATGTTTCATACCAATCTAATATAAACATTATAACTTAACACTTATTCAGGTATGGTTTACCCTCCTTACATAGTAATGTTCAATACTCATCTAATATATACATCATAACTTCACAGTAATTCAGATATTGTAAAATTTGTAATAAATTACAATATTTTTCTAATAATGTTGATATACTGATACAAAAATTAATAATTAATAGATGTCATAAAAATTTTAGACAAAATTATTATATTATTCTGTGATAAATACAACAAAGTATTAAATAAATACAAAGAAAATAAAATCAGAGAAATTCTCTTAAAACTTGAAAAATAATCGTTTGAAATCCGTTCATCTGAGGACTACTTCATGCGGATGTTCACAGTAAGTGGTGTGTGAAACCACAATAGATAATTTCTGCACGTATCATACTGGGGGTAGGAATGGTAACTTCAAGAGGTAAGTTTAATTTTACTTACCACCAAATGGTAGAACCTTATTCTCATTTTCATTTATATATCAATTTGTTCTATGTTTCTTTCTTTGCGTCTTTTTATGGTTATCTTTTTCTTATTTTAACTTGGGAGAGCAGTCACTTCCCACAACTGTCTACAGGCAGTGGAGGGTGATATAGCTGTGGGACGTTGTGGGCTTGAGCTCCCACAGCTCGCTTTCCTAGTTTTCTTTTGTAAGACTAACGAATTGGAAGTTAAGGCTGAAAGACGGTGTATCTCCCCTACATTGCGTGTCCTATTTCTGCAGTCACCTCCAAAACCCAGGATACATTTTATAATTCCACGTTTTATCTTGTAACATGGAACCTTGTTTTTTAAAAATGTGTAGCATATTTACATTTTGTTTTAAATTTTATATTAATATGTTTTGGTTCATGGCTTACATGTTATGGTTCGTATGTGTGTGAACCGATGTAATGTAACTTTGTAGAATTGACGACGTTTTTAAATATGAAAAGAGAGGACATAATTATAAACGCAAGGTGCAATTTCTTCAGTGATAAATCTCAAATTGATTGAAAAAAAGGAAAATGGTGACCTAATATTGTTAATCAAGAGCTTTGTTATTGAGGAATCGGAGCTTTATTCTACAACAAGAACTAAAAACACCGGTAAAGACGTAGTTAATCAAGAGCTTTGTTATTGATGAATCGGAGCTTTATTCTACAACAAGAACTAAAAACACCGGTAAAGACGTAGTTAATCAAGAGCTTTGTTATTGAGGAATCGGAGCTTTATTCTACAACAAGAACTAAAAACATCGGTAAAGACGTAGTTAATCAAGAGCTTTGTTATTGAGGAATCGGAGCTTTATTCTACAACAAGAACTAAAAACATCGGTAAAGACGTAGTTAATCAAGAGCTTTGTTATTGAGGAATCGGAGCTTTATTCTTCAACAAGAACTGAAAACACCGGTAAAGACGTAGTTAATCAAGAGCTTTGTTATTGAAGAATCGGAGCTTTATTCTTCAACATGAACTGAAAACACTGGTAAAGACGTAGTTAATCAAGAGCTTTGTTATTGAAGAATCGGAGCTTTATTCTTCAACAAGAACTGAAAACACCGGTAAAGACGTAGTTAATCAAGAGCTTTGTTATTGAAGAATCGGAGCTTTATTCTTCAACATGAACTGAAAACACCGGTAAAGACGTAGATGAACTTTTGCATTTGGAAAAAAATAGATCTTCGTGAACATACATCAAAAATATCTCAATATTTGACCTAATCTTGGTGATTTTCCATAATAGTATAATGTTAAGCTCAACGTTATTGGTAACGTTACGTTTAAAGAATGCTACAATGTTAAACCTAATATTACAATATTATCTCAAGTGAACTAAATCCTATTTTTAGTAGCCTATCATTAATCAGAAAAAGCTTTTCTCAATCCAGTATTTCAAATATTTTAATTTTCTTTTTGATGCAACCAAATATACCTGATTTAATAATAATTAACTTGTACAATATTTTACAAATTACTGATTTTATTAATAACTTAAATCGTTAAATAAGACGGGTTTAATAATTATAAGATAAATATCCATTTACTCCAAACGTTAATTTTTTTGGTTGGATTATTTGTTTTGTTTTTTTAATTTCCCGCAAAGATACACGAGGCCTATCTCCGTCACACCATACATGCACGCTCTTTCAGCCGTGAGGCGTTATAATGTTACGGTAAATCCCAATATTAGTTAGTGAAAGAGTAACCCAAGAGTTGGCGGTGGGTGATGATAACTAGCTGCCTCCCCTCTTGTCTTACACCGCAAAATTAGGGATGGCTAGCGCAGATAGCCTTCGTGTAGCTCTGGGCGAAATTATAAATAAACAAACTTTGTCGATCATATGTATAGTCTAATAAAACTTTGAAGCTGAATTGAGTGCTTGTTCCCAGTACGCGGAACGAATAAAGTAGGCTTGAAACGTGTATTCTGATTTTAAAACAGCATAAGAAACTACAGCTACGGTCGTTCCAAACCAAAACGTTTCTTACTGCTTGTTTCTTTCCCTTCATCACAATCTTCTGTTGTTTGTTTTGTTTCTGTTTACAAAAGCAATATTTTATGGTACTGGAAAAGTGTCTGAACCAAATTATTTTCGATTTTCGTGTCGGTTCCAACAACAAGAATAAAAAAAAAACTTCTGAAAGACAAATTTCCCATTACCACAGTTTCTAATGTGTTATTAGTGGACCAAGTTAGTGTTTGCCATCTGTGACCTGGAACTAACGTCCTGTTTTATTGGGAGTTTTCACTATGAACCGATCTATGAGTAACCATACATGTCAAACTAACAAGAAACTAATTTTGACAGACATTATCAATTAAAATATCATTAAGTATGTATTTTGGTTATTTTTAACCGTAAAGTTACACAATAATGTTCTGCACATCACTGGAGTCCAAAGCCAATTCCTTAAAGTTATAAACCTAGAAACTTATTGCTGTAAGAAACTATGAAAATAAATAGTTGTATTTCACTAGAAGTAATTTTAAGTAAAGACATAAATTGTGATATTAATCACAGTTGTCTTATTATAGATAAAAATGTTTATCAAATATATATTCAGTGATTTTTTTTCTTTTAGAAAAACCTAGTTATTGTTGTTAATGTTACAAACCCGCGTGCCCCCCAGTGGCTCAGCGGTATGTCTGCGGGCTTACACGCTAAAATCCGGGTTTCGATACCCGTGGTGGGCAGAGCACAGATAGCCCATTGTGTAGCTTTGTGCTTAATTCAAAACAACAACAACATCAAACCCGCGTAGTGGCCAACTCTGTGAAACTGTGTGAGGTGACTCAAAGAACTTGTTAGTTACAAGATACGACAGAAATCAGTGGAATGATAAAAACTGACCTTAAATGTCCAGTGTGAAGTATTGGCGAGTAAGGCTTCAGTAAGTGTGCGGTATAACATTGGTCTATACTGACGAGTAAGGCTTCAGTAAGTTTGCGGTATAACGTTGGTCTATACTGACGAGTAAGGCTTCAGTAAGTTTGCGGTATAACATTGGTCTATACTGACGAGTAAGGCTTCAGTAAGTTTGCGGTATAACATTGGTCTATACTGACGAGTAAGGCTTCAGTAAGTTTGTGGTATAACATTGGTCTATACTGACGAGTAAGGCTTCAGTAAGTTTGCGGTATAACATTGGTCTATACTGACGAGTAAGGCTTCAGTAAGTTTCCGGTATAACGTTGAACTATACTGACGAGTAAGGCTTCAGTAAGTTTGCGGTATAACATTGGTCTATACTGACGAGTAAGGCTTCAGTAAGTTTGCGGTATACATTGGTCTATACTGACGAGTAAGACTTCAGTAAGTTTGCGGTATAACATTGGTCTATACTGACGAGTAAGGCTTCAGTAAGTTTGCGGTATAACATTGGTCTATACTGACGAGTAAGGCTTCAGTAAGTTTGCGGTATAACGTTGGTCTATACTGAGGAGTAAGGCTTCAGTAAGTTTGCGGTATAACATCGGGCTATACTGACGAGTAAGGCTTCAGTAAGTTTGCGGTATAACATTGGTCTATACTGACGAGTAAGGCTTCAGTAAGTTTGCGGTATAACGTTGGTCTATACTGACGAGTAAGGCTTCAGTAAGTTTGCTGTATAACATTGGTCTATACTGACGAGTAAGGCTTCAGTAAGTGTGTGGTATAACATTGGTCTATACTGACGAGTAAGGCTTCAGTAAGTGTGTGGTATAACATTGGTCTATACTGACGAGTAACGCTTCAGTAAGTGTGTGGTATAACATTGGTCTATACTGACGAGTAAGGCTTCAGTAAGTGTGTGGTATAACATTGGTCTATACTGACGAGTAAGGCTTCAGTAAGTGTGTGGTATAACATTGGTCTATACTGACGAGTAAGGCTTCAGTAGCTCTGATTGTTTCATTTACTGAGATGAAAGCAAATTTGTACAAGTTAAGTGCGTGTAGCAGGTTTTAACGTTAGGATCGAAACCCCGATAGCAAGAAAATATGTGATTCCAGATATTTCTGTTAAGTCGTTTGTGTGTTTGTCAAGTACGCAATTAAGTCTAGACAAAGACTGTAACAACAACAGTTGTTAGGCCAGTTGAAATTAACAACTAATTGATCCTTGATATCCATATATCATTTTAGTCGAATATATCGGTGAGAAAAAGTGGCACCACACTCGAATATTCCTTCGTTTTTCCTTGACACAGAACAGCATAGTCAAGTGGTTAATGACCTCTGCTCGTCATCTGAGTATCGCGGATTTGAGTTTTCGTGACATCAAACGTGTTTGCCGTTACATTCTTTGGTAAAATAGTAGCCCAAGAGTTGGCGGTAGGTGGTGATGACTTGCTACCTTCCCTCTAGCTTTACACTGTTAAATTCGGAATGGATGGCTAGAAGAGATAGTCCTCATTTAACTTTGTGAGAAGTTCAAAAAATAAACAGTGAACGACATCGTACACAAAACATCGGTCAAGACTTTGATGTTTAGGTACGAATGGCCTACATTAAGAACTGTAATTAGATTAAGAGAAAACTGTGTGTAGTGTCTGTTTATTCTAATTAAGATTGGCTGATTTTAACCATCTCTGAACATGCGGAGTTATTTGGTGGTATATTATGGTCACGCGACCTACAGATACGAGAACTTAATCATCGGTGAGAAGTTTGGTGATCTGTCGGAACCAAACCACTGACTTGCTACAAGCTGTTGTTATGATAAAAACAATGAAAGCCAAGAAACTTATCTTTGGAACTAATACACCTGACTAAACATCTACAAAATATAAATAACGTCACCAAATTACTCTGAAAACATTTCAGTCGCAAGGTCATAAACTGCAGTTTTATACGATAGTTGTGACAAAATATGAGCAGAAATTTATTTTTCAGAATCTTCAAGACTTAGAAACAGAATTCTCGTGGATTTTCATTGAGAATGAAAAACAGAACAGGTAATATAGGAGTAACTGACGGGTAATATAGAAGTAACTGACGGGTAATATTGGAATAACTGACGGGTAATATAGGAATAACTGACGGGTGATATAGGAGTAACTGACGGGTAATATAGGAGTAACTGACGGGTAATATAGGAGTAACTGACGGGTAATATAGGAGTAACTGACGGGTATTATAGAAGTAACTGACGGGTAATATAGGAATAACTGACGGGTAATATAGGAGTAACTGACGGGTAATATAGGAATAACTGACGGGTAATATAGGAGTAACTGACGGGTAATATAGGAATAACTGACGGGTAATATAGGAGTAACTGACGGGTAATATAGGAATAACTGACGGGTAATATAGGAATAACTGACGGGTAATATAGGAGTAACTGACGGGTAATATAGGAGTAACTGACGGGTAATATAGGAGTAACTGCTGAATTTTACACTAACGCTATTTTTTATTCTGTTCTGATTATCTTGATTAAAGAAAATGGTTAAAGTTAATAAATTGTAACTGTGACGTCAGTGTTTGGAATATGCTAATGAAGTAGCTGGTAGATTCTCAGGAATGTTTGTTCACCTAACTTCTTGCACAGCTATTGGAGGGTATCTGCCGTTCCTAACTTACACGTGATGGACTAGAGGTACACATCAATAACCGACAACTCTTGGGCTACTCTTTACCAATGAAAATGTAGATTGATCATAACATTATAAATCCCTCATGGCTAGAAGGGCAAGCATGTTCGGTGACAGGGCTGTAGCTTGGAATCCGACCATAGCCGGGAGTGCGCCCTAACCACCAGACTAAAGGTAGTGAAACATACCTATTAAGTATCCGGCAACACAGTAATACGTCTGTGGGCTTACACTGCTATAAATCGGGTTTAGATGCCCGTGGAGACGGATAATGAAACAGAAGAAACATATCTATTAAATTAGTTATATACTTATTTATGGTGTATTATATAAATATTCATGCTTATATGTATATTGGTTTTAGAAGAAGGCATAAAATTATTAAACTATTAGTAATACAATCACTAAAGATTCAATGTGACGAATAAACCCTCTTAAGGGGCGTGTTCTTGTCACATCTGTGTCTGTGGCGGCGCAAGTGTCCTGATGAAGGTTTCAAAAGATGGCAATCTAATGCTACTCGCATAACTCTAGCTATATGCAAAACTTGTACTCGTTTATTGTCGGAAGAAATTCACAATTGAATATACAACAGTTGAGATCTGAACAGCTTTCATGTCCAGTAAATATTTCGAAATCTTCCATTGCTTGTATCTTGTCTTAAACATATTTATGTTTCTATCGGTAACAGCTAAGCGGGTCTTTCTTGGCAATACAGGTTTTGGGTGGAGATGTGCGTGCTCTGTATTTAACACTGGCATACAATAAAGTTAGAATACATAATTACATATAGTGACATCTGTTGGATGTTACCCGTGACTGATAATTACTTATCCAATACGGTTTGTTTGTTTCTTTACATTTTGATGTGAAGCCCTCTGAGGGGTATTTGCCCCAATTATCTCTAATTTTGAAGTGAGGCATTACAGGCAAGTCAGATAACTAACGACACCCACCGCCAACACGTGGGCCACTCAAACTGAGTAGTGATATTTGACCGTCACATTCATATCTCCGATCCGTGATTTGTATTTGTTTTAACGGGACTCTTATCACAAATTCTCATATTCGTATTAACAATGTTTTGTTACTGTTACTCTTCAGTTTCGATTTACTTTTCATTATTATTTTTATAAGTAAATATTCACATTGTTATATTACTTTTCAATTGGAAACTGACAAAAATCGTATTTTATATAGGAACCATTTTCAATATTCAACGTTTTTTTAAATTTTAACAGACTCTTTTAACTGATATGAAATGGTTTCTTTTCTGGTTTTTTGTTAGTGAGTTGATGTAATTTGTCAAGTTTTATTTTAATACAAAGCTGCACAATCGACTACACGCTCTGTTTGTCAAGGGGAATGAAGACTTGGTTCTTGGTGTTTAAATTTATTTTCAGAGAACTTTATTTTAATTATTTGTACTAATCAGCGTCATTATTATTTGAATTTCTGTTATGGCGGAAACCTACAAAATGTGTTTAATTTTGTTTTATTTTCATATAGTGGTGACTTTTCACTCGTCATTAAAGTAACGTATCTTACCTATCTATATATAACAGTCTCAAAATATCACCTACATTATAAGTATATTAGCAGTTAGCCAGACAACAAAGGTGAAACACGATAACTCAACAGTTGACTACGTACCGCAGGTGAAACACGATAACTCAACAGTTGACTACGTACCGCAGGTGAAACACGATAACTCAACAGTTGACTACGTACCGCAGGTGAAACACGGTAACTCAACAGTTGACTACGTACCGCAGGTGAAACTCGATAACTCAACATATATCGTTATTTCAGCCGGTTCAGTATTCAGTTTCGGCTCAGTATTCAGTTTCGGTTCAGTATTCAGTTTCGGCTCAGTATTCAGTTTCGGTTCAGTATTCAGTTTCGGTTCAGTATTCAGTTTCGGCTCAGTATTCAGTTTCGGCTCAGTATTCAGTTTCGGTTCAGTATTCAGTTTCGGTTCAGTACTCAGTTTCGGTTCAGTATTCAGTTTCGGCTCAGTATTCAGTTTCGGCTCAGTATTCAGTTTCGGTTCAGTACTCAGTTTCGGTTCAGTATTCAGTTTCGGTTCAGTATTCAGTTTCGGCTCAGTATTCAGTTTCGGCTCAGTATTCAGTTTCGGTTCAGTATTCAGTTTCGGTTCAGTATTCAGTTTCGGCTCAGTATTCAGTTTCGGCTCAGTATTCAGTTTCGGTTCAGTATTCAGTTTCGGTTCAGTATTCAGTTTCGGTTCAGTATTCAGTTTCGGCTCAGTATTCAGTTTCGGTTCAGTATTCAGTTTCGGTTCAGTACTCAGTTTCGGTTCAGTATTCAGTTTCGGTTCAGTATTCAGTTTCGGCTCAGTATTCAGTTTCGGCTCAGTATTCAGTTTCGGTTCAGTACTCAGTTTCGGTTCAGTATTCAGTTTCGGCTCAGTATTCAGTTTCGGTTCAGTATTCAGTTTCGGCTCAGTATTCAGTTTCGGTTCAGTATTCAGTTTCGGTTCAGTATTCAGTTTCGGTTCAGTATTCAGTTTCGGCTCAGTATTCAGTTTCGGCTCAGTATTCAGTTTCGGTTCAGTATTCAGTTTCGGTTCAGTACTCAGTTTCGGTTCAGTATTCAGTTTCGGCTCAGTATTCAGTTTCGGTTCAGTATTCAGTTTCGGCTCAGTATTCAGTTTCGGTTCAGTATTGTGTGGTGAAATCAAAAAATCATTAAAATTAAGCACCGCGTACCATCAGACACTTAGATTGAACACCGCGCATGTTTTCTTCATTCATAATTTTCAAAACAAAACGTATTTAGTTTTCAAATATAAATTTTAGTACAAGAGTTTCAAGTGTCTGATTTTGAAAACAAAAGAAAAAATATTAACAGAAATGTTGTTGTGTTTTTATCAATGGAAAACAAAGAAAACTCCATATTTGTTTAGAAAAAAATTTATTTGTCCATATACTATTCACTCTTCGGAGTACTGAACCTCGGTAGTGTACGTTCGTTAACGTAGCACTGCCTCATCGGAGGACAAAACTTCGTGTAGAATAACAATACAGCTGACAAGTTGTTACTGATAAAAATATATCTGGGACGAGAGACAAATAAGAGATGCTCTGTGAATACCTCACGCTACTGATAACAATGCTAGTATCACAATCTGTCTTGTTGTTGTTTTGAATTAAGCACAAAGCTACACAGTGTGTGCTCTGCCCACCACGTGTATCGAAACTCGTATTTTAGCGTTGCAAGCCCGCAGAGATATCACTGAGCCATTGGGGCGCACACACAACCTATCTTAAGTTAAACAACAAGTGGGAATCCTGAGTCGCACAGGGAATACAGATATTTCAGTGCTGAATTCAGTAAACAATATAATCTTTCTTAAGAGCATTTATTTCAAAACATTTTGCCCCTCAGTGGCTCAGCGGTATGTCTGCGGACTTACAACGCTAAAATCCGGGTTTCGATACCCGTGGTGGACAGAGCACAGATATCCCATTGTGTAGCTTTGTGCTTTGATTAAAATCAACATCTCAAAATATTTCATTATTAATTTTCAAACCCTGCTAGAGTGTTATCAAACTATTTCTTTTAAGATATACAGAGGATCGAGCACTGCATTCCCATGTTGAAAGGCCAGAAACTGACCAGTGGAGACAGTACACGTATACTCTGTTTGTCAATGACATTTTCGTTCTGGTCATAATAATACTAAGTTGCACAACAAAAACATATTTATCAAATATCGCTTATCACTATGAGACCAGTGTTGTTGTCCAACATAGCAACAATCTTGTTGCATATTTAGAAATTAAACAGGAAATAACTTGTCAGATTACAGCAATATAACACCAAGAAACAACACTGTACAACATTCAGCAAGGTTAAAATAATGTATCACTGATAAACACTACTGTCCACGTGTTGATGTGAGGTGTGATGTTTAAATAATGTGACACGAATAAACAATACTGCACACGTGTTGGTGTGAGGTTTAAATAATGTGACACTAATAAACAATACTGTCCACGTGTCGGTGTGATGTTTAAATAATGTTACACTAATAAACAATACTGTACACCATTCCGCATAATTAACAAAGGATAGGTAGAGATAATGTCTAAAGAAGGTCATTCTGTGTTTCCTTGGACAAGATAAAAACATTCGAGTTGAGTAAATGTGAAATCATTCGAACATTAGAAAAGATGTTTATATTAAAAACCTGTAAAGAGAAAAAGAACTACTTGAAACAGTTGTTAGTATCAGCTAGTTTGTTATTCAAGCTAGTGTTATGTTTTATATAGTTGTGTTATGCTGCAACTGGGTAATATTTATACGGAACCTGTTCAGTGAAGTATGATTTGTTTTGTAAGACTACAGAGAGTTGACTACGTTATACATAAATGATTAAGAAACAAGTGAGTAACCACTATATAGCTCAGGTGGAAAGGAGTGTATCAGTACTATATTTTGATATTGTTTGACATTCTTAGGAAGTGTTATGCCGCTAAAACGTATAACGTTTGGAAAGGGTGTGAAGATATACACTCGTGTCTTAAATACATAATTAGGTCAAAATGTAGAATTTTCGAAACAAGCACACCTCTAGAATTTAATAGCATTTCTAAACAGAAACATGGATAACACTAGGCCTTTAGATCCATACAGAATTGGAAAGAAACCTTCTGTAACTTGAAACCTAGACCAGATTTATACAAAAGAAGAGAGAACCCTTTTGTATATTTTAACCTAACCCTGACAAGCACAATGAAGCCTCTAATAAGAGGTGAGAATCGAAGAACTCGAAGGTCAAAAGCAAAAGCCATCTGTGACCCAGACAACAGTGAGAAAGGGAATGAAGAAGGTTTTCCTTCTGGAAAATCAACACAAGTAACAAAAGTTACTTTGGGACACGATTAGGTCTGAGGAAAGAGTTACTTTGTGACACGATTAGGTCTAAGGGAAAAGTTACTTTGTGACACGATTAGGTCTAAGGGAAAAGTTACTTTGTGACATGATTAGGTCTGAGGGAAAAGTTACTTTGTGACACGATTAGGTCAGAGGGAAAAGTTACTTTGTGACACGATTAGGTCTGAGGGTAAAGCTACTTTGTGACATGATTAGGTCTAAGGGAAAAGTTACTTTGTGACATCATTAGGTCTGAGAGAAAAGTTACATTGTGACACGATTAGGTCTGAGGGAAAAGTTACTTTGTGACATGATTAGGTCTGAGGGAAAAGTTACTTTGTGACACGATTAGGTCTGAGGAAAAAGTTACTTTGTGACATGATTAGGTCTGAGGGAAAAGTTACTTTGTGACACGATTAGGTCTGAGGGTAAAGTTACTTTGTGACATAATTAGGTCTGAGAGAAAAGTTACTTTGTGACACGATTAGGTCTGAGGGAAAAGTTACTTTGTGACACGACTAGGTCTGAGGGTAAAGTTACTTTGTGACACGATTAGGTCAGAGGGAAAAGTTACTTTGTGACACGATTAGGTCTGAGGAGAAAGTTACTTTGTGACATGATTAGGTCTCAGGGAAAAGTTACTTTGTGACATAATTAGGTCTGAGAGAAAAGTTACTTTGTGACACGATTAGGTCTGAGGGTAAAGTTACTTTGCGGTATTAATAGGTCTGAGGGGAAAGTTACTTTGTGACATGATTAGGTCTAAGGGAAAAGTTACTTTGTGACGTGATTAGATCTGAGAGAAAAGTTACTTTGTGACACGATTAGGTCTGAGGAAAAGTTACTTTGTGACGTGATTAGATCTGAGAGAAAAGTTACTTTGTGACATGATTAGGTCTAAGGAAAAGTTACTTTGTGACTTGATTAGGCCTTAAGAAAAGCTACTTTGTGACATGATTAGGTCTAAGGAAAAAGTTCTTTACATATTCTGAAGGATAAAATGAAAGGAAAGAAAAATGAGAGGGTAATACAGACTGGTCTGCTTTGTTGATATTACACAATTGATATAATGTAAGAAATTTAATTGAATCGGAAAAGATGGTACAGGAACAGAGAACAATGGAGAACCACACTATTCTCTGAGTACGATGACTAAGAAGAACTCCATGATTGATTGATAAAAATTATGTTGGTACACGTGCCCGTTCCCATGTTTCACCCGCCCGAGTGAGTGTTTGTGGATAAAAAAGGAGAAATAAGGCTTAGTTTCAAAGATCCCAGTAGTTTTATGTATTTCCTAAGACATTTGAAAGTGACTTTAACCACACAAGTAAAATCTGAAGAACGAAGAATGTTTAAAACGTCAATACACGTGCTTTACATCAGTGCACGTGGTTTACATCACTGCATTGCTTGCATAAGTGAACACTGGTGGTTTAGACATATTTTATGGAGCAGTAATTAAGGTTCTCTTGTGCAGGTTTCAAATTTTGACTACCTTTCTTACATTACGTTTTTTCTGGTCATTCGTTTGCTCTAAAAAATAGTATTTGTTAATGGGTACTATACGTATGAAAGCAGCTCATGGTTTGACATATATATGTGTGAAAATACCCTATAATTTGTAATTACGATATATTAAAAGACTAGCGTCTGTTTAAAATTTATGAATTTTAAGCTCAGGTTTCGATGTTATGGAAAGCAAAGCTATCTGTGCTCTGCCCACCACGGGTATCTGAAACTCGATTTTTAGCCGAGTAAGCCTAATGGCTTACCGCCGAGCGGCTTGGAGAAAGGCGTATTTTAAATTGTCATTAGATGGAACGCGAGTAGTCAGTTTATTATGTCTTATATATCTATGTCATAAACAATAGATACAAAACAGGGAGGGAGGCAAAAATGACAAATACGTTGTTGTTGTATTACAAAATAGACTATACGTATTTTGTTCATCATAGGTCTCGAAACTAGGGTTATAGCGTTATACGTCTTTAGGCTTACAACTGGGCCACTGGAAGACATGCCCGGTGATGAGCATTATCAGTTGTGAAAAGAATGTTCAAGAAACTCTGGCTGTAGAAACGTCCAGAAATAAACACATTTCTTGAATTGAGCTATTCTGTTTTGATTATGGGTACGGAAGATTCTATCATGTCAATATTCTGTTTTGTTATTATTGTTTCTGAACCTATTTTTGTAAATACTTTTTATTTGTATTTTATATTTTGTATATTGTGTGTGTTATATGTATTTTATATTTTGTGTGTTGTGTGTTATATGTATTTTATATTTTGTGTATTGTGTTTTTATCTTATAAACTACGAATTTAATTATGCTTATTCGCTTCAGAATTTTCAGCACGTTTCACAACAGATTTTGGACTAATAGGCTAGAAGGAAGGCAGTTGGTCCACACCATCCGCCAGTCGACTTTTAGTAGAACTTTCCAGTCACTCTCATAGAAAATCCGCTGTCCCAAAGTGCGGAGGACATTTTGGCACGTACCTCGGGTTCCAAGTCCAAGTTACAGAAGCCACGCCAAGCCCTTGGTTAAATTATCAGTTTTTTATTATTTATAAAACAGTCGAAACTAGCAATGAACCGACAGTATGGGTTACTAATAAGTAAACAAACGTTATAATAAAATATATGGGTAAAATACGATGTCTTTTTAACGATAAAAACTATATCAAAGTTTTAGTTACGTTATCATTAGCGATAAGAAACTATATCAAAGTTTTAGTTACGTTGTCATTAGCGATAAGAAACGAAATCAAAGTTTTAGTTACGTTGTCATTAGCGATAAGAAACGATATCAAGTTTTAGTTACGTTGTCATTAGCGATAAGAAACGATATCAACGTTTTAGTTACGTTGTCATTAGCGATAAGAAACGAAATCAAAGTTTTAGTTACGTTGTCATTAGCGATAAGAAACGAAATCAAAGTTTTAGTTACGTTGTCATTTGCGATAAGAAACGATATCAATATTTTAGTTACGTTGTCATTAGCGATAAGAAACGATATCAAGTTTTAGTTTCGTTGTCATTAGCGATAAGAAACGATATCAAAGTTTTAGTTTCGTTGTCATTAGCGATAAGAAACGAAATCAAAGTTTTAGTTACGTTGTCATTAGCGATAAGAAACGAAATCAAAGTTTAGTTACGTTGTCATTAGCGATAAGAAACGATATCAAAGTTTTAGTTTCGTTGTCATTAGCGATAAGAAACGAAATCAAAGTTTTAGTTACGTTGTCATTAGCGATAAGAAACAAAATCAAAGTTTTAGTTTCGTTGTCATTAGCGATAAGAAACGAAATCAAAGTTTTAGTTACGTTGTCATTAGCGATAAGAAACGAAATCAAAGTTTAGTTACGTTGTCATTAGCGATAAGAAACGATCAAAGTTTTAGTTACGTTGTCATTAGCGATAAGAAACGATCAAAGTTTTAGTTACGTTGTCTTAGCGATAAGAAACGAAATCAAAGTTTAGTTACGTTGTCATTAGCGATAAGAAACGATCAAAGTTTAGTTTCGTTGTCATTAGCGATAAGAAACGAAATCAAAGTTTTAGTTACGTTGTCATTAGCGATAAGAAACGAAATCAAAGTTTAGTTACGTTGTCATTAGCGATAAGAAACGATATCAAAGTTTTAGTTTCGTTGTCATTAGCGATAAGAAACGAAATCAAAGTTTTAGTTACGTTGTCATTAGCGATAAGAAACGAAATCAAAATTTTAGTTACGTTGTCATTAGCGATAAGAAACGATATCAAAGTTTTAGTTTCGTTGTCATTAGCGATAAGAAACGAAATCAAAGTTTTAGTTACGTTGTCATTAGCGATAAGAAACGAAATCAAAGTTTAGTTACGTTGTCATTAGCGATAAGAAACGAAATCAAAATTTTAGTTACGTTGTCATTAGCGATAAGAAACGATATCAAAGTTTTAGTTTCGTTGTCATTAGCGATAAGAAACGATATCAAAGTTTTAGTTTCGTTGTCATTAGCGATAAGAAACGATATCAAAGTTTTAGTTACGTTGTCATTAGCGATAAGAAACGATATCAAAGATTTAGTTACGTTGTCATTAGCGATAAGAAACGATATCAAAGTTTTAGTTACGTTACCATTAGGGAATAAAACTCTATATACTTCGTTACTGTTTTAGAAATCAGCGATCTCCGAGTGCAAAATTCTATTCTAAATAACGAGGTTTGTGGGTATTTCAAATCGAACAAGTGTAGAATACGGTGTAATTAGGTAACCCGAAAAACGAAAAGTTTAAAATATTGATTTTACTCGAGAACCGGGATTCGATGCTCTTTCACAAATATTTTAAATACTAAAAATTGTTCTCACCGAAAGTTCATCTTGGAAATAAGAATTCTCTCTATTGAAACAGACAAGCCTAGTGAATAACAATGGAAACGGAAAGCACTTGATTCAAGGCGTAATATTACTGAACACGTTTATACACGTAAAGCTGTAAAGACAGCCACTCGTGTTATTCAGTTCAAATGGGCTACACAAGCCCTGGAGAAGGCGAGTGGTACAGGCTGGTTTTCTTCACTTCTGGAAATTAGTTCAGAATCAGGGACGGTAATACGTGAATCCTATCATATAGCTTTCCTTATTTATCAGTGAATTCTATCATGTAGCTTTCCTTATTTATTAGTGAATTTTATCATTTAGCTTTCCTTATTTATTAGTGAATCCTATCATATAGCTTTCCTTATTTATTAGTGAATTCTATCATGTAGCTTTCCTTATTTATTAGTGAATTCTATCATGTAACTTTCCTTATTTATCAGTGAATTCTATCACGTAGCTTTCCTTATTTATTAGTGAATTCTATCATGTAGCTTTCTTTCTTTATTAGTGAATTTTATCGTGTAGCTTTTTTATTTATTAGTCAATTCTATCGTGTAGCTTTCCTTATTTATTAGTGAATTTTATTGCATAGCTTTCCTCATTGATTAGTGAATTCTATGGTATAGCTTTCCTTATTTATTAGTCAATTTTTTCATATAACTTTTCTTACGTGTAGCTTTTTTACTTATTAGTGAATTCTATTGTACAGCTGTCCCTATTTATTAGTTAATTATATAATGTAGCTTTCCTTACTTATTATTGAATTATATAATGTAGCTTTCCTTACTTATTATTGAATTATATCGTGTAGCTTTCCTCATTGATTAGTGAATTCTATTGTACATTTTTTTTATTTATTAGTGAATTTTATCGAAGTGCCATGAACGGTCTCTGACTGAAATAAAAAGATTATAAGAATGTATAGTTTACCATTTGAAACAAAACTCAAAGTTGTATGATGGTAACGTCTAAAGAGCTCGGTATTGACACTTAACCTGAAGATGATCTTATAAAATCGAAGCGTTGTCCTTCATTTTAATTAAAGTTTTAATACACATAATATCTGTCTTCAGAATACATTGTTACTTCAAGTGGGTTTCTCGTCATCACGAATTTTGACGATGTGTAAAGAAGGCCTAGCTCGTGAAACAAGTTCTTAACTTATAAAACCATTCTTACAATTCGTGGCCAATAAATAAAACTGTGAGTTAATCATTTTCTCAGAATAATAATTATTAAAAATACTCGGTGTGTTTTCAAAGGTTTCGTTACATCGTGCTTGGTTATATCTCGTCATGTTAAGCCTTTTACATCTATAACTTCTAGAATTCAATATTGGCAGCCGCTAGTACAGCGGTACATCTCCGGATTTACAATGCTAAAATCAGGGGTTCGATTCCCCTCGGTGAGCTGAGTAGATAGTTCGATGTGACTTTGCTATAAAAAAAACACACACACATTTAATATTAAATAAAGTAAAACCCTACGGATATTTATAGCTTAGATTAAACAGCTAGAGTTGTTTTTCGAGACTTAAAATTTCTTATTACCGTCTGATAGAGCAGATGCTGGTAACGTAGTTATCCAGGAGACCCGTGGATTCGGGAAAATATCAAGCATAACGAAGAATAATGGAGTCGTGTGTGGTTTGGTTCGTTTACAAACTTGTCAGTAATATGAATAAATTGTCTTGGAAGATATTAGATTATCTTAAGGAAAATTGACTATCCTAACCTAAAGGCTATGTTCACATCTACGTCAGTTTCTGAGACCCAAGACCGTTATAATTTTATCATTAATCAAGACTATGTCATGGCTAAAATGTGTCTTCCCTCCATCGTAAGTTTGTTTTTCCTCTCTGATAGGAAGGCAGGTGCACCACACAAGTGTGAAATAAACTATAATGTGTGAACAAGAGTCGTGGTCATAATTTTTTTTTTCCCCTTTCTGTTTCTGAAGTTTTAATCATCCCACAGGGTTTACACACACATAAACTTAAGCCATCATTTTAAACATCAACAGGGATGGTTTATTGTGAGGACTGTCTTGTTTATTAACTGTTTATCAATTAACAATCCAGTGAGCTGTTAGCAGATGAACATTCTAATCTTTCTACTTTATAGATTATAACAACAACTGGTATCAACAGAACATTTAGCTGATGGTTATATTGAGATCTCTGGTGTTAGCAATAAGTTGGTGGTTACACTTAACATCCCCGGTATTAGTTAGTGGTGATTCACTTCTATTGAAATAAGCAGATCTTTATTCCATGATTAGTATTATATTATCCCATTTGTATTTCGATAATCAGGGTTAGCTTATTATCTCCATAGGGCACAGACGGTGTTCCAAACCTATCAGTTTATTGTAAGAACTTACAAACACCCAAGCATTCGGTGATGACCGGAGAGAATTAAGTTAAACCAACTTTTTACTGTAATCATTCACCTGGTTTTGAGTATTTATTAATATTACAAAAGATATTGATGGACAGCACGTTCCACGTTCTTATGTTAAACACAACTTTAAAGAACATAAGCACACATTTCTTCATATTCACAAGTCTGAGATAATAGATTAGGTTCTATTTTACTATACGTATCAGGCATTTAGGTTACATTAAGAAACTAGTGTATCGAAACCAGGTTGACTCTAATTCAGATAGTTAGATGTAGTTAAATTAATGAATCATAATTCATTGAAACTTTGAGATTCAATCATTTAGAGAAATACAGAATCAGTTACTAGAACTCACCACTAAAGAACGGACTCACCAGTCACTGAGCACAGAGATACACAATGGGCTATCTGTGCTGTGCTCACCAAGGGTATCGAAACAAGTATTTGAGCGCTAGAAGCCTGCAAATTTATCTCTGAGACACAGAGTGGTCACTATTCGGCCAGACACGTGTGGTCCAAGATATGACGATGGAGGTGTATTTATGTTTGGTGTAAAACATTGGCTGTATATACTGTGACCACCGTGAGAAATAAAACACCGGATTTTAGCTTCTACACTCACTACTGCTTCAGTCACAGCAGAACCCAGATTTATAAGGAAATGGTTGCTCCAGAAATGTATTTGTTTAATATAACAAAATTTCAGTTATTTGCTTGTCCAGAACGCATTACTAATTTTGCATTAATTAAATAACGTGTTGACCAAAGCAGGAAACTAACTGATATTCTGTCGCCATTCAAGTGCCCTTGTTGAAGTGTTCATTTCCTTAAAGAGTGACAAGTTCCTGACCCGATGTGAGTGTTTCTTCGCTCCATTTGTTTCGTATTAGAAGTTTTGTTTGCACACCGGTTAACGCTTTCTCAAACATTAATAAATATAAGTTGGACAGTGGACAAGTAAAAATGTAAAAAAAAAATGCAAACATTTGAAACTATTCTAGGGAAGACAATGTTCTTGTAAGAAACTAGATGAAATAATCATACAACTCTCTCTATCCTCATAACAAAGCATAGTTTTCTATGTGTCCGCTTTAGGCCTACAATACGAAGTTGTGGAGCTAAACCTCTTATTTTCTAACACTTGATAATATTTAAGGTACAACACGAAAGGTAGTTTTGGGTGAGAGGGCGGAGCCATAAAAGGAGTAAGTTTGAACGGAATGCTCGTTGTTTGCGTTATAAATGTAACAGTCAAACTCCATTATTCGGTCAGTTTGTTTGGTTTTTATTTGTTTCTTTACATTAAGGCACACCGCTACCTAATGGGCTATTTGAGTTCTGTCCACTGTAGGTATTAGACACTGTGATTAACGTTTCAGATTTACATTTAAGACACAGAGGGGCGGCTATTGTGAGAGACAAGTGTAGCCCAAGATGTGGCGGTGGCGGTTGTTTATTAAGACACAGAGGAGCGGCTATTGTGAGAGACAAGTGTAGCCAAGATGTGGCGGTGGAAGTTGTTTATTAAGACACAGAGGGGCGGCTATTGTGAGAGACAAGTGTAGCCCAAGATGTGACGTGGAGGTTGTTTATTAGCTGCCTCCCTTTACAAATAACTTTATATTTAATTAAAAACAACACAAAAATAATATTATTGCATAACAAACGTGCGTGTTTAAAAAAAACACCCACTCATTGTTCCATTACAAAATTTTAATTTATTGAAGGTATTGATAGAAAGACAGGACACAGTACTGATTTGACACCGTACTGTGTTATTTTTACAGCGTACAGTATCATTTTAAAATGAATCGAAACACCTTCTGATTTTTAAATAACATCAAATACGGTAGTTTAAACCTTGCTTGTCAAAAAAGACACAGTATTTGAGGTTGTTATTACCATGTAAGAGCTAAAGTAACTTGAGTCGTTTTTGGTTGTTGCGTTTTGCACAAAGCGCTCGTGGATTTTTTACACTAGTTATCCCGAATTTAACAGTGATAGATGAGAGTAAACGGTTATTAAATATCGTCTACTGTTAAAGATCCGTGAAATTAACCGTCACATTATGGCGACTCTCCTGACGAAAAGTCAAGAGTGTTCGGTCATGGATTGAAACCCATGACTCGCAGATTGTAAATCGAGCGCTCTGACCACCAGGCTTTGAAATAAATTGATATTACGAAAATAATATTTTACATAGTTTCAGAAAATTTAAAAGAAATAGTAAAAACAGTGTTACAATATTTTAAAGAAATGATTAGATAATTTGTTAAATGTACACTTTCAGGAAAAGAATTCAGATAAAAAATCAAATGTCAAAAACAGATATAATCTTTTACTGACAGTTTTGTGATTTCTTTAAAGTTCGTTACAACTTATGATATCTTACCTTAAATATTTGGTGTGAAACACGACAATTAGTAGAATAATACCTGACAACGACGTCATTGTGGCTGTTTCATTCTCAACTAGATACGAGTAAAGGTTTTCTATGCTTTAGATTAGTTTGTTTGTTGTCTTTTATTATTTGGTTAACAGTCATCAGTTCTATGCGGGAACCCGAAGTTTACATCTGTAGACTTACCATTGACCCACCAGAGGACTCTAGTGAAGGAGACCATAAATAACACACACGTAAAATGAAGATAAAATCTTCCACTGTGAGCAGGATTAGTTGTCATTAACTTAATGTACGATATTCTCCAATCAAATTATTGGTGAATCTGACAGAATGATTGATAGTGTTGGAAAGGGATGGGTTTTCCATTAAGCACTTTCAATGGATCTTATACACATTGATGTTCTAAGTAGCTTTGAATGGATCCTATATATTTTAATGTTCTAAGGAACATTGAATAGATCATATACACATTGATGTTCTAAGGAATTTACTTTATCATTTTCCTGGTAATAAACGAACCAGAAACCACAACATTTCGTCTTTATTTAAACACTTAGACTTAACACTTTTCAAGTTTTGTAATTCCTTGATGAACAGAGACTGTCACGTGCTATCTATAATAATATAGACAAGAAGAAACGTGGATAGACAAACGCTGCTAACAAAGCGTTTCTATAATAATATAGACAATAAGAAACGTGGATAGACAAACGCTGCTAACAAAACGTTTCAAGGAAATTTACGTTGAATCCTGTTCTCGTCCGGTTTGTCTGATCACGTGACATTGTTCATGAACCGAGCATACATCAAACAACAGTAACAAAATCTCCAGGTTAAGAGTAAAACCGAGATGACTAAGTCAATGATAAGGTTATGCCAAAGTGAGTAGAGAGTTGGGAATGACTTGCCTTTGGAACCAGTTAAGAACATTTGATGAAGTTTGGACATTTTGATTCTTGTTCTCTTGTTAACCACAAAGCTACTCAATGAACTATCTTTGTTTTCCCTTCAAAGTATCGAAACCTGAATTTTAGCGTTCTAAACTTGCACACTTTTACCACTGAGTCACCAACAAATAATTGGAAGTTCTGTTTTCCTCAAGACGTAGGTATATCATGACAATAAGATACGTTTCTTACATCTTCAGTACATACGTACGTCATGATATAAAATATTTGCCTTATATCCTCAGAACTCACACCTGAGAGGAAGTGCAAAAATATTTTTGTTGCTGGTTAACAGAAGAGATCGTAAACTTTCTGTTGGTAGATGGAAAGCTATAGACAGGAGGCTTAATGAAACGTGTATTTATCACACTTCGGTTGGTCGTTGAGAAAAACAATGATTATTAAAAAGGGCTTTTTTAATATCAAAGAAAGGATTCCTGGTACGTTATATACTGGTGTGTGTGTTTGTCACCCCTAAGAATAAAACAAGACGTCTAGGGCCTGGTGGTTAGGAAATTTTACCTGCAATTTGTGAGTTTCTGACAAGAATCTTCGTCATCAAACATGCTCGACCTTTCTGCCGTAGGGTAATTAAAATGTAACGGTCAATCCAACTGTTAGTTGGTAAAAGAGTTATGGATAGGTGGTATTGACTTTCCTTTACTTTATCACTGCTAAATTAGGGACGGCTATCACAAATACCCCTCGTGAGGCTTTGCGCGAACTTTACATCAAGTTTAAAAGCTATTGTTCTAGGGACAACAACTGAAGGTATATAAAGTGAAATTTAGGTTTCAACGTATTTCATAAATCTTGTTTTCAAACCTACAGGTAAATATCTCTAAGAAACAATTTGCATGAAATGTTTTTTGTCACAAAATTCGGATCAAACTCTCCAGCCAGAAAATAAGTTATTTTGTGTGGCTTCCATCAACAGTTTCGGATATTCATGTTCTCAGGTAAAAAAATACTGTTTTATTTTTAAATTGCAACAATTTAACTATCAATTTATTTGAAGCTTACAACAAATTTAGAAATTAGAAGTGGTGATAATCATGGTAAAGTACAAGTATAACGACATGAGAAGTAGTGATAATCATGGTAAAATACAAGTATAGCGATGTGAGAAGTGGTGATAATCATGGTAAAATACAAGTATAGCGATGTGAGAAGTGGTGATAATCATGGTAAACTACAAGTATAGCGATGTGAGAAGTGGTGAGAATCATGGTAAACTACAAGTATAGCGATGTGAGAAGTGGTGATAATCATGGTAAAGTACAAGTATAGCGACATGAGAAGTGGTGATAATCATGGTAAAATACAAGTATAGCGATGTGAGAAGTGGTGATAATCATGGTAAAGTACAAGTAAAGGGACGTGAGAAGTAGTGATAATCATGGTAAAATACAAGTATAGCGACATGAGAAGTGGTGATAATCATGGTAAAGTACAAGTATAGCGATGTGAGAAGTGGTGATAATCATGGTAAACTACAAGTAAAGGGACGTGAGAAGTGGTGATAATCATGGTAAAATACAAGTATAGCGACATGAGAAGTGGTGATAATCATGGTAAAGTACAAGTATAGTGATGTGAGAAGTGGTGATAATCATGGTAAACTACAAGTATAGCGATGTGAGAAGTGGTGATAATCATGGTAAAATACAAGTATAGCGATGTGAGAAGTGGTGATAATCATGGTAAACTACAAGTAAAGGGACGTGAGAAGTGGTGATAATCATGGTAAAATACAAGTATAGCGATGTGAGAAGTGATGATAATCATGGTAAACTACAAGTAAAGGGACGTGAGAAGTGGTGATAATCATGGTAAAATACAAGTATAGCGACATGAGAAGTGGTGATAATCATGGTAAAGTACAAGTATAGCGATGTGAGAAGTGGTGATAATCATGGTAAACTACAAGTATAGCGATGTGAGAAGTGGTGATAATCATGGTAAAATACAAGTATAGCGACGTGAGAAGTGGTGATAATCATGGTAAAGTACAAGTATAGCGACGTGAGAAGTGGGTATAATCATGGTAAACTACAAGTATAGCGATGTGAGAAGTGGTGATAATCATGGTAAACTACAAGTATAGCGATGTGAGAAGTGGTGATAATCATGGTAAAGTACAAGTATAGCGACATGAGAAGTGGTGATAATCATGGTAAATTACAAGTATAGCGATGTGAGAAGTGGTGATAATCATGGTAAACTACAAGTATAGCGATGTGAGAAGTGGTGATAATCATGGTAAAGTACAAGTATAGCGATGTGAGAAGTGGTGATAATCATGGTAAACTACAAGTGTAGCGATGTGAGAAGTGGTGATAATCATGGTAAAGTACAAGTATAGCGATGTGAGAAGTGGTGATAATCATGGTAAAGTACAAGTATAGCGATGTGAGAAGTGGTGATAATCATGGTAAAGTACAAGTATAGCGACATGAGAAGTGGTGATAATCATGGTAAAGTACAAGTATAGCGATGTGAGAAGTGGTGATAATCATGGTAAAGTACAAGTATAGCGATATGAGAAGTGGTGATAATCATGGTAAAGTACAAGTATAGCGACGTGAGAAGTGGTGATAATCATGGTAAAGTACAAGTATAGCGATGTGAGAAGTGGTGATAATCATGGTAAAGTACAAGTATAGCGACATGAGAAGTGGTGATAATCATGGTAAAGTACAAGTATAGCGATGTGAGAAGTGGTGATAATCATGGTAAAGTACAAGTATAGCGATATGAGAAGTAGTGATAATCATGGTAAAGTACAAGTATAGCGATGTGAGAAGTGGTGATAATCATGGTAAAGTACAAGTATAGCGATGTGAGAAGTGGTGATAATCATGGTAAAGTACAAGTATAGCGATATGAGAAGTGGTGATAATCATGGTAAAGTACAAGTATAGCGATGTGAGAAGTGGTGATAATCATGGTAAACTACAAGTATAGCGACATGAGAAGTGGTGAATATCATGGTAAAGTACAAGTATAGCGATATTTTTTCATAATCTCCACGTTTGTCTCTAAACAAAACGTGACAATAAGACACAAAAGGAAGAATGGCTGTTATTACACAACAGACAAACTTATAACACCGCAAGATTTTAAAATCCTAGGATAATGTTCGTTTTTTTTAGAAAGAGCAAATATATCTAGGAAAATTAAATATACCAGAATGTAGGGATGACACTTTCTTCATACCTGTACAATATCACTTAGTGAGTAATGTATATCTGTAACTATCATGTGTGTTACGACCATTTTCATATCTGTAACTATCCAGTAGCAACTAAGTCTGAAATAACATTGGCACTGCAACCACCTGCCTCGTGTGTGTTTTAGACATTTTTATAGCTTTTCATAGTATATATTTCAACAAATAGATAACTGTTTCAAAAATATTTTGTTGTTTGTTTGTTGTTTGAAAAATATACAGTAAGATGGTGTAGGTAAACCACACTGACAGAGATGTGGTGCAGGTAAACCACACTGACATAGATGTGGTGTAGGTAGCACCACACTGACAGAGAGGTGGTGTAGGTAGCACCACACTGACAGAGAGGTGGTGTAGGTAAACCACACTGACAGAGAGGTGGTGCAGGTAAACCACACTGACATAGATGTGGTGTAGGTAGCACCACACTGACAGAGAGGTGGTGTAGGTAAACCACACTGACATAGACGTGGTGCAGGTAAACCTCACTGACATAGATGTGGTGTAGGTAGCACCACACTGACAGAAAGGTGGTGTAGGTAGCACCACACTGACAGAGAGGTGGTGTAGGTAAACCACACTGACAGAAATGTGGTGTAGGTAAACCACACTGACAGAGATGTGGTGTAGGTAAACCACACTGACATAGATGTGGTGTAGGTAGCACCACACTGACAGAGAGGTGGTGCAGGTAAACCACACTGACATAGATGTGGTGTAGGTAGCACCACACTGACAGAGAGGTGGTGTAGGTAAACCACACTGACAGAGATGTGGTGCAGGTAAACCACACTGACATAGACGTGGTGCAGGTAAACCTCACTGACATAGATGTGGTGTAGGTAGCACCACACTGACAGAGAGGTGGTGTAGGTAAACCACACTGACAGAAATGTGGTGTAGGTAAACCACACTGACAGAGATGTGGTGTAGGTAGCACCACACTGACAGAGAGGTGGTGCAGGTAAACCACACTGACATAGATGTGGTGTAGGTAAACCACACTGACAGAGATGTGGTGCAGGTAAACCACACTGACATAGATGTGGTGCAGGTAAACCACACTGACATAGATGTGGTGTAGGTAGCACCACACTGACAGAGAGGTGGTGTAGGTAAACCACACTGACAGAAATGTGGTGTAGGTAAACCACACTGACAGAGATGTGGTGTAGGTAAATCACACTGACATAGATGTGGTGTAGGTAGCACCACACTGACAGAGAGGTGGTGCAGGTAAACCACACTGACATAGATGTGGTGTAGGTAGCACCACACTGACAGAGAGGTGGTGTAGGTAAACCACACTGACAGAAATGTGGTGTAGGTAAACCACACTGACAGAAATGTGGTGTAGGTAAACCACACTGACAGAGATGTGGTGTAGGTAAACCACACTGACAGATATGTGGTGCAGGTAAACCACACTGACAGAGAGGTGGTGTAAGTAAACCACACTGACAGAGATTTGGTGTAGGCAAACCACACTGACAGAGAGGTGGTGTAGGTAACACCAAATTTCAAAGAAAGTTTCCTTTAGTATTCGTTATAAAAACTGACATTTGTTACAGATACATGTGGAGTTTTGTGAAGATTTTATGACTAATAATATAATTGTAAATATCATTGCAGTAAAGATAAGTGTGTGTGTATGTATGGATGTTTATGTGTGTGTGTGTGAATATGTATGCATGTTTATGTGTGTGTACGTATATATATATGTATGTTTAAATGTATATGTTTGTGTGCATATATGTGTGTATATATATATATACACGGTTACTGTTAAGAATGAAGCAAACAATGATTTGAAGTCCACGAGATTCCTGTCTACGTGAAAGAAGGAAAACCACAATGACATCAGAATAATTACACTCGTCCACCCACTAGAAGGATTCGAGTCTCCAGTGATGATGTTTGTCTTAAAGGTGCTGTTCTGTTCTGACCTCCGTATTAAGAGAGACCACGATATTCTCAGCAAAACCTATAAATATTGTGAGCTTACCGAAACAGGACAGATTGTGTGTTTCAGTCTCACCACGATCAACGACAGAGGACGTGGTTAGGGGCATGGTGAGCATTTTTTATAAAGTGCTTCAAATCTTAGCACATATAGTCATAGTAGCCGATCGATATCACGTGCACCAGAGCATAAACCGATCTTGACTGAAGCTTGGTAAAGCTAATCTTTTCTCTGATAAAACTAAGATCCTAGTGACTAACCTTTTCTCTGATAAAACTAAGATGCTAGTGACTAACCCTTTCTCTGATAAAACTGAGATGCTAGTGACTAACCCTTTCTCTGATAAAACTAAAATGCTAGTGACTAACCCTTTCTCTAATAATAAAACGAAGGTACTGGTAGTAACTACACTTTTCTCTGATAAAACTAAGTTAATAGTGAAACTAATTCTTCCTCTAATCACAAATATAAACTACTAGTAAAATTAATCATTCATCTAATAATAAACCTAAGGTACTAGTAAAACAAACCGTTTTCTAATAATAAGATAAAAATCGTTATCTAAATTAATTTTTAATGATAATTACAAAAACTATGTTGATTTCTGAAACTTACTAATAAAGAATTGACCAAATTATGCTAAGAGAAACAAAAGAATTTGGATTGAACTCCTATTTCATTGAAAATTTGAACTAAATTCTCATTTATCTGAGAATTTTGGTTAATCACTTATTTGTTGTCCATTTAGCTATTTACAATACCACTGGTTTTAATAAAGTGATTAAATGTCTCCTGGTGAGAACGTGGTAAGTTTACAGAATTGTAATGCTGAGATTCGGGTTTGATTCTTTGTGAATGACATTCCTTAATGTGGCTTTGATTTAGAACAAAGAAGTCTGTGAAATAAACATTTTAGTTTTGTAAAGTCGTTGTTTTATTTTACTCATAGGAAATAATAATACGTATAACTTTTGCTTTTTCAAGGAGCCTATATTAACAAATGTGTATACTTAACGTATGGGTTGTATGGTGAATCGGTAACGTATAGCTTTATGAGTTAATATAACTTGTAGGCATTTCACATGAACTAAAGTATAGTTCAAACTGTCATTCACGGGTCTTACCTGTGGCTGTTTTATGGAAACTGTGTTCACGCAGATTTAGAGGTCAGTCAGTTGTTTTATATTAACTCTCTTAATATATAGGTACATAGCACATTCAACCGTATGTTATGTTGGTCAGTTGTGTGTGGTTGGACGTTCATAGTTCTAACACATTACACTACTCTCACGATACGTATAGTTTCAAAATTTCCATTTTTTTGGCTCAAATATCCTTGTACTTTAGTAAATATTATCACTAGAGGTTTGTGTCTCGGAGCGAGTTAATATATATACAATAAATTAATGTTTCGTTTTCTCATGGAACATATCTTTCAACATATAATTACCAAACAACTGGGAAAATTAAATCTTTTATCATCAAGCGAATCTAAGTGTGAGGTTCAGGAATATTTCCTATTAAGTAACGTTATTCAATTAGTAATTATCACCCATTATCCTCAGCCGTTAATTGTTATCATTATAATTGAGTTCTTCCCTTGAGGATTTTGTTGTTAGATTTGTCTTTGTTTGGAATCTTCTAAGATTGGAGTTTCGGGTTTCTTATTGTTCTGTGATAAATGTTGAGTTGCATAAACTCTACGTGTTATTAAGGTAATATGGATGTTCATAACCAGGGCAGCTGATATCTACTTCAGGAGTTTGTAAGAGGGAATTCTATTTAATGTAAATCTCTACCTGCCTCTACACAAATAGCTCGAGCTAAAGATGTAACCAGATCTACACTGACTTTTGTTTGTTTGTTTTGGAATTTCGCCCAAAGGTACTCGAGGGCTATCTGTGCTAGCCGTCCCTAATTTAGCAGTGTAAGACTAGAGGGAAGGAAGCTAGCTATCACCACCCACCGCCAACTCTTGGGGTACTCTTTTACAAACGAATAGTGGGATTGACCGTCACATTATACACCCCCACGGTTGGGAGGGCGGGCATGTTTAGCGCGACACGGGCGCGAACCCGCGACTCTCGGATTACGAGTCACACGCCTTACGCGCTCGGCCATGCCAGGCCATCTCCACTGACAGAAACAAGAAAACTCGTATATTAAAACAAATAACAATATTATTGACAATAAAATGTGGGGCTATATCCGTCAAGGATGTCGAAACCCATCTTTTAGTGTTATTAGAATGCACACTTACCGCTGTGACGCTAAGAGACACTAACCGACAGTTTGGTTCATTTGTTTCTTTCAATTTCGCGCAAAGCAACACGTGGGATATCATTGCTAGCCGTCCCTAATTAGCAGGGTAAGACTAGAAGAAAGGTAGCTAGTCATCACTACCCTCCGCCAACTTTTGGGCTACTCTTTCACCAGCTAAGAGTGAGATTAACAGTCACATAATAACGCCCCCACTGCTGATAAGGCGAGCACGTTTGGTGTGACAGACATTCGAACCTGCAACCCTCAAATTACGAATCGAGCGCTCTCACCACCAGGATACAAACGACGGAATAACATTTCAACGAACAGACACACAATAGGGGAATTTTTGTGAATGATTTCAAGTTTTAAGTCTTCCAACTCTAAACACAGAAGAAGTTTGTCTTCCAACTCGAATGTATACATCATTAAAATATTAACAGGTGTTTTCAACTCGGCTAATAAGGATCTGAGTTTTACAATTTTTAGTAATTTCACTAGTTATCCGTAACCGTATTCCACAACTGTTTCTATTGATGGTAAGTTTAATAATTTGTACGTATTTAAATTGATTCTATTTACATAGGTAATCTGTCATCATTGTTGTAGATATATCCCATTGTTACACGCGAAGTCTTACACTTGATATCTCGCACTTAAAACACATAAAAAATTTTAACATTCGGTGTTTAAAGTTACTAATACTTGCCACAAAACACTTGTATCAGGCTAGTTTCAAGTTACTAATACTTGCCACAAAACACTTGTATCAGGCTAGTTTCAAGTTACTAATACTTGCCACAAAACACTTGTATCAGGCTAGTTTCAATTTGAACTTTATTAAATGTTTATTCAAACCTCGCCTTCTTACGGTTCAGCATTAAGTTTGAAGACACTAAAAACCGGATTGGAAGACATATCACAGATAGTCCATTGTACAGGAGTGTGTTTAAGTAAATACAAACAAACAAACGAATTATTTAGTCCCACGATTACTTTCAGGAGAAAAACCGTAACAACATAATGGTATGAGGCTTCACTACATTCACCTCATCCATTAGTGATGATGTGGAGGAAAACCGTAACAACATAATGGTATGAGGCTTCACTACGTTCACCTCATCCATTAGTGATGATCTGTAGGAAAACCGTAACAACATAATGGTATGAGGCTTCACTACGTTCACCTCATCCATTAGTGATGATGTGGAGGAAAACCGTAACAACATAATGGTTTGAGGCTTCACTACGTTCACCTCATCCATTAGTGATGATGTGGAGGAAAACCGTAACAACATAATGGTATGAGGCTTCACTACGTTCACCTCATCCATTAGTGATGATGTGGAGGAAAACCGTAACAACATAATGGTTTGAGGCTTCACTACGTTCACCTCATCCATTAGTGATGATGTGTTTCACTCGATCCGTGGCTTACCATAAGTCATTTGTTACAGCAGTAATTATTGTGAAGGGTTTGTTTGTATATATTCTTGTACAGCTGCTAGAGGGCTACATTCGTTAGCTTTCCCTCATTTTTAAATGATAGGCTAGACGAAAGGGAACCAGAAGACACCACATACTGCCAGTTCTTGGGTTACACATTATAAACCAACAGTGACGTTACGGGTCACAATGCTGAACCCATAGGTTGTGAATCAAGTATCCTTCCGCCAGGTCACGCTCTCAACAAATGAGTTTCTCAGTGCCACCAGAAATTAGCTTTTTAAAAGAGATTTTATGACAAAGTAGCCAGGGAGAGACGGCGGGTAATACAGTTTGTTGTCGACAGTGGCTTTACAAGTGCTACACCTATCACGTGCTCCTGAAGAGACTATTTTTTTCAAAATTCCTTTCCAGTAACTTTTCTACCAGCCACGACTAGATAATGGCTATATGTTTTTTCTAATGAGGATGTTTGGTCTGTAACGTTTGATATGGCTTACACTCGGCCACTCAGTGCGTCACAATTCAAAAGCAAGAACCCTTAAAATAGAGTTTCAACATTAGCAGTTAAAGGAAAACAGTTTAATCCTTAACACCAACCAATCCATCTACCCAAATGACCAACCTGAATCAGGTAGAGCACGCTGGGTTGAAGATAAAAGCATGATCACTCTCTTATGGCTGGATATCAAACCCCCTTGAGTAGTAAATCTCTTATAGCCGGATATCACCCCACATCGAGTAATAAATCTCCTATCGTCGGATATCTTCTCACAAATACTAGGTAATACTGCACCATTTATTCTTACTTGTTTACTTTATAAAACGATATTATGTCTGGAGTATTTATTTATTTATTGGTGAGTCACAAACGGGAAAAACTCTTCCCAGGTGTGTGCGCCATCTGTTAGCATATTATAAAAATCTGTATAAGAATACCCAGAATTCATGATTACAGATGCTGGGTTTATAACATAGGAAAGGATTGTTTGTTTTTAAATTTCGCGAAAAGCTACTCGAGGGCTATCTGCGCTAACCGTACCTAATTTAGCAGTGTAAGGCTAGAGGGAAGGCAGATAGTCATCACCACCCACCGCCAACTCTTGGGTTACTCTTTTGCAAACGAATAGTGAACTTGACTATCACATTATAAAGCCCCCACATTTGAAAAGGCGAGCATATTTGGGGTTAGGGGGATGGGAACCCGCGACCCTCAGATTACGAGTCGCACGCCTTAATCCACCTGACCATGCAGGGGCACAGCACAGGAAATGAATATATGATTAAAAACGTTATTCGAGATCATTAGTACAATTCTATATAAATGTATTTTTTAATTTAACCTTGTGGCTCATAAAGTTTGATTTTACACATTTAGAAAACATTATATATGACCTAATAACACTGACAAGATGACCTCATAACACTGACATTCCTTAACGGGTGAGATATTAATTTGTGTAATTTGTGCTATGACCAGAAAGTTGAAATAAAGTACCATTCAGTTGTTGTTAGCCAGAAACATGTGAACAAAGTAAAGTTGTATTGTGTTGTTAGCCAGAAACATGTGAACAAAGTAAAGTTGTATAGTGTTGTTAGCCAGTAACATGTAAACTAAGTAAAGTTATGAAGTGTTGTTAATCAGTAACATGTGAACAAAGTAAAGTTGTGTAGTGTTGTTAATCAGTAACATTTAAACTAATTAAAGTTGTGTAATGTTGTTAATCAGTAACATGTAAACAAAGTAAAGTTGTATAGTGTTGTTAGCCAGTAACATGTAAACTAAGTAAAGTTATGAAGTGTTGTTTATCAGTAACATGTAAACTTAGTAAAGTTATGAAGTGTTGTTAATCAGTAACATGTAAACTAAGTAAAGTTATGTAGTGTTGTTAATCAGTAACATGTAAACTAAGTAAAGTTATGTAGTGTTGTTAATCAGTAACATGTAAACTAGATAAAGTTGTGTTGTTAGCCAGTAACTAGATAAAGTTGTGTACTGATGTTACCCAGTAACATGTAAACTATATAATATTGTGTTGTATTATTAATCAGTAACATGTAAACTAGATAAAATTGCACGGTACTCTTTGTCTGTAAGAGAAACTCAGGCTATGTTTTAGGGGTTTTTAAACATATTTTTGGGACGTTTATTTAATTAAATATATGTCGTAAAATAGTGTGAAATTAAAACCGTCGTATTATTGTATTTATAAGATAAATTCTTCATGCACCCTCATTAATGTTTTTATAAGATAAATTCTTTATGCACCCCATTGTTTTATAAGATAAATTTTTTATGCACCCTCATTAATGTTTTTACAAGATAATTTTTTATGCACCCTTATTATTGTTTTATAATATAAATTCATTACGCTCCCCACTCTAGTGGCTCAGATAAAATATCATTACTGTTTAACGCTAAACATTTGGTTTCGATTGACGTTGTGGGCAAACAAATGAATAAAATAGAAAGCATAAATACATTAATACCTTATTCTGGCTTCTTCTCGCTCTACCCTGACAATGAGTAGACTCCACCGAATGTTCTGAGAGATGTTCTTTGCGCCGTCGAGTAATTCAGTCAGTGTTCTCGAAGATATCGAAGAGACTCCTCGTTTCCTGGAGAGCGAGTTAAGTCTGGCTCTTGAAGACACTCGGCTCATTCGATCTTACATTAAATTTTGTCTGTAGTTCTGTTGTGAAAAAATTAGATGATGGTTTCTCTGTCTTCACGTTAGATACCTCGAGCTGATACCTGATGTTGTTCAAGGTGTTTGTTTGCTTTAGTCTTCTTCCGCCAATCATAAGTGAGTTCACTTGTTTGTTATATGAAATTCAGCTTTCTGCAAACAAATTTATCACTTAGTTTCGTACATTTTGAGTGCTTTAGTTTCGATATTTTGAATGAATATATATCTAAGTAATATAGAGACACGATATCTTATGTAATAACAAATAAAATTATTTGGACTTGGACTTTGTTTTAATGGATATATTATGCGTAAATATTACTAGTTAATGAAAATTTCTTCTTTTACTTCTGTTTTAATGCGACTACATTACAAAGAGATATTAAAAGCCAAACAAAAGCATCCCTCGTCCCACTGAGCTCCGTTACTTTAACTTTAAGTTATACCAGTTATATCTTACACTACATATTTGTTGGTATGTACATCCGTAACAGAATGTATTTTGATACAACACATGCATTGTATTATATTACAGAATATAAAGATAGAAAAATAATATAATTTCAATTGCAGAGTAAACGACTTCCTATTATCTTTAATTTTCAGTTTTATGTTGGTTTGAAAGAAAAATATTTCGATACTTTGGTTGTTTTACACTGAAAAAAACTGTCTGGATATTTGTTGACAAAACTTTATACGTAGCTAAGATTCAAACCGAAGTGAGATTTATTATTTTACAAATTAATGGTGTTCTTTAAGACCATCTCTTAGAAATAGTTTCTCAGATAATTCTTTGGTTTTTAAGTAACTCAGGTATCAGTAAATAATTTAGCATGTTTTCCGAACGTTCTTTCTTTTCCTATATAAACGTAGAATTCAGTTCTTAACAATTAGCAACAGTAGAAAATGAGATAAACTAATCGATCTACATGTAACAATACGTTTAATAGGAGAACGTAGGTTGTACTACAATATTGATTAGTTTATATTATAGTTAACTTTATATATCATGCTAATGTCTCAAATAAAATATCGTTTATAAATACTTTAAAACCAGATTAGTCGAATGTTATCATTGATATGCTATTTATAAAGTAACGTTATCACACAACCACAACGTAACATTATCGTACAGCCGTAAAGTAACATTATCACAGAATTGTTTTATTTTACGGTTACACAGAAGAAAAAGTAAACTGCCTAAAGGATTGTAAATGTCATTATGTATGATTAAATATCGTTATATATCACTATATCTCGTTAACTATCATTACATATTATTAAATATCATTATATATCACTAGGTATCATTACATATTATTAAATATCATTATATATCACTAGGTATCATTACATATTATTAAATATTATTATATATTATTAAGTATCATTACATATCATTAAGTATCATTACATGTTATTAAATTCTTTCAAAACTTAGTTTCAAATTATGTGTGAAAATGTCAGTAAAAGAAAAGTTTGGATTTGATACATAAGAAAATAAACAAAGACCAATTATCTGTCTGTTCTCCCGTACTAGTTTAGTTATCGTAAGTCTGTCGTTCATCTGTCTGTTTACGTTGTTTATGTATGTGTTTATACAGTAAAATGTCGGTTACAGATACGTTTATTACATCCACAATCCAACCGGAAATCTGGAGTTTAAGTAGTTATGGAAAATGATAAAATTGATATTTAAAATATTAATTTTCCTCTGACTGTTACCTTTATGTCTAATTTGTCATCGTGGTGTATTTTATTGGCGTAATGAAACATTATCAATAGGGAAACAAAAACTTAAAACAATTAGCAAAATTGTCAAAACCTAGTGGAGGCTACAGATTTAGTATACACGACATGCATTAGCGAGCACAATCATCATTTGACAAGATGTGAATAAACAACTTACTGGATACGGTGTATATTTAAAGTGAAGCCTATACCATGTTGCTAGTATGCTGTGTAGTATTGAAACAAACTTAACATATGCAGAGCCTCACCGATGTTTAGAAATCAAAACCAACAATGAACTCACGTTTATATAATTACAATAGTTTGAAAATCCGGTTTTTCTTTTAATTCTTTCTCTTTAAAACAACTTGATCATTACAGAACCGATTTCAATTTCGTCCTGATCATTGCTGACAAAACGAACGAAACAAGTTGTTATATATCACATAAAGTTTTTCTATTCGTTCAAATACTAAATCCGGGTACTTTTGAATTGGAAGAGGAATGCATTAGAAAATAAGTGTGGTTATTTAATAATATTATGGACTTTAGCACAAGAAAACTGTGTTACTTTCTGAAAAAAACAACTTAAACGTATAAGAAAATGTTGAAGTTTGAGGGATCTGTACAAAGTATTTATAAGATATACATTTTTTATATACGAAAGTTTCGTATTAGAAACGAAGTTAAGAAATTATATTTTGTTATGTAAATCGTGTTTAATACAAGCATGAGTAACCCTTTTTTATTAGCAAGTAACAATGTCTTAGTTCTAAAATATTACTGAATTTCTACAATGATTTTCATGAAATATTTGAAACGCCACAGCTGTTGACAAACATTATTCATCAGTGTATATTGTGGGAATATTTATCTATTTTTATCAAGTATATTCTATTTATTATAACGAGGTTTCCTTTTGACGAATATATCGTATCTAAAATATTTTGTTTTAGTCAGTATTTCACTGTTCGCTGTCAGCTGCAGGCAGGAAAAAACGTTTTCCAGGATTATTCTTTTCCATCGATACTGTTGTAATAATTATAATTGGGTCGGTATATAAGCGAAGGTAGGGATTGAGTGATCGAATTTCTCAATCTAACAGACAGAAATCGTTGTTGAAATACACTTCACACGTGACATAGAGCTACGAAGAAGGAAACATCTCAAAGGACGTGTTCTGGCTGTTTATTAATTCAAAAGTTTTCCTCAGTGTGTATCAGTACACACATCATCTCTTTCTCTGTTATATCTGTCTCGTCTTGTCGAATATTTATATATATGTAACAAACACATCAGTAAAACAAGGACAAAACCTTTCTTGTATTCTCTTGCGACATTGTTTTTTTTAATAATGGAGACTGACTATCACTGATATGACGTCACTGCTAGACACGTGTTTTGAACGTATTTATCCGTGATAACTTGTTTGTTTTGGTTTTTTTTTGAATCAAGCACAAAGCTACACAATGTGCTATCTGTGGTCTGCCCACCACGGGTATCGAAACCCGGATTTTAGCGTATAAGTCCGCAGACATACCACTGAGCCACTGGGGGTCAATCCCCGAGAAAACAGTTGTCATCCATCAGTTGTTAGTAAGTCACCGTGAGCAGGAAGTTCTGAATTAAACATTAACATAAACAGAAAATAAATATTTTGATGGTGTCAGTTGTAATTATAACAGTAAAATTAAACTTTGTTTCTTCCATTATATATATATATAATAAAAAAAACTATGTCATATTTATTATATATAAACATATAAAGAGTAAAATGAAACTTTGGTTATATTATTAAATATATATAGATATGCATGTTTTCTTAAAGAAAAGCCACATTGGGCTATCTGCTAAGCCCCCGATGTGATAATATGTTTATCTATTTAAATAATTTGCCTCACTTCAGTTCCATCTGTAACCATTTTTAATGGTTAAACATTTTAAGAAATGACCAACTAAAGCTGATATCCCATATGAAACAATACTTCAAACAGTTTACATGTGTTCATTCAAGAAAGTTTGGAAACATCGAATATCCAGTGTGACCACCACGGGCTGTGACATACTCGTGACACCGATTTGGCACATTTCGAATCAGTCTATCGGTGTTGACTTGGGTTATGGCAGCTCACTCGTCCAGCAGGGCTTGTCGGGGTTCCTATACATCACGAGGAAGGTGCTTATTAACACGCCTCGACAACATATCCCAACAATGTTGAACTGGAGATCTGGCGGGCCACTCAAAAGGAAGGCCATACACAGTCTGGCGACGTTAAACTGCATGAGAATGAATCCATTGCTGACACCACCGGCCGAAGGCCTCACATTAGGTTCCAGAGTTTCGTCTCTATATTGTTGTGCATTTAAAGCACCCCTGTCCAATATGAGTGAGTCCGTGCGGCCACCCAAGCATGTGCCCTTCATAAGCGTCGACATGCACAACGTTACAAGCGGAAAATTGCTCTCCTCGGCGTCTGCACACTCTCACACGTCCATCATCACATAGTGAACCTGTTCTTGTCAGTCCACAGCACGGTGGCCCATTCACGAAGTTCCCAGTCAAGGTGCTGACGAGCAAACTCCAACCTGGCTGCACAGTTACTCGCTGTCAGAATACGTCTCATGTAGTCCGTCTCGCTATAAGGCGTTCTCAGTGCAAACAATTGCGAACTGTTTGGGTCGACACACAGTCGTAGCTAACCTGTTCCTCAGAGCAGCAGTCACAATGTATCGGTCATCTCCAGCTATTGTGTAGTGATGACGGACTTCATGGTAGTGTCACCAAGTTCGATCATCTCCAGCTATTGTGTAGTGATGGCGGACTTCATGGTAGTGTCACCAAGTTCGATCATCTCCAGCTGTTGTGTAGTGATGACGGACTTCATGGTAGTGTCACCAAGTTCGATCATCTCCAGCTATTGTGTAGTGATGGCGGACTTCATGGTAGTGTTACCAAGTTCGGTCATCTCCAGCATCTTGACAGCCATTTCTGTTCTCTGTCAAATAACGACTGACATGGATGACTTGGATACACAAGATGAAGATACACACTGACAAAATGAGTCATAAAACATTGGTATTCGTTCTGAGAATTAAAGAGCAATGCATAATTTCACGCAACAACCTTCTACAAGATACCCTGATCTATATTCTCACATAACAACCTTATAGAGGATACCTTGAGTTCAATGCTCACGTAACAACCTAATAAAGGGTACCTTGAGGTGAATTCTTATGCAAACAACCTTATACAGGATACCTTGAATTGTATTCTCACGTAACAACCTTATACAGAACACCTTGAGTTGTAGTATTCTCACGTAACAACCTTATACAGGACACCTTGAGTTGTATTCTCATATGACAACTTTATATAGAGTACCTTGAGTTGAATTCTTACGTAACAGCCTTATATATTGTACCTTGTATTGTATTATCACGTAACAACCTTATACATGATACCTTGAGTTGTATTCTCACGTAACAACCTTATACAAGATACCTTGAGTTTTGTTCTCAAATAACAACCTTATATAGTGTACCTTGAGTTGTGTTCTCAAATAAAAACCTTATATAGTGTACCTTGAGTTTTATTCTCACGTAACAACCTTATACAGGATATTGTGAGTTGTATTCTCACGTAACAACATTATATAGCATACCTTGTGTTGTATTCTCACGTAACAACCTTATACAGGATACATGGAGTTATATTCACACGTAACAGCCTTATACAGGGTACCTTGTGTTGTGTTCTCACGTAACAGCCTTATATAGGATACCTTGAGTTGTGTTCTCACATAACAGCCTTTTATAAGGTACCTTGAGTTGAATTCTCATGTAACAGCCTTTTATATTGTAACTTGTGTTGTATTCTCTCGTAACAACCTTATACAAGATACCTTGAGTTGTGTTCTCAAATAACAACTTTATAGAGTGTAACTTGAGTTTTATTCTCACGTAACAACCTTATACAGAATATCGTCAGTTGTATTCTTACCTAACAACATGATATAGCATACCTTGTGTTGTATTCTAACTTAACAACCTGATACAGAATACCTTGAGTTGTATTCTCACGTAACAACCTTATACAGAATACCTTGAGTTTTTATCTCACGTAACAACCTTATACAAGATATTGTGAGTTATATTCTTACGTAACAACCATATACATAATAACTTGAGTTGTATTCTCACGTAACAACATTATATAGCATACCTTGTGTTGTATTCTCATATAACAGCCTTATATAGGGTATCTTGAGTTGTATTCTCACGTAACAACCTTATACAGGATACTTGAGTTGTGTGCTCACGTAACAACCTCATACAGGATACCTGGAGTTGTATTCACACCTAATACCCTTATTCAGGGTAACTTGTTTTGTATTCTCACGTAACAGCTTTATATAGAGTTTCTTGAGTTGTATTCTCACATAACAGCCTTATACAGGGTACCTTGAGTTGTATTCTCACGTAACAGCCTTATACAGGGTATCTTGTGTTGTCTTCTCACGTAACAACGTTATATAAAGTACCTTGAGTTGAATTCTTACGTAATAGCCTTTTATATTGTATAAAGTTCCTTGAGTTGTATTCTCACGTCACAGCCTTATACAGGGTACCTTGTGTTGTATTCTCACGTAACAATGTTATATACGTCACTTTGTGTCGTATTTTTACGTGACAACCTTATACAGACTACCTTGTGTTGTATTCTCACGTAACAGCCTTATATATATAGTACCTTGAGTTGTATTCTCCTTGAATGAGATGAGTTTCGTTTGAGTTGCTTCAAACTTCACTCGCAAGCTTAAGAAATACACTTTTAGATGAACGGACATGTTTTTTCATGCAAAAATTTAATGATGATAAAACTATTCTGAAATATATAGTTGCTTTGGTTATTTAATTACATATAACTATCTATATAAAAATTAAATAACACTTTAGTTTTTGTATTAAATATATTCATAAATAAAAAATGAAACTATGATTCTTTGATTATTTATATATGTAAGCTATAAAATTATACTTTGTTTATTTTCTTACATATATACATATACAATGTAAAATTATACTTTGGCTCGTTTATTAAATATATTTAAATAGAAAATGAAAATTTACTTCTTTCGTTAAAGATATATATAAAAAGTAAAATAATAACAGATAGTTCATGTAATTTGTCTTTGACAAAGGACCAGAGATAGTCCATGTATTATGCTTTGATAAAGGATTCAAGATAGTCCATGTAATATCTCCTTGACAAAGGATTCAAGACAGCCCATTTAATATGTAATACTCCATGTAATAAGTCTTTTGATAAAGGAGTCTACATAGTACATGTAATATGTTTTTGATAAAGAAGCCTACATATTCTGTGTAATATGTCTTCAATAAACAAGCCTAGATAGTCCATGTAATATATTTTTTAATAGAAAACCCTACATAGTCCATGTTATATATCTTCAATAAAGAAGCGTAAATAGTCCATGTAATATGACTTCAATAAAGAAGCCTAGACAGTTCATGTAATCTGTCTTTCATGAAGGATCTAAGATATTCCATGTAAAATGTCTTTGATGATCGAGCCTGCATGGTCAATGTAATATGTTTTTAATAAAGAAGCCCAAATAGTAAATGTAATATGTCTTTGATAAAAGAGCTAAGATATTCCATGCAAAATGTCTTTGATGATGGAGCCTGCATGGTCACTGTAATATGTCTTTGATAAAAGAGCTAAGATAGTCCATGTATTATGTCTTTGACAAAGGACCCTAGATAATTCATGTAATGTATATTTGAATAAGAATCCGAGACAGTCCATATAATATGTCTTCGATAAAGGACCTTAGATAGTTCATGTAATATGTCTTCGATAAAGGAGCCTAGATAGTCCATGTAATTGGTCTTTCATAAAGAAATTAAGATAGCCCAAGTAATGTCTTTGATAAAAAACCCTATATTGTCCTTGTAAAATGTCTTTGATAATGAAGCCAATGTAGTCCATGTAATGTGTTAGATAAAGAAGCCTGGATAGTCCATGTAATCGGTCTTTCATAAAGGAGCTAAGATACTCTATATAATATGTCTTTGGTAAAGAAGCCTATACACTTCATGAATAATGTCTTCGATAAAGGACCCTAGATTGTCCATGTTATATATCTTTAATTAAGGAACCTACATACTCCATGTAATTGTTATTTCATAAATGAGTAAAAATAGTCCTTGTAATATGTCTTTAAAAAGAAACCTAGATTGTTAATGTCATATGTCTTTTATAAAGGACCCTAGATAGTCCATGTAAAATGTCTTTTATAAAGGACCCTAGATAGTTCATGTAAAATGTCTTTGATAAAGAAGCCTACATAGTCCATGTAATTGGTCTTTCATAAAGAGGCCTAGATAGTTCATGCAATATGTCTTTTATACTGGACCCTAAACAGTCCATGTAATATATCTTTTATAAAGGACCCTAGATAGTTCATATAAAATGTCTTTGATAAAGATTTGTTGTTGTTGTTGTTTTGAATTAAGCACAAAGCTACACAATGGGCTATCTGTGCTCTGCCCACCACGGTATCGAAACCCGGATTTTAGCGTGTAAGTCCGCAGACATACCGCTGAGCCACTGGGGGCCTTTGATAAAGAAGCCTAGATAGTTCGTGTAATATATCTTTTATACTGGACCATAAACAGTCCATGTAATATATCTTTCATAAAAAAGCCAAGATAGTCCATGTAATGTCTTTGGCAAAGAAGCCTATATGGTCCCTGTAAAATGTCTTTTATAAAGAAACCTATATAGTCCATGTACTATGTCTTTGGTAAAGGACCCTAGATAATCCATATAATCGGTCTTTGAGAAAGGATCCTAGGTAATCCATGTAATATGTCTTTCATAAAAAAGCTTATATAGTTGAGGTAGTATGTCGTTGACAAAACAAAATCCAATATAGTCCACGTAATATGTCATTAATAAAGAAGCCTATATAGTCCATGTAATGTCTTTGATGATAGACCATCGATAGTCCATGTAATATATATTTGATAAGAAGACTAGACAGCACTATGTAACAAAATTTTTACTTTTTAATGTTCCTGTTTTCAAGAACTTTCTAGAATGTTGTAGAACATATGAGAGTTTTTAAGAGCCTTTTAGAATGTTTCATAGTAATATATATAGAAGGGCTCACCACTCACCACTTCAGTTCAGTTCTAGCTGCCTCAGTGAACACATAGACCTATCTGATTTTATCAGAGATGACATCAAGAAGCTGCAAGTATTCTCCAGACGCATTCTGCTGTGTATGTGGCCAATTTATTACGATATTCGTTGCACCCCTAAGAGGAATACAACAAAAGTCAAGTGTGAGCCACTAGTGAACCTCCAGAAGTCAAGTGTGAGCCACTAGTGGACCTCCAGAAGTCAAGTGTGAGCCACTAGTGGACCTCCAGAAGTCAAGTGTGAGCCATTAGTGGACCTTCAGAAGTCAAGTGTGAGCCACTAGTGGACCTCCAGAAGTCAAGTGTGAGCCATTAGTGGACCTTCAGAAGTCAAGTGTGAGCCACTAGTGGACCTCCAGAAGGTGATCTTCCCATCATTACACATAAAAGTGGGTCTTATGAAACCATGTAATATATCTTTCATAAATAACCCTTTGTAGTCCATGTAACCTACGCTTCGTTGAAAACTTGATTTGGTTATGCAGCCGAATTTCGGTTTCTAAGCCTACATTGTCCACACAGCGATTTTTTAGCTCAAAATTCTGAATATTAGTGCTATAATATATTTTCTTTTCCATTTTATCTATAGTAATAATATTTACGATAAATATTTGTTTATGAAGTGAGCATGTTGTACATGTGGCTTTAAGTACATTAGGAGTTTAACAAACAGGAGGTATTCAGCACAGAAGTGGTTTACTGTATATATACAGTATGTATGTATGTATATATACAGTATGCAGTAGAGATATAATACAGTTTAACAAACAGGAGGTATTCAGCACAGAAGTGATTTACTGTATATACAGTATGCAGTAGAGATATAATACAGTTTAACAAACAGGAGGTATTCAGTACAGAAGTGGTTTACTGTATATACAGTATGTATATATATATACAGTATGCAGTAGAGATATAATACAGTTTAACAAACAGGAGGTATTTAGTACAGAAGTGGTTTACTGTATATACAGTATGTATATATATATATACAGTATGCAGTAGAGATATAATACAGTTTAACAAACAGGAGGTATTCAGCACAGAAGTGATTTACTGTATATACAGTATATATATCTATATACAGTATGCAGTAGAGATATAATACAGTTTCTACAGTGGAGCCATACAATAGAGATATATAGTAAAGATATGAAGTAGTCACTACCAACTTAAGGGATTGTCACTGGTAACTAACACAGTCCTATGCCTATTAATAACAGCATGTCGTTCTTGGATTATTGTAACATCTGGTGAGCTACGAATTGACTGAAAACCCAAAGTTCCTCTCCTATCCTCCTGTAAAATTAAGTCTCCTCTCTCATCCTTCTATAGAATCAACATTTCTGTGCTTTTCTACTGTAAATTTATCTACTCTTTGTCACTTTTGATTACTATAACAGTACATTTGGGAAGCATCATCCCTATCGTAAAAAAAATGAACAACTTTTGTTTTCTGCTTCAGGAAACCCTTGGGTTTAGTTTCATTTAAAATTGATGTGGTTTGTTTACATCATCCTGGCGAGTCACATCTCAGCTTTTTCGTGGTGTTCTTGCTCTTCAACCTTTAAGTTTTAAGCGTCTTAGAAAACGAAAGGCTAAACTAACTTCTCTCTTGTCTTCATTATTTATTACAAGTGTTTGTTGTAAAACATCAACCTACACCATGATCTATCTGTTCTCTATCCAATGAAGACATGAAACTCAGTTTTAAGCATCATAAACCCATTGATTTGTCGTTGTGCACCGAGGACTGTGGCTCGTCGATAAAATATTTCATGATGTGATGTAATGTTGAAGTGTTCCAACAGGAGCTGTAGAAGACGTGTAAAGAGCACGAATATCTCGTGCAGTTTCACGTGGAAACGAAACGTCGTTACATTTGTGTCGGGAAACAAGAAGAAGTTTAAATTAACGATGTGGTAACCCTTATTAGTACTTTACTAATATATTAAATTTTAACTCTAATTAATAAAGTAATATATTAAATTGTAACCCAAATTAGTAAAGTAAAATATATTAAATTATAACCTTAATTAACAAATTAAATTATAAATTGTTTACTTTCCGAATTTTATGGTTATACGTTCACAACTGTCACATATTTGAACCAATAGACCAGCGGGATGGTTCTAGCCAACATCACCCACCCACCTCAGAGTGCGAAATACGTAGTTATGGAAACGAGCTGTAAACCCTCAGATTGGCAGCCAGTTAAGCTAATCTTTTAGCCACGCCCGATCCAACAGACAGACCAAAAAAACAAAATAAAACGTGCTTTCTCGATTATCTCGATAGGCTAAAAATAATCCTTAAAATTTCCAAACGCAAAAATGCGGTTATCGTGAGATTTATAACAGACGTCTCTAATAACTGCACTTGATTAAACTTGGGGTCTGGTATATTCGTTCATAATGAGAAAATCGGGGTTTCGTGAGGGTTGCTATTTTAATAACATGCTTCAACCGGAAAGCATTAACTACACAACATGTATTGAGGAACTGTTTTATGAGAAGGAATCCTAAACCACTTTATCTAATATCCTTCGAGTGAGATGAACGTGACTGAAAGAGTCAGATCAGATTTCTTGGCTTTGAAACTTAAAACAAGTGAATCGGTAAACATTTATTCCATAATGTGTTTCGATATTTAATAAAAGTGGATTGAGCTTAGTTTAATGTTGTTCGACATTTCAGATAGGTGAAAATCTTAACTTAATATAACGTTGTTCGGTTTTTCAGAGAAATTATTGGTTGGTTTGTAGTTAAGCCTAGAGCTACACAATGGGCTATCTTTGCTCTGTCCAAAGCGAGTATCGAAACCCAGTTAATAGTGTTGTAAGTCCGCAAACATACCGCTGTGCCAGTGGGGGGGAGGTGTCAGAAAAGTGAAAGTCTTAGCTCAGTACAAAGCTGTTTGATATTTCAGACAAGTGAAAAACATAGCTCAGTAACACGTTGTTCGATATTTATAAGTCTTAGTAACACGTTGTTCGATATTTATAAGTCTTAGTAACACGTTGTTCGATATTTATAAGTCTTAGTTTAGAAATAAATAAAAAATATTTTAAGATTACTATTTCATTGGTTTTTCTTCAGTTAGAAATGTAGCTCTGAGTTGGTGTAAGACCACAAACTCATACCTTGTTTCTGCATGTTTTAAAGCTAGAACTTCATCTATGAATGGTTTAAACTTTATCAATTTTTCATAAGTTATATGTTGTTGAGCGTGACACACTAGGATGTCGTTACAAATGGTAACCCTAAAACTGTGGTAAGAAAAAACTTCAAATTATAAATTCAAATAAGCGAGATGTAGAAGTTAAACATTCGTTACTACAAACATAGACAGATTAAGAGGTAAGGAAATTAATCGAATGTAATTTTCAAGGCCTTCAATACAGATTTAAGCCTGGAATGGCCACAGGTGTCAGAATGCTTTACTCGTAACTTGAAGGTCACGGGTTCAGAACCCGTTCCTCCAAAATGATCGTCTCTACAGTTGTGGGAGCATGCTAAGATAACGGTCAATCCCAATATTTGTTGGTAAAAGAGTAGCCCTAAAGTTGGCGGTGGATGGTTATGACTAGCTGTATTCTCTTTAGTCTTTCAAACACAGATAACCTAATACAAGATTGTTCTACGCTTCTACTTCATACTTAGAAAGTGGTTATGTTGTAAGTACAAACCAAATAAATAATGAAACGCTTATCTGTACATAACACAACTTCATTGTTTGTTTGTTTGAATTTCGCACAAAGCAACACAAGGGCTATCTGCAATAGTCGTCCCTAATTTAGCAGTGGAAGACTAGAGGAAAGGCAGCTAGTCGTCACCACCCACCACTAACTCTTGGGCTACTCTTTTACCACAGAATAGTGGGATTCATCGTGACAATATAACATTCCCACGGCTAAAACTGCGAGTATGCTTAGTGTGACAGGGATTTCTACCCGCGACCCTTGGATGACGAGTCGAAAGTCTTAACCACCTGGCTATATCGGGCCATTCAAAACATTTAACAACAATATAACAAAATAACATTCACAAAAGCGCTTCTTAAACAATCATTTGTTATTTTTACAAGTTTGTATCATTTTCTTGACTGTGCGCCCTCTAGTGGCACAGTGTTGTCTACGAATTCGTACTGCTAGAAACCAAGCTTTGATAGCTGTAGTGGGCAGAGCACAAATAGCCCATTTTGTGGCGTTGTGCTTAACTTGAAACAAACAGACAAATTTTGTTCTACCTTTAGTTGACCGTCCTCTTCCTAGGGGTACTGTGGTAAGTCTGAGGGCTTATAATTTCAAAACCCTGGTTTCGATACTAGTGCTCAGCACAGCACAGATAGCCCGTTGTGTGGCTGTTGGCTTAACGACAATTTTTTCTGTGTTTCAACATAAATGGTTGAGATATTTTGACTTGTTCTATAGACCTCTTTATTTTACTTGCACAAAAAATCGTTTGGTACGGAACTGCGCCCTCTTCGGGTAAACTTTAAACGTTTTCTGTTTAATTTCTATACACTTGAAATTGAAGTAAACAAGAAATTGTATTTGGGTTATTGATTATTTGAATTCAACCGCTGGTATTATCTTATGGTCACTTCTTCTTTGGAAACTATCAATTAGGCCAGTTCGATTACCCTTGATAGACAAAATGAGTATCGTATTGTGTTGAATTAAGCACAAAGCTCACAAAAGGCTACCTGTCCTCTTCCCACCATGGGTATCGAAACCCAGATTTTAGCGTTGTAAGTCCACAGACATACCACTGAACCACTTGGGCCATCGTATTGTGTAATTTCGCTTTCAAACAATAATCACACACAATAAAACCGTTGAACATTTTTACACTATGACTGCAGTGCGACCAATAAATCTCATTAGGTTTTATTAATATTCTTAACATATCATTAATTACTTTATTACTTGTACAAAGAGCACTGCTTGTCGTATAGAATATCACTTAGGTATTAAAATACTCTCAAAACACTTGCATACATTTAGAATAATTTAATGTGTCGTTTTTTATTTATCAGTTCGTGCAATCTGAATACAAAGAAGAATTATCAGTAATAATAAAGTCAACAGTCAGTAAGCATGCAAGACGTTAAGGGACGACGTGGAAGCAGTCAGTATACGGAAGTACTTTTATTCCCTCGTATAGTGGAAGGTACTGTTGTAGAGACTGTTAGTACTAGTTGGAAGGTACTCTTGTAGAGACTGTTAGTACTAGTTGGAAGGTACTGTTGTAGAGACTGTTAGTACTAGTTGGAAGGCACTGTTGTAGAGACTGTTAGTACTAGTTGGAAGGTACTCTTGTAGAGACTGTTAGTACTAGTTGGAAGGTACTGTTGTAGAGACTGTTAGTACTAGTTGAAAGGTACTGTTGTAGAGACAGTTAGTACTAGTTGGAAGGTACTGTTGTAGAGACTGTTAGTACTAGTTGGAAGGTACTGTTGTAGAAACAGTTAGTACTGGTGTCGAGAATACACCTACTGTCGCCTAAATTGATGTCATCAAACCGATATCGAATCATTTAGTACTAGAATAAAACAGTAACAGTTGTCCTGAGTGCGAGAATAAGACTAATTAGTATGTGTATAATACACACGTGCAGTTAATACACTCCACATCAAACACCTGGTCGACAACACTACCCATATCATATAGGGCCACTCTAATCGACAAACGGGATTTGACAAATGGTAGTGTGATTATCAAACCTAACGCTTTGATATATATGTGTTCATAGTTTATATTGTTTCTTTTTATTAGCCGATCTTTGTTTCAGTACTTAAGTACTTACGTTGAAGTTTGTAAGGACGTGCTATGTGGCTTTTAAAATCAGTCTTTAATTAAGGTGTGGAGGGTAAAGCTAAGCTGGAGAGATAAGGACATTCTGAGTCACTTACTCATACCTGAAGCAAGTTATGACTGAAGTGTCTCAAATTAAAATAATTTTTTATCATACTTGGCATTAATTTATTTTTACGTTACTGAGAATACATAATATTAAACGTTTAATTCGTTCTCTTCATTAGTGATAATACATCAAATGTCTAATTTATTCTTTGGATTACTGATAATTCATTAAATGTATGATTTATTCCTTACAATACTGAGAATACATGACATAAACTGGTTAATTCATTCTTTTCATTAGTGATAATACATCAAATGTCTAATTTATTATTTACAATACTGAGATCACATGACATTAAATGTCTAATTTATTAGTTGCATCACTGAGAATACATGATATGAAATGTCTATTTCATTCTTTACATGACTGAGAACACACGTCAACAAATGTCTAATTTATTATTTACATTACTGTAATTTATCATAAATTACAAAAGTTATTTTATCGCATAATATTCCACTTAACTTATTTGTTATTGTTACCATTGAAGTTGTTGAATTAATAAAACATTTTTCTGAGTTTGTTTATTTTAGTCGATAGCTACATATAAGTCCACACGTGCTCTGTCCATCAGAGGTTATCCGATCTCCACGAGTGAGCATTGCAAGTTTGTAAATTACCACTAGGGAAAAATAGTTTGTTAAGTGAAACTTAAGAGACGTTTTATCAGCAAGAATTATCAGTAACATTGCACAGTTCATAAATAGCAAACAATAAATGTGTCCCATAATTTAATTTTATTGTCTCGGGCGTGTACCTTTTCGTGAGACAAGTGGAACAGAGGAACAAACCGGAGCTTTCAGCCGAGTCGTGAGCTAAAGTGATCAGTTAGCTCTAATTGTAGCTTTACTGTACCTTCTCCTCATCCAAGTAATTCCGTAGGTAGAAGGAACTAAAATATTTCACTGCAAGTAATAGCAACTCGTGTGTTAACCCTTACTCAGGATGTACAACTAGACATAAACCAAGTTGTTCGACTGAATCCTATAAATCAACTTCCATTTAGCACTAAAGCATTTGTGCTGTCACAAACGTGAGCAATAAAAATTTAGTTAATGGTCCAGTTAAGTTTTCTTCAGTGGGCAAACATATTTCAAGGAAATACAACTTGGAAGAAACATGTGAGTTGTGCTTCTAACCAAGTTGTTACACTCTAGAAAGAGTTACGAATGGCTGCCTGGCCCAGCAATATGAGTCAAGCTGGATATTACACACTAGATCTGGAGAAAGGAAATTTCTGATTTACGAATGTCTGTCTAGCCTAACAATGAGCCAAAATATTTAAGATTTACCTACTGTTCATCTAATCATAAACTTATGAGGTACAGTCCTTTAGGACTCACTTGCTGTTCGTCTAACCATAAACCTATAAGGTACAGATCTTTAGGAGCTATCTACTGTTCATACAACCACAAACCTATAAGGTACAGTAGTACCTCAATTCTCGAACGACTCCCTTCTCGAACAATTTGGTTTTCAAATATATTGTTTCAGAAAAAAATGTCTCGGTTCCCGAACCCCCAAAATAATCTGACTGATGCCCCGAACGACACTTCGACCATTTTCGGCCCACGCCAAACTTACCTAAAACATTTTACAGAAACAAAATAGGTCCAGTGAGTCTCAAGCTGGTTGTAATGGGACAAAGAGACATAAAAGATAAAAAACCCCAGAAGAAGAGTTACCTGACGTCTTTATGGAAGGTGACTCCCCTTCCAAACAATAATAACCCTCCTACTCTCCACGTTCCTCACCACCTTTCACTTACGTCATCAGCTCTCCTCAGCACAGGTAAAGTGCGGTTAAATTTTCATTTATTGTTTCTTTATTGTGTTTATAGTTTTTGTAGTTGACATGTAAGTATTATTATACAGGTATAAATAAGCAATATTTTTACTTAAAATCCTTCATAATGCGTAATTTTTGTAAGCCTGTAATGGATTAATTTAATTTAGAGAATTTCTTATGGGAGAAATTTATTCGGTTTTCGAACAGCCTTCTGGAATGGATTAAGTTCGGAAACAGAGGTACCACTGTACCGGCTGTACATCTAACCATAAACCTATAGGGTACAGTCATTCAGGATATACCTACTATACATCTAACCATAAACCCATAGGGTACAGTCATTCAGGATATAACTACTATACATCTAACCATAAACCTATAAGGTACAGTCATTCAAGATATACCTACTATACATCTAACCATAAACCTATAGGGTACAGTCATTCAGGATATACCTACTATACATCTAACCATAAACCTATAGGGTACAGTCATTCAGGATATACCTACTATACATCTAACCATAAACCTATAGGGTACAGTCATTCAGGATATACCTACTATACATCTAACCATAAACCTATAGGGTACAGTCATTCAGGATATACCTACTATAATCTAACCATAAACCTATAGGGTACAGTCATTCAGGATATACCTACTATACATCTAACCATAAACCTATAAGGTACAGTTATTCAGGATATACCTACTGTACATCTAACCATAAACCTATAGGGTACCGTCATTCAGGATATACCTACTATACATCTAACCATAAACCTATAAGGTACAGTCATCCAGGATATACCTACTATACATCTAACCATAAACCTATAGGGTACAGTCATTCAGGATATACCTACTATACATCTATCCATAAACCTATAAGGTACAGTCATTCAGGATATACCTACTATACATCTAACCATAAACCTATAGGGTAGAGTCATTCAGGATATACCTGCTGTACATCTAACCATAAACCTATAAGGTACAGTCATTCAGGATATACCTACTATACATCTAACCATATACCTATAAGGTACAGTCATTCAGGATATACCTACTATACATCTAACCATATACCTATAAGGTACAGTTATTCAGGATATACCTAATATACATCTAACCATAAACCTATAAGGTACAGTCATTCAGGATATACCTACTATACATCTAACCATAAACCTATAGGGTACAGTCATTCAGGATATACCTACTATACATCTAACCATAAACCTATAGGGTACAGTCATTCAGGATATACCTACTATACATCTAACCATAAACCTATAGGGTACAGTCATTCAGGATATACCTACTATAATCTAACCATAAACCTATAGGGTACAGTCATTCAGGATATACCTACTATACATCTAACCATAAACCTATAGGGTACAGTCATTCAGGATATACCTACTATACATCTAACCATAAACCTATAGGGTACAGTCATTCAGGATATACCTACTATAATCTAACCATAAACCTATAGGGTACAGTCATTCAGGATATACCTACTATACATCTAACCATAAACCTATAAGGTACAGTTATTCAGGATATACCTACTGTACATCTAACCATAAACCTATAGGGTACCGTCATTCAGGATATACCTACTATACATCTAACCATAAACCTATAGGGTACAGTCATTCAGGATATACCTACTATACATCTATCCATAAACCTATAGGGTACAGTCATTCAGGATATACCTACTATACATCTAACCATAAACCTATAGGGTAGAGTCATTCAGGATATACCTGCTGTACATCTAACCATAAACCTATAAGGTACAGTCATTCAGGATATACCTACTATACATCTAACCATATACCTATAAGGTACAGTTATTCAGGATATACCTAATATACATCTAACCATAAACCTATAAGGTACAGTCATTCAGGATATACCTGCTGTACATCTAACCATAAATCTATAAGGTACAGTTATTCAGGATATACCTACTATACATCTAACCATAAACCTATAAGGTACAGTCATTCAGGATATACCTACTATACATCTAACCATAAACCTATAAGGTACAGTTATTCAGGATATACCTACTGTACATCTAACCATAAACCTGTAAGGTACAGTCATTCAGGATATACCTACTATACATCTAACCATAAACCTATAAGGTACAGTTATTCAGGATATACCTAATATACATCTAACCATAAACCTATAAGGTACAGTCATTCAGGATATACCTGCTGTACATCTAACCATAAATCTATAAGGTACAGTTATTCAGGATATACCTACTATACATCTAACCATAAACCTATAAGGTACAGTCATTCAGGATATACCTACTATACATCTAACCCTAAACCTATAAGGTACAGTTATTCAGGATATACCTACTATACATCTAACCATAAACCTATAAGGTACAGTTATTCAGGATATACCTACTATACATCTAACCATAAACCTATAAGGTACAGTTATTCAGGATATACCTATTTTATATCTAACCATAAACCTATAAGGTACAGTCATTCAGGATATACCTACTATACATCTAACCATAAACCTACAAGGTACAGTTATTCAGGATATACCTACTATACATCTAACCATAAACCTATAGGGTACAGTCATTCAGGATATACCTACTATACATCTAACCATAAACCTATAAGGTACAGTTATTCAGGATATACCTACTATACATCTAACCATAAACCTATAAGGTACAGTCATTCAGGATATACCTACTATACATCTAACCATAAACCTATAAGGTACAGTTATTCAGGATATACTTGCTGTACATCTAACCATAAACCTATAGGTACAGTTATTCAGGATATACCTACTGTACATCTAACCATAAACCTATAGGTACAGTTTTTTAGGATATACCTGCTGTTAATCCATATTTTCCTTCAACTTGAAGTTCTCATTGGTCGAGTAGGAGACAGTGATGATTTCAGTTAGACAATTCGAGTAGGACCTGTATCATCTGTCAGGAAAACTGATATTTAATTTACATATCAGTTGAGAACGTTATATGTTAACCTGATTGAAAGAAAGTCCAGGTGTTGGGTGTCGATTCTCGCACTAGTACAATGTAATGTGATTTGCAGTCGGTTCGTTAATCGCGCCAAAATTTGTTCGTCTTTCTCAATATATCTATGTAGTTCGTAAGAGACATTTATTTGTCCAGAATCATAGAGCAGTCGATAATCATTCATTAAAATGACTAACAGAGGCCAGAAAAACAATAACATTTGTACTCAAATGAGCATATTTCTTGTAGCACTAACTGTTTAAATACAGGTTTTCTAGAATAATTCAAACCGTAAGCAATGAAATTTGTATGTGCAATTACCTTAGGCCTAACTTAAGTAAACGTTTTTTTAAATACAGCCTTTGTCCAATAAGCAGACAAATTAACCCTATAACATATGTACGTTTCTGTGCATTCGCTTTCAGATAGTAAAATGCACACGCATTATTTGGACGAAAAAAAAACCTGAGTGTTATTACAGTTGATCATCGAGTTCTAACACATCATTCTGCAGGTAGCCTGTCGTCCTGCGACTTAGTTTTCATTGGAAAAAAATTCCTGAAAGTTTTAGTTAAGACAAACCACTTTTCCTTGTTTGGTATCTATAATCCACTTAGTTTTCTAGGACAGTTGTTTCCAAGTTACCTTTTAAACAATACAATTGTACAGTAGTCATTAGGTGGTGCGTCCAACTGTTTTACTAGTAGGCCATTTAATTGAATAACACACATACTTCTTTATTTTCTAATTGCTTGCAGTATGTGATTCTAGAATAAATATGTCTTGGAAACGTTTAGTGCATATGTAACATATGATGGTTATCTCTTGCGTATATGACTTACTATTGCCTGGAGCACGTGAATGTCCATCCTCATTAACATTAATGTTAGTTGTTTCTCTCCTCTTAGAAGGTGCTGCCCTCTGGAATATGACCTTTTGTAGTTCTTTTTTTCCGGGTGTTTCTGTAGCTTTAGTTTTATCCATGGTCCTACTATACTGTGACTTAAGAGCATATCTAATCTTGTAAATTATGCATCACTTAATCTGACACATCTTTATAAACTGTGTACATGAATATTTTATGCTGAAGATAGTTATTATATATTCTTCACACAAACGATTCATTTTCAGCTTCACTACACTACTAACAAAACGGTCATCAATGTCAAAATGTAGTTCTTGTACCAGCCGTTCCAAGGAGATCATTTTTCGGCTGAAATTTTATCATGGCATGCATGTTTCAAATTATTTTGATATTAAGTTTTAAATTATATAGTATATTTGATGCCATTGAAATTCAATTTTTAGGATTAGCGAAATAAATTCCTAACAGCTATTGTTATGTGTATTATGCAGAGTAATTATTCTAGTGTCTATGAATTTCGTTACACGGTAGCAACGATAGGGTTATGCGTGTCGATGTAATAATTTTACAATTATAATAATGACCTGGTGATTATAACACTCTATTCGCAACTGTAGATCACGGGTTCGAATTCATTTTTTAGTCATGTGGGGATTATAACGTGACGTTGAATCTCAAATTTAGTAGAGAAAAGAATAAATGGTCAAAAGTTAGCGGTGAGTGGTATTGACTAGCTTTCCTCCTCATCAGTGTATCTCTTATATATTATGGACAGTTATAGCAGGTCGCTCTGATGCCACTTTGTGAAAAATTTCAAACAACAAAAACAAACAAACCATTACAATTACACAAGTATTCTGATAAACATAGTGTAGTGTTTGTGGTATAGTGAAACATCTACCAGAGCAACAAGTCTGTTACGTCCAGAGAACATCCACCAGAGCAACAAGACTGTTACGTCCCGAGAACCCCCACCAGAGCAACAAGACTGTAATGACCACAGAACATCCACCTGAGCAACAAGACTGTTACGTTCAGAGAACATCCACCAGAGCAACAAGACTGTAATGACCACAGAACATCCACCTGAGCAACAAGATTGTTACGTTCAGAGAACATCCATTAGAGCAACAAGACTGTAATGACCACAGAACATCCACCAGAGCAACAAGACTGTTACGTCCAGAGAACATCCATTAGAGCAACAAGACTGTAATGACCAAAAACATCCACCAGAGCAACAAGACTGTTACGTCCAGAGAACATCCATTAGAGCAACAAGACTGTAATGACCATAGAACATCCACCAGAGCAACAAGACTGTTACGTCCAGAGAACATCCATCAGAGCTGAACGCCTTTAAAACTGTGAGCATTAGTCATTAGCATAAAACAAATGATCTTGGAAAATACTAGTAAACCTGGAGAAGTTTAAGAAGCACTCAGAAAAAAAGATGAATAAACCAAAACTTAAAAATAGCAAAACTGTAACCAAGTTTTCCAGATCGTTATAAACAATGGACTTAAAAACTTCAGCAATGGTAATTCAAAATTTTCAAAAATGATATTCTGTGTGTGTCACGCTATAATTTTATATTTAATGTACACAATGACTTGAATATTTTATAATCTTTCTTTCCTATACCCAACTAGTTCCAGATTTGTAACTCAGAGCAGAATTGATGGCAGACTTAATACCGAAACGTTGTCTCAAAATCAAGAAACACGGATAATTCCTCATGTTCCATATAATGAACATGCTGTCTAATGATAATATTTCAAAAACGACTTCACAGCTATTAGGTTGTTAAAACATCCTTGCAGGACTTTAAAAGTTAAAAAGATGCAACAGAAAAGAACAGAGGGAAGAGTTGAACACAATATTAGAAGTGAAAGAAAGATAAACACAAGATTAGAACAGGGAAGAGACGAACGCTGGATTAGAAAATGGCGAAGAGATGAACGCTAGATTAAAACTGGGGAATAGATGAGCACTACATTAAAACAAGGGGGAATTGAACACTAGATTAGAACAAGGGAGAGATAAACACTAGATTAGAACAGAGGGAGAAATGAACACTAGATTAGAATAGAGGGAGAGATGAACACTAGATTAAAACAGAGGGAGAGATGAACATTAGATTAGAACAGGGGAAGAGACGAACACTACATTAGAACATGGGGGAATTGAATACTAGATTAGAACAGGGGGAGAGATTAACACTAAACTAGAACAGCGGGAGAAATGAACGCTAGATTAGAACAGAGAGAGATTAACACTAGATTAGAACAGAGGGAGAGATGATCGCTGGATTAGAAACGGGGGAATTGAACATTAGATTAGAACAGAGGGAGAGATTAACACTAGATTAAAACAGAGGGAGAGATTAACACTAGATTAGAACAGAGGAGAGATGAACACTAGATTAAAACAGAGAGAGATGAACACAAGATTAGAACAGGGAGAGAGATGAACACTAGATTAGAACAAAGGGAGAGATGAACATTAGAACAGGGAGAGAGATGAACACTAGATTAGGACAGAGAGAGATGAACACTAGATTATAACAGGGGGAGAGATGAACATTAGATTCGTTTCACATTGAAAAACAACTAAAATACAATACAAGTAACCCTGATTGACCACTTAGTTAAAGTCTCTCATTACACCGTATTGAAAGAGACGTCGAATACAGAATCAATTTAGTATTTGTAGTATAATTTTGGTATACTGAATACATTAGCTAAGATTTTTCTCAGATAATGTTGTTCGTTTGTTTCCATCAGTAACTAATAGTTTCTATAAAAAGAAAGAAATGTGTTGTTTACATTGTATAGTCCTGAGTTTCAGCTGCCTATTTTCGCTTTAGTTGAAAAGTAGGTGGTTTAAACCTGTTTCTTAACACTAAGACAGAAACAATTTAATATTTAATACCTGGTTTTCTTATTAGAAACATGGGCGTTAAGTATTTGTTGCTGTGTTAGGTTTAAGTGTTACAGTAGCATTACCTGCAACCTTCGTATTTATATAACTTTAGAAAATCTTAGCTCACAATAGCTGCTTGTATTGTAGCACAAACTACAGCTGAGATATCTTTGCTCTGTACAGTCGAGAAGTCCCCACAAGGGTATTTTTGCAATTAAACTGGTTTCGATACCCGTAGTTGCAGAGCATAAATTTCTTTTTGTGTGACTGTGTACTTGATAACAAAGAACAACCTCATTGGATGGACTCGTACCCTCGATTTAAACGTTGGTCAAGACAAACGATTCTTTCCAAAAGTTATATTTGGATCATATAATCCATGTAAATTTCATTATATAATGCTGACACAGTATAATCCATTTCGATGTCACCAAGTGGCACTAACGTAGTATAGTCCATACTGATGTCATCATGTGATACCACCATCGTATAATACCAATACATGTTATCATGTGGTGCCACAGTAATATAGTCCACATAGATGTTATTTTGTTGTACAACCATCGTATAATACCAATACATGTTATCATGTGGTGCCACAGTAATATAGTACACATAGATGTTATTTTGTTGTACCACCATCGTATAATACCAATACATGTTATCATGTGGTGCCACAGTAATATAGTACACATAGATGTTATTTTGTTGTACCACCATCGTATAATACCAATACATGTTATCATGTGGTGCCACAGTAATATAGTCCACAAAGATGTTATTTTGTTGTAATACCATCGTATAATACCAATACATGTTATCATGTGGTGCCACAGTAATATAGTACACATAGATGTTATTTTGTTGTACCACCATCGTATAATACCAATACATGTTATCATGTGGTGCCACAGTAATATAGTCCACAAAGATGTTATTTTGTTGTACCACCATCGTATAATACCAATACATGTTATCATGTGGTACCACAGTAATATAGTCCACATATATGTTATTTTGTTGTACCATCATAGTATAATACCAATACATGTTATCATGTGGTGCCACAGTAATATAATCCACATAGATGTTATTTTGTTGTACCACCATCGTATAATACCAATACATGTTATCATGTGGTGCCACAGTAATATAGTACACATAGATGTTATTTTGTTGTACCACCATCGTATAATACCAATACATGTTATCATGTGGTGCCACAGTAATATAGTCCACATAGATGTTATTTTGTTGTACTACCATCGTATAATACCAATACATGTTATCATGTGGTGCCACAGTAATATAGTACACATAGATGTTATTTTGTTGTACCACCATCGTATAATACCAATACATGTTATCATGTGGCACCACAGTAATATAGTCTACATAGATGTTATTTTGTTGTACCATCATAGTATAATACCAATACATGTTATCATGTGGTGCCACAGTAATATAATCCACATAGATGTTATTTTGTTGTACCACCATCGTATAATACCAATACATGTTATCATGTGGTGCCACAGTAATATAGTACACATAGATGTTATTTTGTTGTACCACCATCGTATAATACCAATACATGTTATCATGTGGTGCCACAGTAATATAGTCCACATAGATGTTATTTTGTTGTACCACCATCGTATAATACCAATACATGTTATCATGTGGCACCACAGTAATATAGTACACATAGATGTTATTTTGTTGTACCACCATCGTATAATACCAATACATGTTATCATGTGGTGCCACAGTAATATAGTCTACATAGATGTTATTTTGTTGTACCACCATCGTATAATACCAATACATGTTATCATGTGGTACTACAGTAATTTAGTCCACATATATGTTATTTTGTTGTACCACCATAGTATAATACCAATACATGTTATCATGTGGTGCCACAGTAATATAATCCACATAGATGTTATTTTGTTGTACCACCATCGTATAATAGCAATACATGTTATCATGTGGTGCCACAGTAATATAGTACACATAGATGTTATTTTGTTGTACCACCATCGTATAATACCAATACATGTTATCATGTGGCACCACAGTAATATAGTCTACATAGATGTTATTTTGTTGTACCATCATAGTATAATACCAATACATGTTATCATGTGGTGCCACAGTAATATAATCCACATAGATGTTATTTGTTGTACCACCATCGTATAATACCAATACATGTTATCATGTGGTGCCACAGTAATATAGTACACATAGATGTTATTTTGTTGTACCACCATCGTATAATACCATACATGTTATCATGTGGTGCCACAGTAATATAGTCCACATAGATGTTATTTTGTTGTACCACCATCGTATAATACCAATACATGTTATCATGTGGCACCACAGTAATATAGTACACATAGATGTTATTTTGTTGTACCACCATCGTATAATACCATACATGTTATCATGTGGTGCCACAGTAATATAGTCTACATAGATGTTATTTTGTTGTACCACCATCGTATAATACCAATACATGTTATCATGTGGTACTACAGTAATTTAGTCCACATATATGTTATTTTGTTGTACCACCATAGTATAATACCAATACATGTTATCATGTGGTGCCACAGTAATATAATCCACATAGATGTTATTTTGTTGTACCACCATCGTATAATAGCAATACATGTTATCATGTGGTGCCACAGTAATATAATCCACATAGATGTTATTTTGTTGTACCACCATCGTATAATACCAATACATGTTATCATGTGGTGCCACAGTAATATAATCCACATAGATGTTATTTTGTTGTACCACCATCGTATAATACCAATACATGTTATCATGTGGTGCCACAGTAATATAGTCCACATAGATGTTATTTTGTTGCACCACCATCGTATAATACCAATACATGTTATCATGTGGTGCCACAGTAATATAGTCCACATAGATGTTATTTTGTTGTACCACCATCGTATAATGCATATAGATGTAATCAAGTGGTGCCACAGTGAAATAATCTATATAGAAGTCATTATGTGGAACCATCATAATATAATTTATACAGATGTCATCATATGATACCATCATCGTATAATACGCATAAATGTCATCAAGTGGTACCACAGTGTTGATTTTGTTGACGTGTGGGTCGTCAGTTGACGTGGAAGGACGTCCAGGACGCTCATCATCTTCAATGGACTTTCGACCATCCTTAAAACGTTCATGCCACTTGAAACATGCCGTACGCTTCATAGCAACATCACCATAAGCCGTGTTAAGCATAGCAAAAGTTTCAGTCGCAGATTTTCCAAGTTTAACACAAAATTTCACAGCAAGTCGTTGCTCCTTCAGGTCATTCATTCTGAAACCGGCCAAACGAAAAAATCGCACTTCACTTAAAACCGTGTAGCTAATACACAAATAAAGATATCTGCAATCGGGAAATGGCGTCGTAATCAGCTGAAATGTGCAAACCTAGCGACACCAAGCGGGTTCCCTTGGAACCAACTGGAGCCATGCAATTCAAACAGTCCGCGTATTTTTTGAACAGACCTCGTAATCCATATATACGTGATCATGTCATCCTTTCATTAATATATTCGGTTTTTGTTTCTTTGTGTTCACCGTTTTAAAAGTTGTGTTTCTAGCTTCATACGTCAAGATGTTTCAACATAACCCTAAAAGAACGAGTTTCTAGAATTTCTGATGACAAGATATATTTTTGGTTCATAGAATGCCTCTCTCACTCATTGACTATCCCACACACATTACTAAAAGATTCTGGTCTGACTTGTGTGGCAGATGTTAAAACCACAGACCAGCCTTGAAACAGCTCTACACCATCATATTTATATATCTATTTTAACATTGCACACCTTTTAATTGTATTTATTGTTATGTAAATGTCGTGTAAATATTTTGTAAACGACAACATGTCGTGTTGTGTTTGGATTTTCATTTCTATTATTTATATTTCCATATTTATATTATTGTTTGAAAGTTTAAACTAATAAAATATGTTGTTATTCATTTAGGGTAACATTTAGAATTTTCTAGAATTAAGTAGACCAATCATATGTATGTAAATGAAATGTTGGCGGCCTCGTGTCTAGACGTTGAGTCTCGTACAAGAGCGAATATGCGCGGATTTCTCTGGAATGTTGGGAAGTTACAAGATGGTTCGAGAAAGAGGCCTACAAATATATAAACAGACGAAGATGAGAGAGAAGAGTCATTAAGTATTATTCGAAGAAAAGGAGAGTCAGACATTACTTTTATGCAAAAGAAGAGAGTCAGTCATTTGAGAAGGTTTAAGTGTTTGCTGTGATTTGTGACTGAAGTTAGATCTACAGAAGCTGTGATTTTATTTCGTCAATCTCTACGATTCTTTCGAATTAGTGGTTATACTGAAAGTCAACACGTGTGGAACTATTTACGGGAAATCGGAAAAATTAAAGGCGACAATTTTGTGACGTTCATCGGAGGCATCGTGAAAAGAACTTCGTCGAATTTATTGAACTCTGAACTGTTTCTGAACTTCTTCATTTAAACTTCGGAATTTCTTCGTGGGAGCAAATTCACATCCTAGACTGGAATTTGAGACTTTCATTTTAGATCATTATATTAGATACAGGCCAGTACCATTTTGTATTGTGATTAATTTTGAAGGTTGAAACTAGTACTATTTCGTTTTGTAATTAATTTTGAAGGTGTAATCTTAATATCTGTCATTGTTATTATATAATTTATGTTATATCTGTTACATATATATATTTAGTTTAGTGTAATAAATTATACAAGCTGTTATCTGTGTCTTTCCGTTGCGTTTAGTCTACATAAAACATAAACAAAAACGTAACGTTATTTATATATATATTGCACAAATGCTTGTTTAACTTATTTAAACTGTGGTTTGTCTTAGTGTACTTAAATTGGATATAACAAACGTTTGATTTGAGTGTCTTTATACTAGATTGGCACTTAAATATCTCATCCCGTGCGCACTTACCCTACTCTATGCTGCAGTGAAGGAAACATTTATAGCCATGGTATTTTGTTACATCCAAAAATGAAACAGTTCTAGGATTTCCTACACATATGTGTTGCGTAGAATCCATGACAGTTCAGAGACAATATTTTTAAATAAGTTTATTCACTTAACATACTTTTGAACATGTGTATTAACTTGAAATGACGTAATGCATGGCTGTGTTTGCTTCCTAATCTCGGCTCTACCTTCAGTACTAATGGCTGTACTAATTTACTGTAATATAAGGCATAATGGGTTAGGGAAGGAAATGCGTTTCACATGCACGTGCCCTTTTCTAATATCAACTTCTGTAAGCTTGCTATGCACTTGGCATGAACATGGATTATCGCATGCTTTTACCTATTTGGTTAAACTCGATTGTTTCATCAAAAATCTTCAAACACTCAGAGTTTCCAAAATGCTCATTTTTATTGGAATGCAATTTAAAAGATACATTTATTACATTTAGTACAAGTCCCATCAGACTTGAAAACATCGTTTTTAATTAATTATTCTCTCGTTTTTTGTGTGTAAATAATTCTTAAACAAAGATGTTCCACGTATGATGTGTTAAAAACTTTGCTCTCAAAGCTATTTCGTATATTTCTAAAATTATTTGATGATATTTGTTTGTTTCGGAATTTGCCCAAAGCTACTCGATGGCTATTTGCGTTAGCCATCCCTAATTTAGCAGTGTAAGCCTAGAGGGATTGCAGCTAGTCATCACCACCCACCGCCAACTCTTTTATCAACGAATCGTGGATTGATCATCACACTATAACCTCCCGGCTGAAAATGCTAGTATGTTTGGTGCGACTGGGATTCAAACCCGCGACCCTCGGATTACGAATCAAACGCCTTAATTCACCTGGCCATGCGGGGCCGTGTACAAACGTAAAACACACATTCCTTTAAGACTAATAGCCTAAAAAGGTATAAGTAAATACACTGCTTTCAAAATTTAGTATTTGTTTGAGGTTAATAGGTAAGTCACATCGGGGTTCTTTTATTTAAACGGTCAATTATCCCTGCATTATAGTGTAATTATTTAAATAAACATCATATTTTCATAAAACACTGGTCTATTAATAAAAATGTTACTTTTCTCTGCGATGTCAACTTATTAATTTAATAACAGAAAAAGCACATAACCGATGGAAATGGACAACGTTCTATCAAATTTCCATGTGTTCACAGTTTTTTGTAAATAAACCGTCCACTATTTAACAAGAAAATTCAATATCTGGGATAGTCTTACTTTCTGCACCTTTTCATAATGTGTTTTAAGTGTTTAGTTATAATGTTAAATAAGACTTTTCTTCATTGTTTAGTTATAATGTAGAAATATATGTACCCTAATTTTTAGTTGTAATATGTAACACCGTCAGTGTTTAGTTTTAACTTGTAAAACCTTTGGAGCTCAGTTGTATTATGTAAATTCCATAATGACGTAGATACTGTTTATTATTTTTGTTGTGTATAATAAAAAAACTTGTAGATACTTGAAATTACTTATTGTTTATGAAGTGTCTAAAAATGAATTTTTCCATGCAAATATTAGTTGTTTGTTTTAATATTGCACACGCATATTATAGTACTCTTTTAAGAGTGGAATTCATCACCATAATTGAAACAACGAATATAAATAGACAATTTTTTTTTCATTCTTATAGACTTATATTGGAAAGTTTTGGCCTTAAATCCTCTCAAGTCAATAATAGAATTGGATTGTTTAACATGAAGCATTAGTTGAAGCTTGAATATATCCACGTACAGAGTTATAGGTTGTGAGTGAAACATGTAAACTTATGTTTATGTATATTGTAAACATATTTTATTAGTTAAACAGATAAAACGAGGAGCACCATGTTTTATGCACGTGGAATATCTCATAGAACTTCTCTGATTACTTTTCTCTCAGACGTTATGAATAAGGTTCAACAGAGGTTTTCCATGGTGATTCACTCTCTTAGGCGTGAAATATTTTATGAAGTGCACGTTGCATTACATAAATCTATGAAACTCACAAATACATCGAACCGGTAACGAGTTTTACTTACGCATAAATTTCATAGAAAGTGGTTCACGTAAACCAGCTGTTTACCAATATGCGCGAGATGCAAGAACCCCAAACGTGTTCGATGAGAAAGTAAAGTGTGGTTGTCAGTCTTCGAGCACGATTGTTAAAAAATGCATTAGAAACTTGTACAGCACTTCATACGTAACGATTTGATGTTCTTGCTAAGCCTTGTTTACTTATTTAGATATGTTGCTTTTTTTGTTGATACTCGTTCGTAAGATCATAAAATATATATTTAAGGTGGCATGACGTAGATAACATGACTTCATGAGAAAAATAAACAAACAAGATGAAACTGAATATTTTAACTGTAAAAGAGGGAACGTCTCTTTTAATGAACGATGGAATTATATAAAAACAATTATACTTATAACGCTTAAAATCAGGTTTCGATAGTTTTGGTGAGATAGATTACATAGACTATTGTGTATCTTTGTATTTAACAACAGAGAAAATTAAAAGAATATTTTTACACGTAACAAAACACGTTACACAATTTAAGGTGTTGTTTTGAACCAACCAGTGCTGTATGAAGGAACAAAAAAGAAACAATAATACGAAATTAAATAGACTGAAGTAGGAAAACTTTCGCTGTAATGAAAATAATTGAAGTAAGAGAAAGTTAGCTGTAATTAGAATATTCTTTGATTTCTCCTTCAGGTTTGTTTTTATAAAAATTAAATCATAAAAGCTCTATAAATGCTTCATATTATTCTTACATTATTACTTATAAACAAAATGTTGTCACAAAGGAAAGGTGAAGATATTTTTGATTTCTTGGAACGTCTCGTCGATAAAATTACAGTATAATTTAAAATTTTATTAAGATTGCTGGTTATATCCATCTAGAGGAAGTAAAAACGTACTTAAGTAGTAAAAGCTAATGGTAATTTTTTGTAATAAATACTCTGAAAGGACTAATTGAATTTTTAGAAATTTTGACAAATGAGTAAAGGAAGACAAAATTCATAGAGTCATTATGATTTACACTTCAATACGTTGAAGTTTCTGAAGTGAAAAACACTTAAGGAACTGAAAACCAAGTGATCAATATTAGAATTAGTAACGGCTTACTAGAATCAGGAAAGAATCGAATTTCACCAGAAACATCAATGAATTTTACATTCTGAAGATCACGTTAAGAAATTTCGGTGGTAACTGTAGTGGAAAGGAAAAATGATTCCTGAGGTAATGAACGTAAATCTGTTAAAAATGATTGAAAATATTTTTTTTCTGCATTTTTAATGAGTTATTTTTTTAGAAAACAGGTTATCTGTTCCAAAATTACATTCTTATTTATTTTATAGCTTTTAAAACAAACATTTATTCAGAAACCGATTGGTCGTGTTTGAAAGTTTGTTTGTTTTTGAATTTTGCTTAAACTTACACGAGGGTTATCTGTGCTAGCCGTCCCTACTTTAGCAGTGAAAGACTAAAAGAAAGGCAATTAGTCAATACCACCTGAAGCCAAATCTTGAGCTATTTATTTACCAGCTGATAATAGTGGGATTAACAGTGACATTACAACGCCTCCACGGCCAAAAGGGCGAGTATGCTTTGTGTAACGTGAATTCGAACTCGTGACCCTCGTATTACGAGTCGAGCGCCTCAACCATCAGGCTGCCGGGCTATTGTTTAAATGTCAAGGAAAACAGCTCTGCCTTTGTTTGTTTTAGAGAAAAGCTATGTTGAACTTTCTGCTATATCTGTCGCTATGATTCGAACCCTGGATTTTATTGTTGTGAATCCAGTCTTACCACTATCTCAAGACTTTACAGAAACATTATAAATATATTTTGTAAAATTCTTTCCAGGTTTCATGTCGAACATCATGCCTTTTCAGAACAGAGTAGGGGATACCCCATTAGCATAAAATCGGGTTATACCTCTTGGATAGAGTAGTTACCCCCCAAAAAATAGAGTAGAGCACTTCTACAGAATAGAGTAGGATATAACTTTCCAGTATGGAATAAGGTCTTCATTATAAAGTAAAGGTTACATCTTCAAAGCATAGCCTGGATACATAGACCATCACACGTTTACAGCTGATAATATATATATATATAAAACTAGAATATGTAGAGTTCCTTCCAAACAGGAAGTGTCCAACATTACAGACATAAATACTTGTGTAAACATTTGTACTGCATGTTAATATACATATTTTACTAAAAATAACGTGAGTTGGACCACATCACTGAATGGACTATAAATACGATGGTTTATACACCACATTATACACGAAGTGTTTGGACACTTATAACGAAGTCCAACAAGAACTGATACGTTTTAAATTTTGTAAATTATGGATATTTCAAAAGCATATTATTTCATTTAGTCTACTGTTAGTTAACACTTTATATATTCTAACGTATACCTGGCCCCTCAGTGGAACAGTGGTATGTCTGCGGGCTTACACACTAAAAACCGGGTTTTGATACCCGTGGTGGGCAGAGCACAGATGGCCCATTGAGTAGCTTTGTGCTTAATTCTGAGCAAACAAACAAATGTATACCTGTATTACCTATTTTGAAATATATCCCACAAAACAGTGAATTGTCTTTTGAATTTCGCAACTCGAGGGCTATCTGTGCGAACCCGCGACCCTCAGATTACGAGTCGCACGCCTCAACACGCCTGGCCATGCCGTACCCCAAATAGGAAAGCCTTAAAATAATATAACTTTTAAGCGATTCTTGAGCAAACTATTTCATTATCCTATTATCCTATTAGGTTGTTATTTAGGCCAGGAATGGCTAAGCATGTTAAGGCGTTCGACTCGTAATCCGAGGATCGAGGGTTCGAATCCCGGTCGCACCAAATATGCCCGCCCTTTCAGCCATAGGGCATTATAATTTGACGGTCAATCCCACTATTCATTGGTAAAAGAGTAGCCCAAGAATGTGGCAGTGGGTGGTGATGACTAGCTGCATTCCCTCTAGTCTTACACTGCTAAAATAGGGACGACTAGCGCAGATAGCCCTCGTGTAGCTTTGCGCGAAATTCAAAACAAACAAATGTTATTATTTATACCATTATGTTATTATTTATACTATTTATTTTACTATTATGCCATTGTTTATACTGATTATACTACTTATAAAATTATTTTTATAAATATTTCACCAAAAACAGCTTTGTGAAAAATGGTACATAGAGTACCTTTACCTTTATCACTGTCGCTAGATAAAGAATGTTAAACTAAATTTATTGTTTGTGACAGCGCAGTTTTCTTCATTTGGAAAGTTGCTTTTCAAAGAGATCTCCATGACATTAAATCTGTAGTAGATAAAAACGTCATTAACTAGATACATAAACAAACATTACTACCATTGTCTTTGTCTTTGAAGCTCGCACACAGATATCGTATCTTTCTTGTTTGATACAAGTAGTTTCCCATATAATGAATACCACTGTTAACGTTTTTACACAATTTATATTTTGACTGACAATTAAATCTCTTAAGGAGTCTGGTTTGTTGTCTTTTAAGTTATGAAGTGATTTCTTACCGTAATTACTAGATTTACGATACGTTTAGACTTGAACTGTAAATCAAACATGATTTTATCTTCACCTGAAGAATGGCTGCACATTGAGTGTTAATTTGTGTGTGTGGCTTCCATTAAGTTCAGAGGTCAAAACATGAAAAATACACACTGCAAAAAATTGATCCAGAGTAGAACTTACGACAAAAAATAGTTTCTTCAAGATAATAAAATGTATGAAACTATTTCCACCAAGATAGAAGTTTCAAATGAAGGATTTGTGATCGTGTTAAAGAAACTGGAGATATGGATGAATGACATTAGAAAAGTTACTAAGAGAGTTGTGAACCAAATTTGTCCTGTCTCATGTGTCAAAGAAAGAGAAAATAAAACCAAGCCAGCTATAAAATTGAACCAAATAAGAAAGTCCAGGAAAAGAGAAATCTGATGTAGTTTTTATGCTGCCCCAAAGAAATCCTTAAAACAAATTCCAAAAAATCGATTTATCTTTTCCTTTTTCCAAACAGATTTAAAACTCACTGAATCTAAATAAAACTTACAAAGTGTAATCTGATCCGTTCAACCGAATATAATAACATGCAAATCAAAGAAGACATTACAAGAACTACAGAGCAGAATCAGGAACTAACTAATATTACAAGAACCACAGAGCAGTAGCAATAACTAGATAACATTACAAGAACTACAGAGCAGTATCAAGAACCAACTAATATTACAAAAACTACAAAGCAGAATTATGAACGAGATAACATTACCTGAACTACAGAGCAGAATCAAGGACCAGATAACATTACATGAACTACAGAGCAGAATGAATGACCAGATAACATTACAAAAACTACAGAGCAGAATCAAGGACCAGATTACATTACAAAAACTACAGAGCAGAATGAATGACCAGATAACATTACAAAAACTACAGAGCAGAATCAAGGACCAGATTACATTACAAAAACTACAGATCAGAATTATGAACGAGATAACATTACATGAACTACATAGCAAAATCAAGGACCAGATTACATTACGAAAACTTCAGAGCAGAATGAATGACCAGATAACATTACATGAACTACAGAGCAGAATCAAGGACCAAATTACATTACATGAACTACAGAGCAGAATCAAGGACCAGATAACATTACATGAACTACAGAGCAGAATCAAGGATCAGACAACATTACATGAACTACAGAGCAAAATTAAGAACCATATGGAACCACTGATAAACTTTTACTCTCATTTCCAGCTCTTTATTTACATATGTAAAAACGGCTGATATGGGTTGAAAACTATTTTTTGTGGAGGAGCAGACAATAAAGAAGGTTAAAACGTTGTTCGCTTTTCTACATAAAAAATTTTCTCAACCCAAACCGACCGTTTTTACATATATATTTTTCTCTACAAGTGGGTTTTTTAGTCATCACGGATAAGTTCTCTATTTGGTTTGTATTCCTCAATCCAAGTTTTTCAAACTAGGACCACATATTAATAATGGATATTAGGGCAAACGCCAGTCTTATTCTTGTTTATATCTTTTCTTGTTCTTTTGTTTGTTAAGAGCGTTTGGCTCGCTTAGTTTGAAAATCTCATGTACATCGTAGTTTAGATTTAATTGAGTAGTTTTAGTTTACTTGAAAAAGTGACTTATATACGAATATGTGAGTTCAGCAGCTGTAAAGAAAAGATAGTGCTACAAATAAACACCTTCAATACATATTCGTCCACATTACACGCTACATGGAGATGTATACATCCGCCAGATGCTCGTCCGCTCTTCACACTGCTAATAGTTGTATATAATCGCCAGATATTCGTCCACATTTCACACTACTAATAGATGTATACATCCGCTAGATGCTGGTCCACACTTCACACTACTAGTAGATGTATACATCCGCCAGATGTTCGTCCACACTTCACACCACTAGTAGATGTATACATCCACCATATGTTCCTCCACATTTCACACTACTAGTATATGTATACATCCGCCAGATGGGAGGATTTTCAACCTCAAACTGACAGTGCAGTAGGAAGAATTTAATCTGTATATATTTATATGTATGTTGAAAATATGCAACACTGGTTTTATCTATAAATGTTAACTTTATCTCATGCTCAAGTAAGTATTGATTTATCGATCGTCAGATAATAATACGACACACAAAGTGAACACAGCGTTCGACTTTTATATTTTATTTCTCATTCTGGAAGTAAAGAATAAACTAAGTGTTTAGATGCTGCTCTAAAGACGTCTAAGTAATATGGTTTAACGCATGTCTGTGTCATGGTACCTGGCAGTGTGTTTTATAGAATATAGTTCCAAAGTCATTGCTGTATATAGACATTAACGTTTTGCCTTAGCCTTATATAAATACTAAGTATTTATCATAGCCTAATATAAATATCAACTGTTTGTTATAGCCTTATATAATACTGGCTATTTGAATTGGATTTGTTTGTTTGAATCTTGCGCAATGCTACACAATGGCTATCTGCGTTAACCATCCCTAATTTAGCAGTGTAAGACTAGAGGGAAAGCAACTAGTCATTACCATTAACCGCCAACCTTTGGGCTACTCTTTTACCAACGAATGGTGGGATTGACTGTCACATTATAACGGCTCCACAGCTGATAGGGTGAGCATGTTTGGCGTGATGGGAATTCGAACTCGCGATCAACAGATTACAAGTCGAGCGCCCAATACATCTGGTTATGCCAGGACGTTTAAATTGGAATGGTGATACAAACTGTGTCGTATCGCAAATTCGTCAACCAGGTGGAAAATGTGTCTTGAGTAAACGCTAACATTGTCATTTAATAATGGGTAGGTAACAATGGGTTCATATGTATACAATTTTAGGATTGGCAAAGTGATTTTGTAGGGGGCTGAAGATACTGCATTTTTAGCAAAATTTCTGTAGACACTTCTTTTTGGGCACAAGTTGGTACTGTGGTAGAGATTCTGGGTTTTGACTTGTGATCATGGCTCAAACCTGTACGATACCATAAAAATTTCCTTGCAAGTATGCTTCAGAAGCGTTATAAAAAGTGTTATAATCAATTCCTTAGCGTTGATAATTGGGAGCTTTTGACTGGGTGTCTTCCATCTGGACGGTATTTTGTAATTAGGATTAACCTTAATAGGTTTACATAAATATTACAGGTCTTGTTGGATAGTAGGAAGACGTTAGCTGAGTGTTTTCCATCTGGACAGTATTTTGTAATTAGGGTTAACTTTAGTAGGTTTACATAAATATAATAGGTCTTGTTGGATAAAAGAAAGATATTGGTTGAGTGTCTTCCATCTGGACAGTATTTTAAAACAAAACCACACTCGTAAATTACAACTTTCTCAGTTGTCTTTAATATTTTTCAGTGCTAATCTCTTTACAATTATTTGACGTGGTTATTTTTTTACTTGTTTGTTATGTATAAAGTTACTCAACAGACTATTTATGCTTTCAACCAAAGATACCAAAATCTGGTTTTTAACGTTATATGTTTTCAAATTTACAACTGAAGAAGACCACTAATTAATTAGATATTAGTGTTATGTCATTCACCAGCAACTGACCAGCCAGTCCACGGACTTATGATGCTAAATATTTGGTTTCAATACTTGCTATGGACAGCCCACGTTTAATAACATATAGAAACCTGTAATTACTTCTTGATATTTGTATTTATCAATAATTATCTAATTGTTTTCATTTTTCATATTCAGAAATACTCGTATTTCTATTTTAAACAATACTATGTATAGACATAACGTATAATAGACCTTATATGGTTCCAACTTTAACTAAGTATATTACATACATTCATTCAAATTTTAATCATTCAAAACAGAGCAACCAAATAAATGATTTACCATAAGGAAGTACAACTCACTAAACATTAAGGAAGCACAATACAGTAAGCATTAAGGAAGTACAATACACTAAGCATAAAGGAAGTACAATACACTAAACAATAAGGAAGTACAATACACTAAACATTAAGGAAGTACAATACGCTAAACATTAAGGAAGTACAATACACTAAGCATTAAGGTAGTACAATACACTAAACATTAAGGAAGCACAATACACTAAACATTAAGGAAGTACAATACACTAAGCATAAAGGAAGTACAATACACTAAACAATAAGGAAGTACAATACACTAAACATTAAGAAAGTACAACTCACTAAACATTAAGGAAGCACAATACACTAAGCATTAAGGAAGTACAATACACTAAGCATAAAGGAAGTACAATACACTAAACAATAAGGAAGTACAATACACTAAACATTAAAAAAGTACAATACACTAAGCATTAAGGTAGTACAATACACTAAACATTAAGGAAGTACAATACACTTAGCATTAAGGAAGTACAATACACTAAACATTAAGGAAGTACAATACACTAAACATTAAGGAAGTACAATACACTATATAAACATTAAGGGAGTACAATACACTAAGCATTAAGGAAGTACAATACACTAAACATTAAGGAAGTACAATACACTATATAAACATTAAGGGAGTACAATACACTAAGCATTAAGGAAGTACAATACACTAAACATTAAAACGTACAATACACTAAACATTGAGGAAGTACAATACACTAAACATTAAGGAAGTACAATACACTATATAAACATTGAGCCAGTACAATACACTAAACATTAAAACGTACAATACACTAAACATTAAAAAAGTGCAATACACTATCTAAACATTAAGGAAGTACAATACACTAAACATTAAAAAGTACAATACACTAAACATTAAGGAAGTACAATACACTATATGAACATTAAGCCAGTACAATACACTAAAGATTAAGGACGTACAATACACTAAACATTAAAAAAGTGCAATACACTATCTAAACATTAAGGAAGTACAATACACTAAACATTAAAAAAGTACAATACACTATATAAACATTTAGCCAGTACAATACACTAAAAATTAAGGACGTACAATACACTAAACATTAAAAAGTACAATACACTATCTAAACATTAAGGAAGTACAATACACTAAACATTAAGGAAGTACAATACACTATATAAACATTAAGGGAGTACAATACACTAAGCATTAAGGAAGTACAATACACTAAACATTAAGGAAGTACAATACACTATATAAACATTAAGGGAGTACAATACACTAAGCATTAAGGAAGTACAATACACTAAACATTAAAACGTACAATACACTAAACATTGAGGAAGTACAATACACTAAACATTAAGGAAGTACAATACACTATATAAACATTAAGCCAGTACAATACACTAAACATTAAAACGTACAATACACTAAACATTAAAAAAGTGCAATACACTATCTAAACATTAAGGAAGTACAATACACTAAACATTAAAAAGTACAATACACTAAACATTAAGGAAGTACAATACACTATATGAACATTAAGCCAGTACAATACACTAAAGATTAAGGACGTACAATACACTAAACATTAAAAAAGTGCAATACACTATCTAAACATTAAGGAAGTACAATACACTAAACATTAAAAAAGTACAATACACTATATGAACATTAAGCCAGTACAATACACTAAAAATTAAGGACGTACAATACACTAAACATTAAAAAGTACAATACACTATCTAAACATTAAGGAAGTACAATACACTAAAAATTAAGGAAGTACAATACACTATCTAAACATTAAGGAAGTACAATACACTACATAAAAATAAACAACAAAATGTTTAGTCTGCTAAAGGACGTTGAAGTAGAAAACAAATATTAACTTTTCAAACAAAAATTAGGGAATAAAATTGCATTTATAAATTAAACATAAGATAATATCTCCATTGAAGTATAACACTTTAATACGGTTTCATGACACTTTAATACTGTTTCATAACACTTTCATACAGTTTCATGACACTTTCATACAGTTTCATAACACTTTCATGCAGTTTCATAACACTTTCATACAGTTTCATAACACTTTCATATAGTTTCATAACATTTTCATGCAGGTTCATAACACTTTAATACAGTTTCATTACACTTTCATACAGTTTTATAACACTTTCATACAGTTTTATAACACTTTCATGCAGTTTCATAACACTTTCATACAGTTTCATAACACTTTCATACAGTTTCATAACACTTTCATACAGGTTCATAACACTTTAATACAGTTTCATAACACTTTCATACAGGTTCATAACAGTTTCATAACACTTTCATACAGTTTCATAACACTTTCATACAGGTTCATAACACTTTCATACAGGTTCTTGACGAAAATGACATCTTTTGATTTTTTTAGATAAACAAGAAATATTTCTTTCTCAACTTCTTGTTACATTGATAGTTTTATTGTATGTGATCAGATTGATTCAACTTTTAAGACATAGAAGGTAACTAAAACGAGTTACTTTAAGTTTTGTTTGGAAAGAACCATTAATTCATAATTCAAATGAATGAAACAACAGCGAATTCGAAAATCTGGAAAAACAAAAACTTTTATTGTTTGTGTAATATACTATTATTTTTCTTTGTTGTTAAACACAAAGCTACACAATGGCTTCTATTTTCTGTATGTAAACATATTTTTTTTTGTGAATGTACAAAATAAAACGTTGTGTCGTATATAAATTTAATCTTTGCTCTATAGCTTCATTCAAGCAGACTAATTTAAAGAAAATTTATATTTCAGTAATTACTTATATTTCTTCTGCAGGTTACCTCGTGCAAGAGACTGTTACAGGAGGACTCGCGCAGTTACCATGTGATTTCTCTTTGCAACATAATGACAAGATATCGATTATATTATGGTATAAAGACAATGCTACGAAACCAGTTTATATATTAGATGCCCGAAACGGTCTCGAAAACAGGTCAAAACATCTTCCAAGTACGACTTTAGCGAATAGGTCGAACTACAACATTACCGTCATTCCTTCTGTCCTGCAAATTTGGGACATCAGGGAAACTGATGTTGGAAGATATAAATGTAGAGTGGATTACAAGAACCAACCGACTGAATACTTTTTTGTCTTTCTCAAAGTGATTGGTGAGTTCACTCAAGAATAGATTTAAAATGTACTAATGATATTTTTAGGAAAAAATTACATCTTTTTAAGGTGTGAGTGAATTTATTAAATGATATATTTAAAACCTGTGAACAAGACATTTCGGGTAAATAACATAACCTGTAAAGTGATAACCTAGTGAATACATTATAACTAGTAACATAACCTGTAAAGTGATAACCTAGTGAATACATTATAACTAGTAACATAACCTGTAAAGTGATAACCTAGTGAATACATTATAACTACTAACATAACCTGTAAAGTGATAACCTAGTGAATACATTATAACTAGTAACATAACCTGTAAAGTGATAACCTAGTGAATACATTATAACTAGTCCAGATTGCAATATAATAGGCATTTTATAAATTCACATAATATTCCCGTATGTCACTGAATATATAACCACCAATCTTTTAATACATTTAATATCAGCAGTAATTACAGTGTTTATAATCTAGGGTGCGCTGCTAATAATCATTGGCATAGAAATACACCGTCCTTCTTAAATGTATGCTATTTATATCACTAATAAACTTTGCTCTTTAAATATTAATTACCCATAATACTAGTAAAATGTTCTGATTAAAATGTAAATACAGCACAAATAAACTGTTCTTTTTAAATATGAGTTAACTATAGAGTTAGAAAACTGTTTAAATATTGGTTTTCTATAACAATCGCAGACTTTCTTGTTTAAGATATGTTAGCTATAGCACTGGTAGGTTGTTTTGTTTAAATATAGGTTTTCTATAGCACAAATTTCTTAATTTTTATAGTTAAAAGGCTGGGTAACTTGAAACTGGAATTATTTATTTGTGACTGTACAGACTGTTTTTGTTTCAGTATTTGAAGAACAATCTAAACTCATAAAACGGATATTGAAATCGTCTGTGACAATGTCTTCCGGTATCAAATCGTCACTTCCTGGTTTTGATTATTCTGTTGTTCAGATACAAATACCTGTTTATCATGCCAAATGCGACTTCTTCAGAACTTTTGAACTTGTGTGTCTTAAAAATGTGATTACGTTATGCGATAATTAAATAAAATATTACAGAGTTTTTCCATATAAACTTCAGAATGTTATTTAAAACACATAGGGCATCTTTCTAAACATCATATATCTTATTATTAGCCTACCATAATTTTGGTTACGAATTTTCAATGTTAACTCACACATTATTCTTTGCTGAATATGGATATGGGTAAAGGTTGAAAGATAATAAACAAAACTTTGGAGCTAACTGCACCATGTACTATTGCATTCAATAACAAACTTGATGAGTTAACCCTAATCTTTGGTGATAAATTCGCAACGTTTTTATTGTGTTCGATAAATTTATAGAAGAGTTATCCCTTAAGATTACCTCTTTATACATTTTACCCCTCTGTAAAATTGTTCTTCGAAGTTGTAGAGAATGAATATTAATTATTTTTTTATTTCTAAACATTTACAGTAGAAAATTTAAAAAAAAAAATTATGTTCGTTAACACCGTATTCAAAAGAGTACACATAACTGAATAGAAAGCATAATTTATAATTATTGTCCGAATAAAAGTTTTAAGTAAGGTGAAGTAGTGTGAGAGTGTATCTTGTGAGGTAGCAAGTTATATAACCCTATGATAATTTTGACCTTCCATTGGAATGTCTGCGGATGTTTACAGCTTTATATCGGGTTTTGATACCAATAATGATGAGCATAGAACCTTCTTTTGCTTAGTAACAAACAACAAAAAGCATTTAACTCTTTCATTGTGTAGTAGATAAAAAATAAAGTTACCTTATAAGTTGAAAGACTGGGACATACAGATAAAATGAATTATGTTTGTTTTTCAACTAATCTAATAATAACCACAAATTACAAGTAAAAAAGTTCTATAAAACTGTCTAATTAAGAGTTTTTTGTTTTGTTTGTAAATATTCGTTGCCATAACGTAGCCTAATGTTGATTTAAAGCCCAGTTTGTCAAAGGTATCTGATAACACTGTGTAACACAAGTTTTGTTCCTGGATAGTATGCGTTATTACACTATGTAACACAAGTTTTGTTCCTGGATAGTATGTGTTATTACACTATGTAACACAAGTTTTGTTCCTGGATAGTGTGCGTTATTTCTTAATTGCTTATATTGTAAAAGTACAGAAAATAACCATTATTCCATTCAAACTTTGTTTTTGTGACCTGGATAATGAAATTTAGAATTAACATATTTTATATGTAAAAACGAGCAAACTTACACATTTTCATTTACATAAGGTCTGAATAAAACAACATATGAATCAATATTTACATGTATTAATACTAAAGTTACACAAAAATGTTTAGAAGTGAGTTGTTTTTCGAGATTTGCGACTGTAATGTAAATCACTTTCACGTATCAGCACCCAAATATAGTCTTCCATCATGTTTTAGTTATACGCTCCCAGGTCACAAAAGCAAAGTTTGAAAAGGAAAATAGGTCTTTTCAATTTACTTTAGGCATAAGTAATTGCAAAATAACACTTTCTGCCGAGGAACAAGAAAAAGTAAAAACTTTGTTACATAGTGTTATGACAAAGGAACTGCTAAGCAGGATGTCACCAAATCTTACATACACCATTGGGTCCCATTTAGAAGTGTCATATAAGAATTCACGTTTTTACCTGACTTCATTTGTTACTGTCTGGAGACAATCGTATCTTTTTCATTTGTTGAGTTCGTATTTAATGTAGTAAGAGTTTATAAGGAAGTGTTTCCTTTACAATAACGAATAAAATGTTTAAAATAATTATTCTTTCATGAAACTTCTGTTTGTTATTTAAATAATAATTCTGGTTGAGCATTTATTAAAATCATTAATCAAAAAATAGCAACGTTTATTTTATCTTATGAAACCTTACATCTTGTAAAGATAAGTACAGAGTTATCCGATACGAGCACCCTCTAACTACGGTTAAGTTTTTCGTAATAAACATTCAACATGATGGTCTGATTATATTAGAAACCTAAAACTTACCCATTATTACAAATCACTAAAAAAACGGCTTTTCTACCTATTTAAATAAATCTAGGTGCAGAAAGGGATATCGTATTTTTGTGGAAACGTCGTGTCAGATACATTAATATTTCAAACACATCGACGTTGAACTCTGATAAAATCTATCCTAATTTACATAAATCTTCAAGGATATTTATTTATATAACGTTTGACAAACGACACTCGAAACTGTTTGTACAAAAAAAACGTCAGTGATAAGATCAGGATATTGCACTCGAATGTTATCGATCACGTTCATAGGAGAAATTAAAGAATGGTCGATGTTCATGGGTTATATTCTGACTGTCATACAGAGTTTGGTCGATGTTCATGGGTTATATTCTGACTGTCATACAGAGTTTATCACTATGAACAGTTTCCTACAACAAAAAATAAGACGACATAATAGGTAATACGTGTGTTTTCAAACTGCCTTTTTGGAAAATAAATTAAATCATCGAAATGTGTTTGTGATGTGCGCGATGTGTTTAACATGGAAGTTTTTTAATGGTAAACTTAATTTAAGTTTATTATACATTAAATATTATTTTTATTTGTCTTCAAGCATCCCAGTATCTTACACGATTATCTACCATCTATACCATTGTTTCAACAATTAAAATGACATCCTGTTAGTGTTATAATATATCAGGTCATCCCATAAGTAATGTCCACAATTTTAATACAGAATGTGAATCATCATTTCTGTCTTTGTAGAAGGTTTTAATAACTAAAATATGTAGTAGGACGTGCATAAAAATGTTCAGACAAATAAAAGAAACTAACCCAACTCCACCTTTTCAGATCATTAATTAAATAAACCCTCATGAAGATGGATGTGTCTGAGGAGCACATTAGTCATATCATGCTTTACCAGTTTAAGAAAAGCAATAGTGCAGCAGAAACTACAAAAAACATTCAAAGTGTTCATGGTGTGGAGTCTCTCAATGAAAAAAAATGTCGATGTGCCACGTTCAGGTCGTCCTGTTTAATGATGACTTGGTGCTGCTGTAACAGGTGAAGAACTAGCACAGAAGTTTAATTCAACAGTTCACCGTCATCTGCAACACCTTGGAAAGGTGTCAAAACTTGAAAAATGGTCCCCCATGATTTGACAGAAGCCAGTCTTGGAGCAAGAGTAGACATTTGCACTTTTCTGTACTCTCATGAACGTAACTCACCTTCTTCGGACAGGTTAATGACTGGAGATGAAAATTGGATATAATATGAAAATGTTAAACGTCACAGACAATGACTCAGTGTAGATAAACTGGTTAAAGCACAACTCAAAATGGACCTTTACCCTAAAAAAATCTTGTTGAGCATTTGATGGGATACTGTTGGTGTGATCCACTTTGAGTTGCTTCACTCAATGTAACGATTACATCAGATTTCTATTGTCAACAGTTAGAGTGCTTGAATGTTTCATTGAAAGAATAGAGGCCTGCTCTGATCAGTCGTAAACGTGTTTGTATTACATGAGGATAATGCACGATCTCACACAGCAAGGATCACATCTGATAAAAACATCCACATCCTCCTTATTTTTCAGACCTTGTCCAAACTGATTATCATTTATTACAAAGTTTGCATGGAAAAGAGCAGGAAGTAATTAATAATAATGGAACATACACTGTTGATTAAATAACATTAAAAGCGTTTGAAATATTTTTATTTTCTCCGAACCTGACTTCAAACATTACTTAAGAAATGACCTGATAGTTGGAACAGCTGTAGTGTTATCAATATTTTTTTCTTGGTTCATTTAAACGCTTTATTTCATCTTCTTATCAATCAGTGATGTCCAGAAACCCACTTGTTGAGAATTTTATATGCAAAAACGGCTCGTTTGGGTTCAGAAAATATTTTAAATAGAAGAGCGAACAACGTTTCGACCTTTTTCGGTCATCGTCAGGTTCACAAAGAAAGAGGTAACTGACCGGAAGCTGACCACATGTTTGGAAGGGGTTGTGTAACTGAGTGTCGCAATGTAGAGAGCGGGGTTAGATGTTTGAATATATAATTTTATCTATAATATTAATATAGGTATAATGGCGTTCCTTTATATTGGTTTATTTTGGGTTTAAGTTGTTGTATAAGTAAGGCTTCTTTAATTTTGCGTTTGTTTATTTAAAATATTTTCTGAACCCAAACGAGCCGTTTTTGCATATAAAATTCATCTTCTTATATTATTAGTCTTACTTTTTTAGAAGAAAAAATGAACAACTTTTACATTCCATGAAACTATAGAATCAAAGTGTTGAGTCTGAGAAGTTACAATGTTACACAAGTCAAAGGAGCCGCTCAGTACGAGAACCATTATCTCAAAAAGTAGAAATAACAGTGGATTTGAAACAACGTTTGTCGGTAGCCTTACCAGGCAGTAATTTGTAAACTAATCTGAATACACATAAGCTAGAAATCATTTTACAACATTAAAGGACTTTCCGTTGTTGAAGAGAAAGATATTCTGAGAAATGTTAAAGAAGAAACCACATATAGAACGTTTCGTTCGTGTCACTTTTGTTTAAATTTCATGAGTGTTATTGTTATGATATTTTAAACTATATAAGTATTATTGTGTAAATTGTATGAGTGTTACTGTTATTAATGTTTCAACTATATGAATGTTACAGTTATTACTGTATAATATGTATGAATGTTACAGTTATTACTGTATAATATGTATGAATGTTACAGTTATTACTGTATAATATGTATGAGTGTTACCGTTATTATTGTAAATTTATGTGAGTTATTGTTATTATTGTGTACATTTTATGAAACTTGTTATTATTGTATAAAGTGTATGAGTGTTATTGTTATTATTGTAAATTTATGTGAGTTATTGTTATTATTGTGTACATTTTATGAAACTTGTTATTATTGTATAAAGTGTATGAGTGTTATTGTTATGATTATAAATTTATGTAAATGTTATTATTATTATCGTAAAACTTGTATGAGAGCTATTTTGATTATTGTACTAATTGTACGAGTGTTATTGTTATTATTGTATAAATTATATGAGAGTTATTGTTATTATTGTATAAATTATATGAGAGTTATTGTTATTATTGTATAAATTATATGAGAGTTATTGTTATTATTGTATAAACTGTATGAGTGTTACTGTTATTATTGTTTAAATTATATGAGTGTTATTTTTAGTATTGTCTAACTTTGATAAAGATAAATTACTTTTGTGTTTTAACAGCCTGTTTATTGATTTATTTAAATTAACATTTTCTAAACGGAATCATTCTTTTATTTCATGTAAAGAACAGAATTACTGTCCGGATTTGTGTTTTACAGTTTCTCTGAATAATTATTATTCTAATGATTCAGTTCGTGAACTGCTATCCATTTATAGAGTTATTTATAGTTATATGTAGCTTAAATCTTTGTTTTAATGAATGGTGCCAACAAAACCAGTCCAGTGCACATTTATAAACATCTTTGTTCTTCATCTTACGTTATGCTTCTTCTAGAAACATCACTTAAATATGTTCCGAGTTACAATACTGACATCTGTAATTATTATTTTATATGTACGTACTCATGGAGATTCGGTTACAAGTGTTGGCGTAATTCGTATATTTATATTCATAGAGATTAAATTCATACTGTCCTTGTTAATTGTGAAGATCTGAAAATATAGATTTAGAATCGGGTAACCGTAGAAGGAACGTTACTGTAGTCGGTGTGACTTGTATAAAACTTTAGAATATGGAACAGCTTGGGAAAACGAGACCATTTGTTAAAAGACTCGTAACTATTCGTACCCCAGCATTGTCAAATAAAAGTTCAACTACTTAGAAACGGTGACAATCTACGAAACAAAAATAAAAGCCTCACACCTAAGTCACAGTACGTTACTCAAAGAAAAACGATGCCTGTCTGGAAAAGTGACACAAGGCACATACCCACAAGATAATGTCACTAGGTGTTGTCAAGTGTTGACCAAACACCTGTTAAATGATAGAATCATTGCACTATTCTATTTGAAGACATTTTCATGATGACGAGAAACCCACTTGAAATAAAAATATGTATCAAGACGGCTGGTACAGATATTACCAATTTCACCAATAAAGCAGAGAACAACGTTTTGACCTTAGGCAACCTTCAGGTTAACCTCTTTCTTAATCTTGAGATGACCTAAGAAGGTCGAAACATGGTTCTCTGCTTTATTGGTGAAAGTGTTATTACCCATACCAGCCGTCCGGAGATATATGTAGACACACTGTTCAAGTCGCTTCATGCAACGTTTATGGATTTCTGTGTGATAGAACTGTTGAAACAAAGTTTGAGTCAAAACTCGAAAATAAATGTTGGATGTTTTAAGGTATTCAACGTTGGCAAACCAGCTTTACGTTTCAAAAGAAAAATATGCGTATGGAAACCGATCATGCGACTAGTAATGTGACAGTCCTATCTTACAAATATATAGTCATGTACTGTTTATTCTGCAAGGCAAAATGTAAGAAGTGTATATTAGATCTATCACAGAAGGGTGTAGGCTCAAATATCCATTTATTAGACAGACTGTTGAAAAACATACGCTGTCTACAGTGTTCATCCCCAAAAAAACACGCCTAATGATATCAAAACCTTCGACCACCAATCAAGCGAAAAGAGTATAGTACAGATTTCTGTATCTCAGACCTATCAATTGACGTGGAGTTGGAGTTGACTATCTCCAACGGTGACACGTGAAGTTCACAAATGGCTTACGGCAGGTGCAACAGACAAACGAGTTCGAAATTACAGGTGCTAAGAGTAATAAACATGGGCGATAAATGACTGATAAGATAAGTAACGTTGTCAGGAAAGATAAGTAACGTTGTCAGGAAAGATATGTAACGTTGTCAGGAAAGATAAGTAACGTTGTCAGGAAAGATATGTAACGTAGTCAGGATTAATAAATTACGTTCTCTAATGAATGAATTTTTATTCTGATAGGAACTGGCGATTGTAGAAATATGAGTTAAGTCACATAACACAACTGGACTGTTTGTGAGTAGACACATAACACAATTGATCCTGTTTGTGAGTAGACACATAACACAACTGGTCTGTTTGTGAGTAGACACATAACACAACTGGACTGTTTGTGAGTAGACACATAACACAACTGGTCTGTTTGTGAGTAGACACATAACACAACTGGACTGTTTGTGAGTAGACACATAACACAATTGATCCTGTTTGTGAGTAGACACATAACACAACTGGTCTGTTTGTGAGTAGACACATAACACAACTGGTCTGTTTGTGAGTAGACACATAACACAACTGGTCTGTTTGTGAGTAGGCACATAACACAACTGATCCTGTTTGTGAGTAGACACATAACACAACTGGTCTGTTTGTGAGTAGACACATAACACAACTGGTCTGTTTGTGAGTAGACATATAACACAACTGGTCCTGTTTGTGAGTAGAAACATAACACAGCTGATCCTGTTTGTGAGTAAACACATAACACAACTGATCCTGTTTGTGAGTAGACACATAACACAACTGGTCTGTTTGTGAGTAGACACATAACACAACTGATCCTGTTTGTGAGTAGACATATAATACACTGGTCTGTTTGTGAGTAGATACATAACACAACTAGTCCTGTTTGTGAGTAGAAACATAACACAACTGATCCTGTTTGTGAGTAGATACATAACACAACTGGTCTGTTTGTGAGTAGAAACATAACACAACTGGTCCTGTTTGTGAGTAGACATATAACACAACTGGTCTGTTTGTGAGTAGACACATAACACAACTGGTCTGTTTGTGAGTAGACACATAACACAACTGGTCCTGTTTGTGAGTAGACACATAACACAACTGATCCTGTTTGTGAGTAGACATATAACACAACTGGTCTGTTTGTGAGTAGACACATAACACAACTGGTCTGTTTGTGAGTAGACACATAACACAACTGGTCCTGTTTGTGAGTAGATACATAACACAACTGGTCTGTTTGTGAGTAGATACATAACACAACTGGTCTGTTTGTGAGTAGAAACATAACACAACTGGTCTGTTTGTGAGTAAATACATAACACAACTGGTCCTGTTTGTGAGTAGAAACATAACACAACTGGTCCTGTTTATGAGTAGACACATAACACAACTGGTCCTGTTTGTGAGTAGAAACATAACACAACTGATCCTGTTTGTGAGTAGACATATAACACAACTGGTCTGTTTGTGAGTAGACACATAACACAACTGGACTGTTTGTGAGTAGATACATAACACAACTGATCCTGTTTGTGAGTAGACACTTAACACAACTGGTCTGTTTGTGAGTAGATACATAACACAACTGGTCTGTTTGTGAGTAGATACATAACACAACTGGTCCTGTTTGTGAGTAGAAACATAACACAACTGATCCTGTTTGTGAGTAGACACATAACACAACTGGTCTGTTTGTGAGTAGACACATAACACAACTGGTCTGTTTGTGAGTAGACACATAACACAACTGGTCTGTTTGTGAGTAGACACATAACACAACTGATCCTGTTTGTGAGTAGACATATAATACACTGGTCTGTTTGTGAGTAGACACATAACACAACTGGTCCTGTTTGTGAGTAGATACATAACACAACTGGTCCTGTTTGTGAGTAGAAACATAACACAACTGATCCTGTTTGTGAGTAAATACATAACACAACTGGTCCTGTTTGTGAGTAGAAACATAACACAACTGGTACTGTTTGTGAGTAGACACATAACACAACTGGTCCTGTTTGTGAGTAGAAACATAACACAACTGATCCTGTTTGTGAGTAGATACAACACAACTGGTCTGTTTGTGAGTAGACACATAACACAACTGGTCTGTTTGTGAGTAGACACATAACACAACTGGTCCTGTTTGTGAGTAGACACATAACACAACTGATCCTGTTTGTGAGTAGACATATAATACAACTGGTCTGTTTGTGAGTAGACACATAACACAACTGGTCTGTTTGTGAGTAGACACATAACACAACTGGTCCTGTTTGTGAGTAGATACATAACACAACTGGTCTCTTTGTGAGTAGACATATAACACAACTGGTCTGTTTGTGAGTAGACATATAACACAACTGGTCTGTTTGTGAGTATACATATAACACAACTGGTACTGTTTGTGAGTAGAAACATAACACAACTGGTCTGTTTGTGAGTATACATATAACACAACTGGTCTGTTTGTGAGTAGACATATAACACAACTGGTCTGTTTGTGAGTAGACACATAACACAACTGGTCTGTTTGTGAGTAGACATATAACACAACTGGTCTGTTTGTGAGTAGACACATAACACAACTGATCCTGTTTGTGAGTAGACATATAATACACTGGTCTGTTTGTGAGTAAACACATAACACAACTGGTCCTGTTTGTGAGTAGATACATAACACAACTGGTCCTGTTTGTGAGTAGACACATAATACAACTGGTCTGTTTGTGAGTAGACATATAACACAACTGGTCCTGTTTGTGAGTAGACATATAACACAACTGGTCTGTTTGTGAGTAGACATATAACACAACTGGTCTGTTTGTAAGTAGATACATAACACAACTGGTCTGTTTGTGAGTAGACACATAACACAACTGGTCCTGTTTGTGAGTAGACACATAACACAACTGGTCTGTTTGTGAGTAGACACATAACACAACTGGTCTGTTTGTGAGTAGACACATAACACAACTGATCCTGTTTGTGAGTAGACATATAATACACTGGTCTGTTTGTGAGTAGACACATAACACAACTGGTCCTGTTTGTGAGTAGATACATAACACAACTGGTCCTGTTTGTGAGAAGAAACATAACACAACTGATCCTGTTTGTGAGTAAATACATAACACAACTGGTCCTGTTTGTGAGTAGAAACATAACACAACTGGTACTGTTTGTGAGTAGACACATAACACAACTGGTCCTGTTTGTGAGTAGAAACATAACACAACTGATCCTGTTTGTGAGTAGATACATAACACAACTGGTCTGTTTGTGAGTAGACACATAACACAACTGGTCTGTTTGTGAGTAGACACATAACACAACTGGTCCTGTTTGTGAGTAGACACATAACACAACTGATCCTGTTTGTGAGTAGACATATAATACAACTGGTCTGTTTGTGAGTAGACACATAACACAACTGGTCTGTTTGTGAGTAGACACATAACACAACTGGTCCTGTTTGTGAGTAGATACATAACACAACTGGTCTGTTTGTGAGTAGACATATAACACAACTGGTCTGTTTGTGAGTAGACATATAACACAACTGGTCTGTTTGTGAGTATACATATAACACAACTGGTACTGTTTGTGAGTAGAAACATAACACAACTGGTCTGTTTGTGAGTATACATATAACACAACTGGTCTGTTTGTGAGTAGACATATAACACAACTGGTCTGTTTGTGAGTAGACACATAACACAACTGGTCTGTTTGTGAGTAGACATATAACACAACTGGTCTGTTTGTGAGTAGACACATAACACAACTGGTCTGTTTGTGAGTAGACATATAACACAACTGGTCTGTTTGTGAGTAGACACATAACACAACTGATCCTGTTTGTGAGTAGACATATAATACACTGGTCTGTTTGTGAGTAAACACATAACACAACTGGTCCTGTTTGTGAGTAGACACATAACACAACTGATCCTGTTTGTGAGTAGACATATAACACAACTGGTCTGTTTGTGAGTAGACACATAACACAACTGGTCTGTTTGTGAGTAGACACATAACACAACTGGTCCTGTTTGTGAGTAGATACATAACACAACTGGTCTGTTTGTGAGTAGATACATAACACAACTGGTCCTGTTTGTGAGTAGAAACATAACACAACTGATCCTGTTTGTGAGTAAATACATAACACAACTGGTCCTGTTTGTGAGTAGAAACATAACACAACTGGTCCTGTTTATGAGTAGACACATAACACAACTGGTCCTGTTTGTGAGTAGAAACATAACACAACTGATCCTGTTTCTGAGTAGACATATAACACAACTGGTCTGTTTGTGAGTAGATACATAACACAACTGGTCTGTTTGTGAGTAGACACATAACACAACTGGTCCTGTTTGTGAGTAGATACATAACACAACTGGTCTGTTTGTGAGTAGACACATAACACAACTGATCCTGTTTGTGAGTAGACATATAACACAACTGGTCTGTTTGTGAGTAGACATATAACACAACTGGTCTGTTTGTGAGTAGACATATAACACAACTGGTCTGTTTGTGAGTAGGCACATAACACAACTGGTCCTGTTTCTGAGTAGACATATAACACAACTGGTCCTGCTACCTTGACCATTGACGCACATTTACCAAACGTTAATTACTTGATTTTGGGGATAAATTCAGTCACTGTACAAATTTCAGCAAAATCATATAAAACCTTTTAGATTTGAATTATACAGACATACAGTGGGGGAAAACAGTAAGCGGTCAGGCGAAGGTTAAAAGATAATCTGACTAAGATGATACGTCCATTTCAGCCATTATATGTACTGTTTAAGTTATAGTGTTAAAGTAAAACTAACATCATATAAGCCACTATGTGTACTGTTTAAGTTATAGTGTTAAAGTAAAACTAACATCATATAAGCCACTATGTGTACTGTTTCAGTTATAGTGTTAAAGTAAAACTAACATATCAGCCATTATATGTACTGTTTCAGTTATAGTGTTAAAGGAAAACTAACATCATATCAGCCATTATATGTACTGTTTAAGTTATAGTGTTAAAGGAAAACTAACATCATATAAGCCACTATGTGTACTGTTTAAGTTATAGTGTTAAAGGAAAACTAACATCATATAAGCCACTATGTGTACTGTTTCAGTTATAGTGTTAAAGTAAAACTAACATATAAGCCATTATATGTACTGTTTCAGTTATAGTGTTAAAGTAAAACTAACATCATATAAGCCACTATGTGTACTGTTTCAGTTATAGTGTTAAAGGAAAACTAACATCATATCAGCCATTATATGTACTGTTTAAGTTATAGTGTTAAAGGAAAACTAACATCATATAAGCCACTATGTGTACTGTTTAAGTTATAGTGTTAAAGGAGAACTAACATGTCAGCCATTATATGTACTGTTTCAGTTATAGTGTTAAAGGAAAACTAACATCATATAAGCCACTATGTGTACTGTTTCAGTTATAGTGTTAAAGTAAAACTAACATATCAGCCATTATATGTACTGTTTCAGTTATAGTGTTAAAGTAAAACTAACATCATATCAGCCATTATATGTACTGTTTAAGTTATAGTGTTAAAGGAAAACTAACATCATATAAGCCACTATGTGTACTGTTTAAGTTATAGTGTTAAAGGAAAACTAACATCATATAAGCCACTATGTGTACTGTTTAAGTTATAGTGTTAAAGGAAAACTAACATCATATAAGCCACTATGTGTACTGTTTCAGTTATAGTGTTAAAGGAAAACTAACATCATATCAGCCATTATATGTACTGTTTAAGTTACAGTGTTAAAGGAAAACTAACATCATATAAGCCACTATGTGTACTGTTTAAGTTATTGTGTTAAAGTAAAACTAACATCATATAAGCCACTATGTGTACTGTTTAAATTATAGTGTTAAAGTAAAACTAACATCATATAAGCCACTATGTGTACTTATTCAGTTATAGTGTTAAAGGAAAACTAACATCATATCAGCCATTATATGTACTGTTTAAGTTACAGTGTTAAAGGAAAACTAACATCATATAAGCCACTATGTGTACTGTTTAAGTTATTGTGTTAAAGTAAAACTAACATCATATGTGTACTGTTTAAATTATAGTGTTAAAGTAAAACTAACATCATATAAGCCACTATGTGTACTGTTTCAGTTATAGTGTTAAAGTAAAACTAACATCATATAAGCCACTATGTGTACTGTTTAAGTTATAGTGTTAAAGTAAAACTAACATCATATAAGCCACTATGTGTACTGTTTCAGTTATAGTGTTAAAGGAAAACTAACATCATATCAGCCATTATATGTACTGTTTAAGTTATTGTGTTAAAGTAAAACTAACATCATATAAGCCACTATGTGTACTGTTTCAGTTATAGTGTTAAAGTAAAACTAACATATCAGCCATTATATGTACTGTTTCAGTTATAGTGTTAAAGTAAAACTAACATCATATCAGCCATTATATGTACTGTTTAAGTTATAGTGTTAAAGGAAAACTAACATCATATAAGCCACTATGTGTACTGTTTAAGTTATAGTGTTAAAGGAAAACTAACATCATATAAGCCACTATGTGTACTGTTTAAGTTATAGTGTTAAAGGAAAACTAACATCATATAAGCCACTATGTGTACTGTTTCAGTTATAGTGTTAAAGGAAAACTAACATCATATCAGCCATTATATGTACTGTTTAAGTTACAGTGTTAAAGGAAAACTAACATCATATAAGCCACTATGTGTACTGTTTAAGTTATTGTGTTAAAGTAAAACTAACATCATATAAGCCACTATGTGTACTGTTTAAATTATAGTGTTAAAGTAAAACTAACATCATATAAGCCACTATGTGTACTTATTCAGTTATAGTGTTAAAGGAAAACTAACATCATATCAGCCATTATATGTACTGTTTAAGTTACAGTGTTAAAGGAAAACTAACATCATATAAGCCACTATGTGTACTGTTTAAGTTATTGTGTTAAAGTAAAACTAACATCATATGTGTACTGTTTAAATTATAGTGTTAAAGTAAAACTAACATCATATAAGCCACTATGTGTACTGTTTCAGTTATAGTGTTAAAGTAAAACTAACATCATATAAGCCACTATGTGTACTGTTTAAGTTATAGTGTTAAAGTAAAACTAACATCATATAAGCCACTATGTGTACTGTTTCAGTTATAGTGTTAAAGGAAAACTAACATCATATCAGCCATTATATGTACTGTTTAAGTTATTGTGTTAAAGTAAAACTAACATCATATAAGCCACTATGTGTACTGTTTAAATTATAGTGTTAAAGTAAAACTAACATCATATAAGCCACTATGTGTACTGTTTCAGTTATAGTGTTAAAGTAAAACTAACATCATATAAGCCACTATGTGTACTGTTTAAGTTATAGTGTTAAAGTAAAACTAACATCATATAAGCCACTATGTGTACTGTTTAAGTTATAGTGTTAAAGTAAAACTAACATCATATAAGCCACTATGTGTACTGTTTAAGTTATAGTGTTAAAGTAAAACTAACATCATATAAGCCACTATGTGTACTGTTTAAGTTATAGTGTTAAAGTAAAACTAACATGATACCAGACATTTAATTGTATCTAATGTTTAAGTTTTAGTATCAATGTGAAACTAACTTTATGAATAATTGTGTATAATCATTCATTTAAAAAGAAGTCCGATTTTGACTCTCAGCTGTAGCACTGTAATAGTGTCTCTGTTAGTTATACCTCGACAGTTTGCAATTTAGACATTGAAAACAAAATCACAGTTGCTGCCTGGTTAAAAAAAGAAAATTAATCTATAATAAGATTTTATCACGTTCTGAATAACAGTGTGTTCAGATGTTCGGACGACAGTGCATGTCAGTCAAACAAGAAAACCATGTGAAATATTGATTATAACAGGGTAGAATCGTCATTCAAACTGCGATCTTTCATGTTGCAAAAAGTTGTTCTCCTTGTCCTAGTTGTTTAAATTCTGTTTTAATAAACAGAGTTATACATATCACAGGTAGTTTTATACTTTTAATTAGCACTTTACTATCTGTCTGTTTGTTCGTGTTCACGTCACTAAATATTAATGTTTGAAAGTTCCCAAGATGGGTTTTTTTTGGAAGATATGTCTCGCTGAGTTTCAGTTTCCGTTTATGGTTGTATAAGTGTGCTAACATAATAACACGAAATTCGCGTGACTTATCTATGAACATATAACACTGACAGCACATACGAAACGAACATTCATTTTATATTCACATTGTCTCTCATATCTATATAAAACATAGCAGGCCGAGGCTACCACACCTCTAAGAAAGGTAACATTCATTTTATATTCACATTGTCTCTCATATCTATATAAAACATAGCAGGCCGAGGCTACCACACCTCTAAGAAAGGTAATGGACGACGTTCAGTCTGGTATGTTTACATTTTGTCTTCAAACTAAGGGACGATTTTTTTAATCTGATATATTTACATTTCAAGTTAGTGGTAAGGAACCACTTTTAGTTCGAATTGTTTACATTTTATTTCTGTCTGATATTAATAATAGTTTCTCCCCTATTTAAAAGTGAATTTAGCTTACATAAACTCTATAATAAAATATGTTTTTCAAAGTAATACATAATTCATTGCAACATGTATATTACTTCATTAAAACTATTGTCTAGACGTCAGAGATTAAAACTCGTCCATCTACAGAAAACAGCGGTGTTCCATGATTTTTACAGCGTAATATTCCATCTTTGTTTTACCCTGCGACTTTTTATTGTCACGGACATGCCAAACGTAGTAATTTACGGTTCCATCATTAAAATTATGGATCCATCATTAATATTATGGTTGTATTGGCAAAATTATGGCTGCATTATTATTATGATTTCTTCATTAATATTACAGTTATATTATTAAAATAATTTGTTATTATTAATATTATGGTTGTATTGACAAATTTATGACTGTGTTTTATTAATGTTATAATTACATTATAAAAAATAATATTATTAACATTATGGTTGTATTTGCAGAATTATAGCTGTATTTATTATACAGTGGTACCTTGGGTTCTCAAAATTAATCAATTCCAGAAGGCTGTTCGAAAACCGAATAAATTTCTTCCTTAAGAAATACTCTAAATTAAATTAATCCATCACAAGCTTACAAAAATTACGCATTATGAAGCATTTTAAGTAAAAATATTGCTTATTTATACCTGTATAATAATACTTACATGTCAACTACAAAAACTACAAACACAATAAAGAAACAATAAATGAAAATTTAACCGCACTTTACCTGTGCTGAGGAGAGCTGATGACGTAAGTGAAAGGTGGTGAGGAACATGGAGAGTAGGAGGGTTATTATTGTTTGGAAGGGGAGTCACCTTCCATAAAAACGTCAGGTAACTCTTCTTCTGGGGTTCTTTATCTTTTATGTCTCCATTCACTGTTACAACCTTCTTGAGACTCACTGGACCTATTTCTCACTAAAACTTGTCTAATGAGGTTTGTTTCTGCTTGCATTTTAAAATGTTTCTGAAGTAAGACATGACATTATCATTAAAAAGATTTATACTGTAGTTTGCTACAGCTTTGTCAGTGTGAAAGTTTTCCACAAAACTTTGTAACTCTCCCCACTTTCCACACATTTCCTTGATTAGTGAACTAGGAACATCCTCCCTATCCTCATCTGAAGACACTTCCTCAGTTGTCTTCTGTTGCTGCTTCTTCTGAAGTTCTTCCATGGTGAGCTCAGTGTTGTGGTCTTCCGCCAACTCCTCCACATCATTACAACTCACATTCAAGTCCATACACTTGCCTAGTGAGACAATATCCTCGACAACAGACTCAGCCTTAAAGCCTTCAAAGTATCTATTTGCTACTGAGTCTGGTCACAATTTCTTCCAGGCTGAGTTCATGGTCCTCAAAGACACTTCCTTCCAAGCTTTGTCTATGATCCTCAAGAAATGGAGGATATTAAAGTGATTTTTCCAGAACTCTCTGAGAGTTAACTCAGAGTGTCAGAAGTCACTTCAAAGCACCTTTGAAACAGTGCTTTGGTGAAGAGTTTCTTAAAGTTTGATATGACCTGCTGGTTCATAGGCTGAATGAGAGGAGTCGTGTTAGGGGACAAGAGCTTCACTGTAATAAAACTGTACTCCTCCACCAACCCGCCCTCCAAGCCTGGTGGGTGAACAGGTGCATTGACCATCACAAGAAGGGTCTTGAGATGCAACTGTTTATCCGTGAGGTAATTATTTACACTTCGGGCATATACTGCATGGACCCACTCCATAAAAATTACCTGGTTACTCATGCTTTACCATTAGATCTCCACATTACATTTAGTTTACTTTTTAGGACATTATTTTTCTTTAAAACCCTCGGGTTCTCAAAGTGATACACAAGGAAAGGCTTAAGTTTTAAGTCCCCACTTGCATTACTACATAACAATAGGTTAGCCTGTCCTTCATTGTGTCCCAGCAGTGACTTCTCCCCTTGGTGATGTAGATCCTCTTTGGCATTTTCTTCCAAAACAGGCCTGTCTCATCACAGTTGAACACTTGATGGGGAATAAAATCCTCAGCTTCCACATAGTCCTCAAATCCCCTAACAAATTTATCAGCAGCGTCTTGTTAGAACTGGCATCCTCCCCATGTCTCACCACACTATGTATGCCACTTCTCTTCCTAAATTTTCAAACCAGACTTCAGACTTCGCCACACCAAACTGTGTTGTAAGGTCAGACACGTGAACACCACTCTCATACTTCGCTATGAGATCTTTTTTCACCTCCATTTTGGCTCTAACAACTTTTCTTTTAGGTTTGCTTCTTTCATTATCCTTCTTTGACCCCATGGTGGCTTATTTAATCAGAATATTTAGAAACACAACAACAAATTTAATCAGAATATTTAGAAACACAACAACAACAAAAAGTAAAACGTTCACAGTAGATTTTAGAGGAGGTGTGAACTGAGCGACAGGTGCGGGTAAAATGTTTTAAGTAAGCTTGGCGTGGGCCGAAAATGGTCGAAGGGTTGATCGGGTCATCAGTCGGGTTATTTCAGGAGTTCGGACAACGACAGCTTGGTTTGGGAACCGAGTTTATGTTCGACAACCGAGACATTTTTTTTCTCAAATATTATGCTCGAAAACCGAATTGTTCGAGAAGGGAGTCGTTCGAGAACCGAGGTACCGCTGTATTATGGGTGAATTATTAATATTGTAGTTGTTTTCTTCATATAAAATTTTTCTTGTTAATATTAATATTGCATTTTTGTTAGAATTAATTTTATTGGTTCAATAACAATATTATGAAATAAAGTCTACACTTTTGATATATTTAAATTAACCTTCGTCATTTACAACAACTTGATAAAACATAAAGACAACCAGACGAGTACACAGAGAGACAGATAATGAAATAAGTGATAACATGTCAACAAAGTTGAGAATAAATCTATACATAACTGACCATATAAACAATAAAAGAAATACATGTAGGTTGGTCGTTCAGTCAGCTCATCAAAAAACACCTCGGTAAATTGGAAAACAAAAGAAAATCGTCACAATAAAGTAGCAAACCAAACGAAACCTTAGAACGTTATTCATCTGCCATGATAAACAAGCAAGATTCAAGGAAAACTGTAATAATTAAAACAGGAAATCTTAACAATATGAGAGATAAAAAACAGCCTGCTTGTCACATTACTACTCAAACTGCTTGTCACGTTACTACTTAAATTACTTGTCACATTACTACTCAAATTACTTGTCACATTACTACTCAAGCAGCTTGTCACCTTACTACTCAAAGTGCTTGTCACGTTACTACTCAAAGTGCTTGTCACGTTACTACTCAAGCAGCTTGTCACGTTACTACTCAAACTGCTTGTCACGTTACTACTCAAAGTGCTTGTCACGTTACTACTCAAAGTGCTTGTCACGTTACTACTCAAACTGCTTGTCACGCTACTACTCAAAGTGCTTGTCACGTTACTACTCAAACTGCTTGTCACATTACTACTCAAGCAGCTTGTCACATTACTACTCAAACTGCTTGTCACATTACTACTCAAGCAGCTTGTCACATTACTACTCAAGCAGCTTGTCACATTACTACTGAAGCAGCTTGTCACATTACTACTCAAAGTGCTTGTCACATTACTACTCAAGCAGCTTGTCACCTTACTACTCAAACTGCTTGTCACGTTACTACTCAAAGTGCTTGTCACGTTACTACTCAAAGTGCTTGTCACGTTACTACTCAAAGTGCTTGTCACGTTACTACTCAAACTGCTTGTCACGCTACTACTCAAAGTGCTTGTCACGTTACTACTCAAAGTGCTTGTCACGTTACTACTCAAACTGCTTGTCACGCTACTACTCAAAGTGCTTGTCACGTTACTACTCAAACTGCTTGTCACATTACTACTCAAGCAGCTTGTCACATTACTACTCAAACTGCTTGTCACATTACTACTCAAGCAGCTTGTCACATTACTACTCAAGCAGCTTGTCACATCTACTGAAGCAGCTTGTCACATTACTACTCAAAGTGCTTGTCACGTTACTACTCAAGCAGCTTGTCACCTTACTACTCAAACTGCTTGTCACGTTACTACTCAAAGTGCTTGTCACGTTACTACTCAAAGTGCTTGTCACGTTACTACTCAAACTGCTTGTCACGCTACTACTCAAAGTGCTTGTCACGTTACTACTCAAACTGCTTGTCACATTACTACTCAAGCAGCTTGTCACATTACTACTCAAACTGCTTGTCACATTACTACTCAAGCAGCTTGTCACATTACTACTCAAGCAGCTTGTCACATTACTACTGAAGCAGCTTGTCACATTACTACTCAAAGTGCTTGTCACATTACTACTCAAGCAGCTTGTCACCTTACTACTCAAAGTGCTTGTCACGTTACTACTCAAAGTGCTTGTCACGTTACTACTCAAGCAGCTTGTCACGTTACTACTCAAACTGCTTGTCACGTTACTACTCAAACTACTTGACACGTTACTACTCAAACCGCTTGTCACATTACTACCCAATCTGCTTGTCACGTTACTACTCCATAGCTATGGAAAATAACTACTAGAAAGATAGAGACAATAATTAATAAGACAATTTACCTTAATTACAATGTCTATCGCATCCTTTGAAACAAAGCAAGTTAATATTTTATTAATGAAAATGAAGGGAAGCGTTTTATCTGATATGATGCACGACTTCACAAAACAGACTGAAAAAGAAATGATGGGAGAAAATTCCCTATCTGGGTAATAAAACACAAATGGAATCGTTTGCTTATCAGCACAAAATATTAAATCAATATCAACCGTCCACAAATTTTGAGCCGAGAAACGCCTTGCTTTAAGAAAACTAAAAAAATCTTGTTCACCAGAAAACAGTTTCCACAACATTCACCTTGAACAAACGCACAGTTGCGGCACTTTACCTTTAATCAGAGTGGATTTTAAACAAAGAATTAACAAAAAATTACTTTAACTAAACAGCACAGTGGGTCTTACAACCATTATTGCTTGATGACGTCATGTATGGGCTGTGACGTCATTTACTCCTAAAACAAGTTAAAAATAAAGGTACAAAAAGCCACAAATTAAGAATACCATCAGCAGCATACTAAAAAAACATGTTTATAAACAGATAAATAAATATCCAGTGAATACCAATCAAATAAACATGTTTATAAACACACAAATAAATATCCAGTGGTATACCAGTCAAATAAACATGTTTATAAACACACAAATAAATATCCAGTGGAATACCAGTCAAATAAACATGTTTATAAACACACAAATAAATATCCAGTGGAATACCAGTCAAATAAACGTGATCATAAACACACAAATAAATATCCAGTGGATTACCAGTCAAATAAACGTGATCATAAACACACACAAAAATATCCAGTGGAATACCAGTCAAATAAACGTGATCCTAAACACACAAATAAATATCCAGTGGAATACCAGTCAAATAAACATGTTTATAAACACACAAATAAATATCCAGTGGAATACCAGTCAAATAGACATGTTTATAAACACACAAATAAATATCCAGTGGAATACCAGTCAAATAAACGTGATCCTAAACACACAAATAAATATCCAGTGGATTACCAGTCAAATAAACGTGATCCTAAACACACAAATAAATATCCAGTGGATTACCAGTCAAATAAACGTGATCATAAACACACACAAAAATATCCAGTGGAATACCAGTCAAATAAACGTGATCCTAAACACACAAATAAATATCCAGTGGAATACCAGTGAAATAAACGTGATCATAAACACACAAATAAATATCCAGTGGAATACCAGTGAAATAAACGTGATCATAAACACACAAATAAATTTTCATCAGAGTACTGGTAAAAAAAAACAAGTTCATAAACTCACACAAAAATATTCTGAAATATACTGGTTAAACACACACGTTCATAAACACACAAGTCGTTTGAGAAATAATTTAAACATATGGTCAACAGCATGCTCGTAAGTTGAATCAATTGGTTAGCTATGATGTCACCAGAATATTCATAAGTTTGAAATATGGGTTAGTTTTAAAGTCAACAGTATGTTTATTAGTTGAAACAATCGATTAGTTATAAAGTCAACAGTATATTCGTAAGTTGGAAAAATGGATTAGCTATAAAGTTAACAGTGTGCTCATTAGTGTGAACAATGGGTTAGTTATACATTCAACTGTATAATCATTAGTGTGAACAATGGGTTAGTTATACATTCAACAGTATAATCATTAGTGTAAACAATGGGTTAGTTATGCATTCAACAGTATAATCATTAGTGTGAACAATGGGTTAGTTATGCATTCAACAGTATAATCATTAGTGTGAACAATGGGTTAGTTATACATTCAACAGTATAATCATTAGTGTGAACAATGGGTTAGTTATACATTCAACAGTATAATTATTAGTGTGAACAATGGGTTAGTTATGCATTCAACAGTATAATCATTAATGTGAACAATGGGTTAGTTATACATTCAACAGTATAATCATTAGTGTGAACAATGGGTTAGTTATACATTCAACAGTATAATTATTAGTGTGAACAATGGGTTAGTTATGCATTCAACAGTATAATCATTAATGTGAACAATGGGTTAGTTATACATTCAACAGTATAATTATTAGTGTGAACAATGGGTTAGTTATACATTCAACAATATAATTATTAGTGTGAACAATGGGTTAGTTATACATTCAACAGTATAATCATTAGTGTGAACAATGGGTTAGTTATATAAATAGAAAAACAAGATAGCATTACTTCATGATTATAGTACGATGTATACCTTCATTTATATAACACGATGTATACCTTTATTTATATAACACGATGTATACCTTCATTAATATAACACGATGTATACCTTCATTTATATAACACGATGTATTACTTCATTTATATAACACGACGTATTACTTCATTTATATAACACGACGTATACTTTAATTTATGTTTCGTATTTTATTTTTCATACAAAGATGCATTAAGAGGTGACATATCTGTGTCTACTGCAACGATCGAATATGAATTTTAAGCCTTATTTCTTACTAGCGAAGGAACTTACGTTATTCAAATGTGAAGAATAACAAACGATAGTAATGAAGTGTGGTATTTAAACCAGTTAGTATAAGTCTAGTCAGTGTGTAGTCATTTTAACATTTGATGATGAGTTACAGATAACGTACAGTTTTAATTTAACTTTATCTGTTTTTAACGTAAAATAATCTTTCCTTTTACGTCGATTACGTTATAACCATATTATAATTACAAAGGTTGCATTCATTTAAATGTTATTTAAATTTAAAATAATTAATTGTTTCAGAAGAAAGATGGGGATTCATTATCACACTAACATTTCATTAAGCTAACGAGTATATAATGGGTTATAATAACTAGTATTTTAACGTTTTGTTTCTTTCAGTCCCCCCACGAGAAATTATCATAATGGACATATACGGCCAAAGGCTAAAAGATCTGATAGGACCTTACAAGGAGGGCTCATCTTTACCCCTAATCTGTGAAAGTGACGGAGGTGAGTGGTATAACTTTCGTCACAAACATTTCTTTCATTCTTGGTCTTTTCATGAAGATACTCGAGAGCTATCTGCGCCAACTGTCGCTGTTCTTCAGCTACTCTTTAACAAAAAACAGTAGGATTGACTGTCACATTATAACCTTCCTAAGGATCTAAAGACAAGCATGCTTTTTAGTGGCCAGGATAGGGCCAAGGAAAAAAAATAAATAAACATTTACCAAACGTTGAAGAGAGCGAACTGAAGAATATCCGGGTTTAAAACAAAGGTTTCTTGCTGTAGAAAGCGAAACGTCGAACTGTCAAATGCGTTTCTAAACTAATATTAATACCCGTCAACGCTTCTTTTAGTTAGACATATGTTTAAACAGGACTTCACACGATTTACTTCAGATGAAATTTAGGGATAAGATACAATGAACTGGTTATAATATTAAAAATCGTGTAAGACTCAGTCGATGGCTTTCCAATAGTTGTTCATCTACTCGTGTCTTCGGTTAAGGAAACACACAAATAAACATACCAGGAAATTTCTTATTTATTTTTTCGTAGACATCTTATAAACATTCTATATTCTATGTAAATAAATCATTAATAGCGTACGTATTTTTTCAAACGTGAAATAATTTAAACTGTATATATTTCTTTCATCACACAACGACACGTATGTTGTATTTTTAAACCTGAATGACAACTTACATGACATTACGCCAACAGTCAGAGATCTAAAGACTCAGGCCTGGCTGTCCCTAATTCAAAACTGTTGACAAAGGAAAGAACAACAAATAAACGGCTTTCACAAACTGAGATTGACGGTCACTTTCATAAGGTACCCCTCGTTGAAAGTGAAAGTGTGTCTCGTGGATATTTTAAACTTACACTCTATTCAAATGACTCTGTGTTCTAAGCATACCAACCACGTAAATCAGACTTAATAGTAGCTAGTTTAACATACTGGTACAACTAGGATGAGGAAATGCCATAAAACAAAAAAACTTAAAATAATTACAGTGTATTGATTCTTGAGACTGGAACCGTTGGTTTTATCAGTATATAACAGAAACAAAACTACATGAGTTCAAAAGGTGAGTCAACTCTATTTCTAAAGTATTCAAATGAGTTAGGTTTAGTTTGAATTCGTGCACAACGTATCGAGAACTGCTACACTTAATTATTGTGTCAGTTACATCACTCGCCCCCAGTTATACGGCCCTCGCGGTTAAAAGGACCAATATGTTGGGATTCAAACCTGCAGACTGGCAGGTCAGAAGGTTAAGAATGATAAGAGACTCGTGTATATTATTCAAACATAGCTATTTAGTGGCAAATTTTGCAAAATAACCTTATGGTCACGACAAACAGAAATTAGTAGTAAGTAATCCACTGAACCATCAAATAATACTAAAACTCAACCCCTGGTTTCCATCTTCTCAGGAGTGCCTCCACCGGCGTTGACTTGGTGGAAGGAAGATAAGTTGGTCCAGAGCAACTTCACCGTTACTCCACAGGGATTTTCAAGAAACCAGATTCTGCTACGTCACCTCAGCCGTGAAGAACTTCTAATCTGTTTAACATGCAAAGCTGTTAATACCAACCTCAGTGTTTCTGTTTCCAGCTCAGTTGTCTTGGATCTGTATTGTGAGTTGTAACGTGACATGCTTGTAATAATATGCTATATTTATTGTCTGTGTTGTGAGTTGTAACGTGACATGCTTGTAATAATGTACTATATTTATTGTCTGTGTTGTGAATTGTAACGTGACATGCTTGTACTAATATGCTATATTTATTGTTTGTATTGTGAGTTCTAACGTGACATACTTGTAATAATGTACTATAGTTATTGTTTGTATTGTGAGTTGTAACGTGACATGCTTGTAATAATATGCTATATTTATTGTTTGTATTGTGAGTTCTAACGTGACATACTTGTAATAATGTACTATATTTATTGTTTGTATTGTGAGTTCTAACGTGACATACTTGTAATAATGTACTATAGTTATTGTTTGTATTGTGAGTTGTAAAGTGACATGCTTGTAATAATGTACTGTAGTTATTGTCTGTATTGTGAGTTGTAACGTGACATGCTTGTAATAATGTACTATAGTTATTGTCTGTATTGTAAGGTAAACTCTCAGCTGTATAACTAGAAATATGCACAGTTGGTAAGCTCTCAGCTGTATTACTAGAAACATTCACACTTGGTAAACTCTCAGCTGTATTACTAGAAACATTCACACTTGGTAAACTCTCAGCTGTATTACTAGAAACATTCACACTTGGTAAACTCTCAGCTGTATTACTAGAAACATTCATACTTGGTAAACTCTCAGCTGTATTACTAATAACATGTATACTTGGTAAACTCTCAGCTGTATTACTAATAACATGTATACTTGGTAAACTCTCAGCTGTATTACTAATAACATGTATACTTGGTAAACTCTCAGCTGTATTACTAGAAACATGTATACTTGGTAAACTCTCAGCTGTATTAATAGGAACATTCACACTTGGTAAACTTTCAGCTGTATTACTAGAAACATGTATACCTGGTAAACTCTCAGCTGTATTACTAATAACATGTATACTTGGTAAACTCTCAGCTGTATTACTAGAAACATGCATACCTGGTAAACTCTCAGCTGTATTACTAATAACATGTATACTTGGTAAACTCTCAGCTGTATTACTAGAAACATGTATTCTGAACATGTTTTCATTTTTGATTCTGGTATTTTTCACAGACTAAGTTATCAGGTTTTTCTCCGTATTTGCCTAGTGAAGCCGTTACACGTCGAGATAATTATCCCCAAGAAACCCGTGAAAGCAAACCAGCCATTAGAACTGCAGTGTGAAATCTGGGGAGCCAGGCCAGCAGCTCAAGTCACCTGGTGGAAAGGAAGAGAACTTGTGACTATGGTAACAGATTCTGTTTCTAATGATGGAAATTACACAGTGAGTACGATGACCATCATTCCTGAAGTTGAAGACAACGGTAAAGACATAATGTGTAGAGCCGAAAATACACTGTTGGAAAACAGCACCATTACGGACGTGTGGCGACTTGTGGTTCATTGTAAGTCAAACTTTTCTGTCGGTCAGATCTCTAAAATAACATTTTATCAATTTCAGTAGAATGTTACGAAATTATGAGTGAAAACTGAGTGTGTTCTTTAGCTGTTGTTTGGAACGTCTTACACGTTTATTTGTTAAAATAATATTTCATGTTTGGTTATTTGTATTAATTCGTGTGTTGACGTTAATTAATGTGCAACGCACCACGTGTATCTGACCTCAGTTTTCACCACTGTTAAGTTACAAGCTTGTTGCTTAAAACCAAACAACATACAACCGACAATTATTTATCATCAATGAATTATAATGAATAGTTAGCTACTGCATACGATAGCAATAAGTAAACAGACATTCCATAAAATCGAAATATCTATGATGTCAAAGGCAAATAACTCAGTAAGGACCAGGGGTTAGCCTCACATAATCAACTTCGTTGTTAGTTGTAAAGATAGAATTAATTTCACGAAATGCATTTCGGGTAATAGTTGAGTGTTATATTTTAGTTTCAAACATAAGTATCAATGGTTACGTACTCTTATAGGATTATTAGATAAGGTTTACTGTATGCCTCAGAGGGTATTTTGTGGTACATTCAAAACGTTGTCAGAATTAGCAGTACAAGATGAAACCAAAGTATTCTTATTAGGCTTAAGATTTTGGCGCAGTATATTTAGCGAGTTTTGTGTAGGTTTTGGTGCTTAAATAGTTCTGAAGAGGAACTTGGCGCGAAGAGAGTAAAAACTGATAAAATTTCTTCTTTTCTTTCAATAATAAAATATTGAAAACAAGAAGATTGATTTTGAATTTTGCTTAACGACAGGAATTTTGTTTATCTGTTGTCTCTATTTTCGCTGTCTTGATATAGATGGCCTTCAGTGTTGTTTTAAGAACAGATCAGTTTTCAAAATAATTTTTGCCATATGTTCTGTTAGAATTTTTGTGAGATAGTTTATCGATGTCTATTATGAACCAGTAGAATTATTCATTATTAGATTATGGATAAAGAGCTATATGTCAAACAAAACTTACTTTGTAACAGATGCTCCTCAAGTAAAGATAGAGATTCGAACCCAGCATAAGGATAACTTTGTCATTGAAGGAATGGACATTGAGTTTGCTTGTTTCGTGGATGCCAATCCAACTGAAACAGACGTCTGGTGGTATTTCAATGACTCCATCTTATCACTAGATATGGAAGAGGGCATGACAGTAAATAACCAAACACTGTCGATCAGGAACATCCAGACACGTCACAGTGGAGGATACAAATGTGGGGCGACAAACCAAGAGGGCAAAAGATGGAGTGAAGAGAAACAACTCGTTGTCCACCGTAATATATTTTATCTCTTATTAACATGTTCTAGTAATATCTTTGCAGCTTGATCAAATAGTAAACCTAACGTGGTTATTTTTTCACGACACTTTTCGATAAGACAAAACATATTCTTTGCATTAAGAAATTTCATCTAATTTTTAAAATCATTCAATATACTATTTCTTATTGATTGTTGGCTGGTGACAACGCCCTTACTTGTATTAATTGTTGGCTGGTGACAATGTCCTTACTTGTATTAATTGTTGGCTGGTGACAATGTCCTTACTTGTATTAATTGTTGCCTGGTGACAACGCCCTTACTTGTATTAATTGTTGGCTGGTGACAATGTCCTTACTTGTATTAATTGTTGGCTGGTGACAATGTCCTTACTTGTATTAATTGTTGGCTGGTGACAATGCCCTTACTTGTATTAATTGTTGGCTGGTGACAATGTCCTTACTTGTTTCAGCAAGACATAAATTATTGTTCTATCACTACTATACTAATACTTTTCTTCATTCTATCAGAAATATTATATATATCCGTCGCTTTCTTAACAAAACAAAATTAATAAAATATCTTTTGTTAAATTCGTTATTTACGGACATCTCATGTTGTAAAACAAGAACTCGTTTCAGGATATGAGTTTCTCCCCAACGTTCTATTTGTTTTGATCCATTTTTGTTGAGGAATAAATTTGCGTAATTCTGGTATGTTTGTTTTTTATTAAATAATTAATATTTGTTAGTTTTATTAAGGTATGCATTTATGTTTCTGCTCATTCGTTTTTTATTAATAAATTATTTTATATATTTATCATTGAGCGCACAACTACACAAAAGGTTATATGTGCTGCATATCCACTACAAGTATCGAAACCCGGGTTTTAGCAGTGTGTACTTTAATTAGATTAAATAAATATTGTTGATATGAAACGTAATCTACAAAATTATAAATATCACCAATCGAAACAGTAGACTAGACTTACTTACTAAAAATGGTTTCTGGTAGAAAATTTGGAAGTAATATAAACGTTTCTGTCTTTAAAGAAATGTTATTTTTAGAGTTAAATTTTTTGCAAAGAATTCTGCTTGAAATGTTATATATATGACAAAAAAAACATAAAACGAAAATAAAAACTTAACACTACTTTAAAAAATATGAATGAATATGAATCATCAGAAATGTTAGAACAAGGCCTGAGAGTGTACAACTGTGAAATTTAGTAAATCCTTCTGGATTAGATCCACCCCTGTGTAAGACTCACAAGGTCCAAAGGATCACAGCAGCACCAGGTTTGGACCTTAACGTCACTTGTGAAGTGGAATCCGTTCCAAGCGACGTAACGTTTCGCTGGACTCTCGACACCACCTTGGGAAACACGTCGGTGAAAACATCGACAAGCAATCAAACTACCAGCGTCACCACAATATTGGTTCACGATTATAACGAACACGGAATGATCTATTGTTGGGCCGAAAACAGCGTTGGACGTCAAATAGTACCGTGCAAATACAAACTAGTTCCTGGAGGCAAGTAAAACTTGGCTAATAATTTCTATCAAATTGTCCAGTTTTATTAAGATGGCGTATTTTTAATGCGATGTGAGTTTGCTTTATAAATATATTTTATTGACGAATCTAAGTATTAATTAATCTTAATTAACCGTTATCAAATAAGTGCGAATATATAGTTTATATTTCTCTCAGTGATTCTACAGAATTATTTTCTTTCGTGACAATTTCTTATCTGACGAAAAAACCAGTTCGTTTTATTTGTTTTTTGTTGTTGTTGTTGTTGTTTTGAATTAAGCACAAAGCTACACAATGGACTATCTGTGCTCTGCCCACCACGGGTATCGAAACCCGGATTTTAGCGTGTAAGTCCGCAGACATACCGCTGAGCCACTGGGGGGCTTGTTTGTTATTAAGCTCAGTAATATATAACTGGGTATGTGTGATATACCCACAACGGGTACTGAAATCTGGCTTTTGGCTTTTATCGTTTTGCAGTGTAATGCCTGAAATATTTAGACTACCAAAACATTAAGGTCAAAGGTTAGAGTAAGCCATATTTTTATGATTTAAATGCAATTTGATTTTATTCTTTTAAAAAAGGTCCCGGCCTGGCCTTGACTCGTAATCCGAAGGCCGCGGGTTTGAATCCTCGTCACACCAAACATGCTTGCCCTTTCAGATATGGGCGTGTTATAATGTCATGGTCAATCCAACTATTCGTTGGTAAAAGAGTAGCTCAAGAGTTGGCGGTGAAAGGTGATGGCCAGCTGCTTTCCCTCTAATCTTACACTGCGAAATTAGGGAGTGCTAGCACAGATAGCCCTCGAGTAGCTTTGTGCGAAATTCAAAACGAACCAAAATCCTTTAAAATGACTTAAGTTTGAGTTAAATGAGAGACAAATATTCATTAAACATGTCAAAATAGGTAAATATTCATAACATACGTCAAAATACATACATATATATATTTTTCAAAGACGTCTCCAAAGAATGGCTAATTTAATCAATAATGAAACAGGTACTTGTATAGATAAGTACCTCTACACATAGGTACTTGTGTAGATAAGTACCTCTACAGATAGGTACTTGCATAGATAAGTACCTCTACAGATAGGTACTTCTATAGATAAGTACCTCTACACATAGGTACTTGTGTAGATAAGTACCTCTACAGATAGGTACTTGTATAGATAAGTACCTCTACAGATAGGTACTTCTATAGATAAGTACCTCTACACATAGGTACTTGTGTAGATAAGTACCTCTACAGATAGGTACTTGTATAGATAAGTACCTCTGCACATAGGTACTTGTACAGACAGATATTTGTACAAAACACAAAAGAGGATTATTTCATACTGATGTTTAGAAGAAATATTCTAATAATAATTTGTTGATTTGCCAGGATAGACAGACAAGGTATAGTTTATGGAGGAGTATAAATGTATTACAAATTTAACTGTAAACTTTCAGGATAGACAGACAAGGTATAGTTTATGGAGGAGTATAAATGTATTACAAATTTAACTGTAAACTTTCAGGATAGACAGACAAGGTATAGTTTACGAAGGAGTATAAATGTATTACAAATTTAACTGTAAACTGCCAGGATAGACAGACGAGGTATAGTTTACGGAGGAGTATAAATACATTACAAATTTAACTGAATGCTAACTAAACCATAATTATTTAACAGGTCTTCCGGAGGCACCTCACAGTTGCGCAACCTTCAACAACACAAAATATAGTGTAATTGTTCGATGCCTACCAGGATTTAATGAAGGATTACCACAGGACTTTCACGTCGAGGTATTCACTGAAGGAAGGAAGCAGCTCGTGACTAATATTTCTACTCCTAATACTCCATATTTTTATGTCTCTTCCTTGCCTAGGGGATCTTCATTTATCCTTGTAGTGTACGCTACTAATGCTTTAGGAAGAAGTCCATATGTTACTCTTCAAACCGCTACATTGGGAGACAAATACGTGGCAAACAGCGAAGGTAAGTCGTTTGTAACATTACACTGGAATTAGACGAGCTGTTTGTATTTATTGTGATATTCTGGGAAGTTGGTTTCTCTTGGTGAGATAGCCGTGAAGGTACAACGCTAAAATCTGGGGTTTGATTCCCTACAATGTTGATAAATACTTTCTGATGTAAAGTTGTGTACAGTAGCCACAAATACATGTTATCCTATTTCTAATTCCCAAAATTAGATAAAACCGTCTCAGGCTGTTTTATTAACCAATAATTTTTTTATAATAATAAATAGTTCTACAAACATCTTTAATAAAGACGTTACTCCATTTCAAAGTTATTACTATGTACAAACATCTTTAATAAAGACGTTACTCCATTTCAAAGTCATTACTATGTGGATTGTGAAGTAAAATTAATGTTTCATATGTATATGTTCAAAAACATTTTGTTTCTGAAAACATAAAAACCCGGATGTCAGGAGCCTAAACTTAGTCATTTATCATAACCGGTCGAAAATACTTGTGATGTTGTGTGTGCATATTTTCTTATAGCAAAGCCACATCGGGCTATCTGCTGAACCCACAGAGGGGAATCAAACCCTGATTTTAGCCCTGTAAATTTGTAGACTTACCGCTGTACCAACATGAGGCTTCTTGTGATGGTTGTTCGTTGTGTACGTGGATTCTTAACTTGTAATGTTTTCAGTACCAAAAGTTCGTTATTTATTAATTATGACTAAAGTGACTTTATGTATATAATATACTGTCTAATAGTCACTTAAACTGGTAAAATGCCATTTACTGATGTTTTCATTACACTTTTTCATGCGTTTATATTATCGCAAAACCTCAGTGATTTAGGTATCACAGAAATAATGACAAGTCGTTTCTGTCTAAGCATCTGGAATAGATTCAGTCCAACTGCAGCTAACGCTAGGCCTGATATTGGGAGCATTAGTTGTCCTTCTAATTCTGAGTGCTACAAAAGCCATCGAGCAACGTTATCGACAAAAACAACAAGGTAATATTGTTGTAGAATCTTTACCCTGAAACGTTGAGTTAATTCTAAACTGTAACTCCTAGCTGTTGATCTCGGAACCACAGCGACACACTGTTTTCAAATCAACAACTAAAAACGTCTCGTAATTATTTATCCCAAAATATATCAAGTAAAACTAGTTTATTATTTCTAACCCTTGAAACCGTCTCAATAAGTGACGTAAATATCAGTGTGTATAAATTTCTTTTAAAATGTTTCCTATTGTTTATAAAACATTTAACTTGTTTCCAGTTAATGATTTAGGTCAATTTAAAAAAAAACAATAGAAATATATTCATTATTTTGTAACAATCAAATTTAATGTATTTCATATCTATTAATATCGTATGGTATTTAGTCAATAAATGTTATGAAATTTCTCTAAAATAGTTCTTTATAATGAACTATGTATGAATATATCAGAAATTAATGTATTTATTAATTCCTAGTGCAATATTTGTATGGAATCTCCTTTGTTTAGGTGGTTTCTCGTACAGGTACAAGATTTAAAAGTGATTTCGCTATTCATCCACGATGATTTAAGGAGCTTCGGATTTTGTTTTGCTTTTTTAAATCACAGAATATCGAATGAAACGAATTAACCACAACATTAAATAGTGGAAAACATTATCTTAATAGAATTTAATAAGAACTCGCGATCACATATCGTGCAGAAAAACTGATTACACACGTAATAGATGTCGAAAAGCTTTTAAACCCTATCACAGTATATGCTTTGCCACCATCTACGTATAGTCATTCTGGTGTCCAAACTTGGCCCCAATAAATCTTACAGACATCCTGAAAATCATTTGACAGTAACGTTTGAACGAGCATCACCAACAATTAAAACTGTGACAGTGACGTTTAAACAAACATCGCCAACAACTAAAACTGTGACAGTAACGTTTAAACAAGCATCGCCAACAATAAAAACTGTGACAGTAACGTTTAAAGAAGCATCGCCAACAATAAAAACTGTGACAGTGACATTTAAACAAACATCGCCAACAACTAAAACTGTGACAGTAACGTTTAGTGAGCATCTCCTACAGTAAAAACTGTGACAGTGACGTTAAGTGAGCATCTCGTACAGTAAAAAATCTGACAATGACGTTTAAGTGAGCATCACCAACAATAAAAAATGTAACAGAGACGTTAAGTGAGCATCTCCTACAGTAAAAACTGTGACAGTGACGTTAATTGAGCATCTCCTGCAGTAACAACTGTGACAGTGACGTTAAGTGAGCATCTCCTACGGTAAAAACTGTGACAGTGACGTTAATTGAGCATTTCCTACAGTAAAAACTGTGACAATGACGTTTAATGAGCATCTCCTGCTGTAAAAACTGTGACAGTGACGTTAAGTGAGCATCTTTTACAGTAAAAACTGACAGTGACGTTTAAGTGAGCATCTCCTACAGTAAAAACTGTTACAGTGACGTTAAGTGAGCATCTCCTACAGTAAAAACTGTGACAGTGACGTTTAATGAGCATCTCTTGCAATAAAAACTGACAGTGACGTTTAAGTGAACATTTCCTGCAGTAGAAACTGTGACAGTGACGTTTAGTGAGCATCTCCTGCAGTAACAACTGTGACAGTGACGTTAAGTGAGCATCTCCTACGGTAAAAACTGTGACAGTGACGTTAATTGAGCTTCTCCTGCAATAAAAACTGACAGTGACGTTTAAGTAAACATTTCCTGCAGTAGAAACTGTGACAGTGACGTTTAGTGAGCATCTCTTACAGTAAAAACTGTGACAGTGACGTTAAGTGAGCATCTCGTACAGTAAAAACTGTGACAATGACGTTTAAGTGAGCATTACCAACAATAAAAACTGTGACAGTAAAGTTTAAACGAGCATCTCCTATGGTAAAAACTGTGACAGTGACGTTAAGTGAACATCTCCTGCAGTAAAAATTGTGACAGTGACGTTAAATGAGCATCTCCTACAATAAAAACTGTGACAGTGACGTTAAGTGAACATCTCCTGCAGTAAAAACTGTGACAGTGACGTTAAATGAGCATCTCCTACAGTAAAAACTGACAGTGACGTTTAAGTGAGCATTTCCTACAGTAAAAACTGTGACAATGACGGTAAGTGAGCATCTCCTGCAATGAAAACTGACAGTGACGTTTAATTGAGCATCTCCTACAGTAAAAACTATGACAGTGACGTTAAGTGAGCATCTCCTACAGTAAAAACTCTGACAATGACGTTTAAGTGAGCATCACCAACAATAAAAACTGTAACAGAGACGTTAAGTGAGCATCTCCTACAGTAAAAACTGTGACAATGACGTTTAAGTGAGCATCTCCTGCAGTAACAACTGTGACAGTGACGTTAAGTGAGCATCTCGTACAGAAAAAACTGTGACAGTGACGTTTAAGTGAGCATCTCCTACAATAAAACGCGTGACAGTAAAGTTTAAACGAGCATCACCAACAATAAAACCTGTGACAGTGACATTAAGTGAGCATCTCCTGCAGTAAAAACTGTGACAGTGACGTTAAGTGAGCATCTCTTACAGTAAAAACTGACAGTGACGTTTAAGTGAGCATCTCCTACAGTAAAAACTGTGACAGTGACGTTTAATGAGCATCGCCTGCAATAAAAACTGACAGTGACGTTTAAGTGAACATCTCCTACAGTAAAAACTGTGACAGTGACGTTAATCGAGCATCTCCTGCAGTAACAACTGTGACAGTGACGTTAAGTGAGCATCTTTTACAGTAAAAACTGACAGTGACGTTTAAGTGAGCATCTCCTACAGTAAAAACTGTGACAGTGACGTTTAGTGAGCATCTCCTACAGTAAAAACTGTGACAGTGACGTTAAGTGAGCATCTCGTACAGTAAAAAATCTGACAATGACGTTTAAGTGAGCATCACCAACAATAAAAACTGTAACAGAGACGTTAAGTGAGCATCTCCTACAGTAAAAACTGTGACAGTGACGTTAATTGAGCATCTCCTGCAGTAACAACTGTGACAGTGACGTTAAGTGAGCATCTCCTACGGTAAAAACTGTGACAGTGACGTTAATTGAGCATTTCCTACAGTAAAAACTGTGACAATGACGTTTAATGAGCATCTCCTGCTGTAAAAACTGTGACAGTGACGTTAAGTGAGCATCTTTTACAGTAAAAACTGACAGTGACGTTTAAGTGAGCATCTCCTACAGTAAAAACTGTTACAGTGACGTTAAGTGAGCATCTCCTACAGTAAAAACTGTGACAGTGACGTTTAATGAGCATCTCTTGCAATAAAAACTGACAGTGACGTTTAAGTGAACATTTCCTGCAGTAGAAACTGTGACAGTGACGTTAATTGAGCTTCTCCTGCAATAAAAACTGACAGTGACGTTTAAGTGAACATTTCCTGCAGTAGAAACTGTGACAGTGACGTTTAGTGAGCATCTCTTACAGTAAAAACTGTGACAGTGACGTTAAGTGAGCATCTCGTACAGTAAAAACTGTGACAATGACGTTTAAGTGAGCATTACCAACAATAAAAACTGTGACAGTAAAGTTTAAACGAGCATCTCCTATAGTAAAAACTGTGACAGTGAGGTTAAGTGAGCAGCTCCTACAGTAAAAACTGTGACAGTGACGTTAATTTAGCATCTCCTGCAATAAAACCTGTGACAGTGACGTTAAGTGAGCATCTCCTGCAATTAAAACTGACAGTGACGTTTAAGTGAGCATCTCCTGCAATAAAAACTGTACAATGACGTTTAATGAGCATCTTTTGCAGTAAAAACTATGACAGTGACGTTAAGTGAGCATTTCGTAAAGAAAAATTGTGACAGTGACGTTTAAGTGAGCATCTACTACAATAAAACGCGTGACAGTAAAGTTTAAACGAGCATCACCAACAATAAAACCTGTGACAGTGACATTAAGTGAGCATCTCTTGCAGTAAAAACTGTGACAGTGACGTTTATTGAGCATCTCGTACAGTAAAAACTCTGACAATGACGTTTAAGTGAGCATCACCAACAATAAAAACTTTGACAGTGACGTTAAACGAGCATCACCAACAATAAAAACTGTAACGTTTAAGTGAGCATCTCATACAGTAAAACGCGTAACAGTAAAGTTTAATGAATTCCTCCAACAATGAAGAAACGCATTCTGGTTGGTTTTAATGTCATAATTATTAAACCAAACATTGTAGTAAAGATTTACAGATTATTTCTATTGTTATATTCATGTACTGAGTAATATTAATGAAATACATCTTTCTGCCATACAGACATCAAAGGGTGTGAAGAAACAGACAAGTAAGTGGCCAGTTTTGGTTCTTTGTTTTACTTTTAATATCCCTAAAGTCATCTTAAACCAAACAGAAGTAAAACTAATTGTGCAACGTCTTTAATTTTAGATAATTAAAACATCTGAAGTCACTTCAAACTAAACAAAAGTAAAACGATTGTGTGTGTCTCTCCTTATAACAGAGCCACATCGGGCTATCTGCTCAGCCCACTGAGGGTAATCGAACCCCTGATTTTAGCGTTGTAAATCTGGAGACATACCGCTGTACTAGCGGGAGGCAGGTAAACAATCTACTTGTGAGCTTAGTTTAGAAAGCACGCGACCATAAGCCATATTCAAGGACTCATTTCAATCACCATAGAGTATAGAATATATCTACACGTCGTCACAATGGAATATGGTGCAGCTCCACAATAGAATATAAAATTCATGTGCACACAACAATAAAATATAGAGTTCGTATTAATATTGTATCATCAATACAGTATGGACTTTATTTGAAAATCTTTACAATATCATATAAAATTCGCATGCACATTGTACTATTCATAGAATATGGAGTTCATGTGCTAATCTTATCAATATGATATGGAGTTCGTGTGTATACTGCTTGAATATTAATGTCCTACAGAGATTTCTAGTGTGATAGTATTAAATACTAGAGGAACTAAGCCTTTCATCACTCATCCACTTACTCAGGATTGAATACATCGTCGTTCAGTGAAGGAAAGGGTTACAAGTCGGGTCCTAGGCTTTATGTAAGGACACTTAACTGAATTAAATTCGCTAATTGAACTAAAACCCTATATATATCATGGGGATTGCCTTCTCTGGAATAATAAACATATCAACATGGTCGCAGAAGATCCAAGATTCGTCACGACAGCCTTAATGAAAAGGTAATGTACGCAAGCCATGAAGGATGCGGTTACTTAAGTAAAAACTGATTTTAAAGTTTTAGTAGACAGCGAACTTCTAACAAACAGAGATCCTGTTAATGTGTTCTGTATTATTAGTAACACAGAAAGGTATGTGAATTACATAACACGTAAACTTTAATAATGTGTGTGGCAGACGAAACATAATAATACATACAGGATAAAATTTAATAGTGTACATTACACAAAATGTAATGGTTCATACGACACAGATAGCTTCTCAGGTTACCCAATTATAGGATATTTAAAAATGTATATATAAATTAGAACTGAATGGTGCACATGAAACAGAACACTTGTTTCGTAAGGAAATCGATTTGAGTAAATGACCTCACTGGCTTTGCTTTCCACTTAACGAAGTGAAACTTATTTCTTTAGGAATTTTATCAGTGACAGAAACAAGTTTATGTATTATCAACGCTATAAAATTAAATGTTTGAATTTTTGGTTGTCTCAAAGAACAAGTAATGTTTTAACTCTTGTCATAGGTTTTTATACCGTGACAAGAGTTATAAATATTTAACTAGGGTCAAAGATTCTCATTTAGTGACAAAGATCATAGGTTTTCACTTAGTGACAAGGAACTGAGGGCATTAGTTGGACATAAAGGCAAAATATTTTTCTCTAAGTGATAATAAGTTATAATAAATCACGAATTACGTTTATGATAAGTTATAATAAATCACGAATTACGTTTATAATAAGTTATAATAAATCACGAATTACGTTTATAATAAGTTATAATAAATCACGAATTGCATTTATAATAAGTTATAATAAATCACGAATTGCATTTATAATAAGTTATAATAAATCACGAATTACTCGATATCGAGTCGAAGTGAAACTGCATGTATCAAAACTGTTTGGCATTATGTGGAAATTGTAGTACTGAGTATGGAACACCGTGGTACTGAGTATGGAACACTCTGGTACTGAGTATGGAACACTCAAATTATTAGGGTATGTTCAGATCGTCGATTTAAGATCAGGAAGATGGGAATGTCCCTCGTGTTATTTAATAGAACTGGAAAAAAACATAACAATATGAATCAAGTTGAGGTACTAGGACAATCAAAAAGAGACCTTTAATAAGTCGTATCTCAACTGACGTAAGCAAACTACGACATCTTTTAACAGGTGAAAGTAAAATCTTAATGACCACGGAGAACGGTAAACGTTTAACTGTTGTTACGTTTTTCTATGTTTTAAGTAGACTGAACGCAACAGACAGACACAGATAAAAGCTTGTATACTTTATTACAATAAGCTATTATATATGTAACAGATATAACATAAATTACATAACTACAATGACAGATATTAAGTTTAAACCTTCAAAATTAATTACAACACAAAATAGTACTGGTTTCAAACTTCAAAATTAATTACAATACAAAATGGTACTGGCCTGTATCTAATAATATGATCTAGAATGAAAGTCCAAAATTCAGATCAGAAATCCAAAATTCCGGTCTAGGGTGTGAATTTAGTCCCACGAAGAAATACCGAAGTTTGAATGGAGAATGACGAAGTTCTTTTTACGGTGCTTCTTAATGAACGTCTCAAACTTGCCGCCTTCCAATTTTCCCAGTCTCCCCTATCAGTCCGCACGTGTTGACCTTCAGTATAACTAGTAATTCGAACGAATCGTGAAGATTGACGAAATAAAATCACAGCTTCTGTAGATCTAGCTCTGGTCACAAATCCAAGTTGAATAAACACACAGCAAACGTTGAAAACTTCTCGAACAAAGACACTATTTCTTGAATTGAATATAAACTAATGACTGACTCTTCTCTTCTTCGAATAAAAACTAATGACTCTTTTTATTTCTCGCGTCTCCGTCTGTTTATATATTAGTAGGCCTCTTCTCGAACAATCGCGTAACTTCTACAGAACTCCAGAGCAATCCGCGCTTGTCCGTTCTTGCACGAGACTCAACGTCTAGACACTAGGCCGCCATACATTCCATTTATAGTCAATTGATTAATCTACATAATTCTAGAAATTTCTAAATGTTATTTTAAATGAATAACAACATATTTTTTTAATTGGTTTAAACTTTGAAACAATAATATAAATAATAGAAATGAAAATTTAAATACAACACGACATGTTGTCGTTTACAAAACATTTACACAACACCTGTAAGTCTAAATAGGATCTCCACTCTTATTTAGTGACGTAACACAAGCTGCTTCCACGACGTATCTGTTGAACCTTCGTAGCGTGTTGAAGATGAAAGAGGTTTTCATAATATTTTGTAATAAAAAACACCAATTATGCAGAGCCTACTTGTAGACTTATGTATAGTTAGACTATTGAAATGGGAAACCTTCCCATACATTATATGGTAATGAAAACCATGCAGAAAGAAATGATGTGCTTTAGATATGACAAAACCTTTTCTAAAAAGAAACACAAGTATATCGATAAAATGTGACATAGAGTGAGAAGTTTCGTCGTGACATAGACTCTAATGAATGTAACATAGAGTGAGAAGATTCGTTGTGACATAGGCTCTAATGAATGTAACATAGAGTGAGAAGATTCGTTGTGACATAGGCTCTAATGAATGTAACATAGAGTGAGTAGATTCGTTGTGACATAGGCTCTAATGAATGTAACATAGAGTGAGAAGATTCGTTGTGACATAGGCTCTAATGAATGTAACATAGAGTGAGTAGATTCGTTGTGACATAGGCTCTAATGAATGTAACATAGAGTGAGAAGTTTCGTTGTAACATAGGCTCTAATGAGTGTAACATAGAGTGAGTAGATTCGTTGTAACATAGGCTCTAATGAATGTAACATAGAGTGAGAAGATTCGTTGTAACATAGGCTCTAATGAATGTAACATAGAATGAGAAGTTTCGTTGTAACATAGGCTCTAATGAGTGTAACATAGAGTGAGTAGATTCGTTGTGACATAGGCTCTAATGAATGTAACATAGAGTGAGAAGTTTCGTTGTAACATAGGCTCTAATGAGTGTAACATAGAGTGAGTAGATTCGTTGTGACATAGGCTCTAATGAATGTAACATAGAGTGAGAAGTTTCGTTGTAACATAGGATCTAATGAGTGTAACATAGAGTGAGTAGATTCGTTGTAACATAGGCTCTAATGAATGTAACATAGAGTGAGAAGATTCGTTGTAACATAGGCTCTAATGAATGTAACATAGAGTGAGAAGATTCGTTGTGACATAGGCTCTAATGAATGTGACATAGAGTGAGAAGATTCGTTGTAACATAGGCACTAATGAATGTAACATAGAGTGAGTAGATTCGTTGTGACATAGGCTCTAATGAATGTAACATAGAGTGAGAAGTTTCGTTGTAACATAGGCTCTAATGAGTGTAACATAGAGTGAGTAGATTCGTTGTAACATAGGCTCTAATGAATGTAACATAGAGTGAGAAGATTCGTCGTGACATAGGCTCTAATGAATGTAACATAGAGTGAGAAGATTCGTTGTGACATAGGCTTTAATGAGTGTAACATAGAGTGAGTAGATTCGTTGTAACATAGGCTCTAATGAGTGTAACATAGAGTGAGAAATTTCGTGGTAACATAGGCTCTAATGAATGTAACATAGAGTGAGAAGTTTCGTTGTAACATAGGCTCTAATGAGTGTAACATAGAGTAAGAAGATTCGTCGTGACATAGGCTCTAATGAATGTAACATAGAGTGAGAAGTTTCGTTGTGACATAGGCTCTAATGAATGTAACATAGAGTGAGAAGATTCGTTGTGACATAGGCTCTAATGAGTGTAACATAGAGTGAGTAGATTCGTTGTAACATAGGCTCTAATGAGTGTAACATAGAGTGAGAAATTTCGTGGTAACATAGGCTCTAATGAGTGTAACATAGAGTGAGTAGATTCGTTGTAACATAGGCTCTAATGAGTGTAACATAGAGTGAGAAATTTCGTGGTAACATAGGCTCTAATGAATGTAACATAGAGTGAGAAGTTTCGTTGTAACATATGCTCTGATGAGTGTAACATAGAGTAAGAAGATTCGTCGTGACATAGGCTCTAATGAATGTAACATAGAGTGAGAAGTTTCGTTGTGACATATGCTCTAATGAATGTAACATAGAGTGAGAAGATTCGTTGTGACATAGGCTCTAATGAGTGTAACATAGAGTGAGTAGATTCGTTGTAACATAGGCTCTAATGAGTGTAACATAGAGTGAGAAATTTCGTGGTAACATAGGCTCTAATGAGTGTAACATAGAGTGAGTAGATTCGTTGTAACATAGGCTCTAATGAGTGTAACATAGATTGAGAAATTTCGTGGTAACATAGGCTCTAATGAATGTAACATAGAGTGAGAAGTTTCGTTGTAACATAGGCTCTGATGAGTGTAACATAGAGTAAGAAGATTCGTCGTGACATACGCTCTAATGAATGTAACATAGAGTGAGAAGTTTCGGTTGTGACATAGGCTCTAATGAATGTAACATAGAGTGAGAAGATTCGTTGTGACATAGGCTCTAATGAGTGTACCATAGAGTGAGTAGATTCATTGTAACATAGGCTCTAATGAGTGTAACATAGAGTGAGAAATTTCGTGGTAACATAGGCTCTAATGAGTGTAAACATAGAGTGGAGTAGATTCGTTGTAACATAGGCTCTAATGAGTGTAACATAGAGTGAGAATTTCGTGGTAACATAGGCTCTAATGAATGTAACATAGAGTGAGAAGTTTCGGTTGTAACATATGCTCGATGAGTGTAACATAGAGTAAGAAGATTCGTCGTGACATAGGCTCTAATGAATGTAACATAGAGTGAGAAGTTTTGTTGTTACATAGGCCTATGAATGTAACATAGAGTGAGAAGATTCGTTGTGACATAGGCTCTAACGAGTGTAACATAGAGTGAGTAGATTCGTTGTGACATAGGGCTCTAATGAGTGTAACATAGAGTGAGAAATTTCGTGGTAACATAGGCTCTAATGAGTGGAACATAGAGTGAGTAGAATTCGTTGTAACATAGGCTTAATGAATGTAACAGAGTGAGAAGATTCGTTGTAACATAGGCTCTAATGAATGTACAGTAGAGTGAGAAGATTCGTTTGACATAGGCTCTAATGAATGTGACATAGAGTGAGAAGATTCGTTGTAACATAGGCACTAATGAATGTAACATAGGAGTGAGTAGATTCGTTGTGACATAGGCTCTAATGAATGTAACATAGAGTGAGAAGTTTCGTTGTAACATAGGCTCTAATGAGTGTAACCATAGAGTGAGTAGATTCGTTGTAACATAGGACTCTAATGAATGTAACATAGATGAGAAGATTCGTCGTGACATAGGCTCTAATGAATGTAACATAGAGTGAGAAGATTCGTTGTGACATAGGCTTTAATGAGTGTAACATAGAGTGAGTAGATTCGTTGTAAACATAGGCTCTAATGAGTGTACATAGAGTGAGAAATTTCGTGGTAACATAGGCTCTAATGAATGTAACATAGAGTGAGAAGTTTCGTTGTAACATAGGCTCTGATGAGTGTAACATAGAGTAAGAAGATTCGTCGTGACATAGGCTCTAATGAATGTAACATAGAGTGAGAAGTTTCGTTGTGACATAGGCTCTAATGAATGTAACATAGAGTGAGAAGATTCGTTGTGACATAGGCTCTAATGAGTGTAACATAGAGTGAGTAGATTCGTTGTAACATAGGCTCTAATGAGTGTAACATAGAGTGAGAAATTTCGTGGTAACATAGGCTCTAATGAGTGTAACATAGAGTGAGTAGATTCGTTGTAACATAGGCTCTAATGAGTGTAACATAGAGTGAGAAATTTCGTGGTAAACATAGGCTCTAATGAATGTAACATAGAGTGAGAAGTTTCGTTGTAACTATGCTCTGATGAGTGTAACATAGAGTAAGAAGATTCGTCGTGACATAGGCTCTAATGAATGTAACATAGAGTGAGAAGTTTCGTTGTGACATAGGCTCTAATGAATGTAAACATAGAGTGAGAAGATTCGTTGTGACATAGGCTCTAATGAGTGTAACATAGAGTGAGTAGATTCGTTGTAACATAGGCTCTAATGAGTGTAACATAGAGTGAGAAATTTCGTGGTAACATAGGCTCTAATGAGTGTAACATAGAGTGAGTAGATTCGTTGTAAATAGGCTCTAATGAGTGTAACATAGAGTGAAAAAATTTCGTGGTAACATAGGCTCTAATGAATGTAACATAGAGGAGAAGTTTCGTTGTAACATAGGCTCTGATGAGTGTAACATAGAGTAAGAAGATTCGTCCGTGACATAGGCTCTAATGAATGTAACATAGAGTGAGAAGTTTCGTTGTGACATAGGCTCTAATGAGTGTAACATAGAGTGAGTAGATTCGTTGTAACATAGGCTCTAATGAGTGTAACATAGAGTGAGAAATTTCGTGGGTACATAGGCTCTAATGAGTGTAACATAGAGTGAGTAGATTCGTTGTAACATAGGCTCTAATGAGTGTAACATAGAGGTGAGAAATTTCGTGGTAACATAGAGTGAGAAGTTTTCGTTGTAACATATGCTCTGATTGAGTGTAACATAGAGTAAGAAGATCGTCGTGGACATAGGCTCTAATGAATGTAACATAGAGTGAGAAGTTTCGTTGTGACATAGGCTCTAATGAATGTAACATATAGTGAGAGATTCGTTGTGACATAGGCTCTAATGAGTGTACATAGAGTGAGTAGATTCGTTGTAACATAGGCTCTAATGAGTGTAACATAGAGTGAGAAATTTCGTGGTAACATAGGCTCTAATGAGTGTAACATAGAGTGAGTAGATTCGTTGTAACATAGGCTCTAATGAGTGTAACATAGAGTGAAAAATTTCGTGGTAACATAGGCTCTAATGAATGTAACATAGAGTGAGAAGTTTCGTTGTAACATAGGCTCTGATGAGTGTAACATAGAGTAAGAAGATTCGTCGTGACATAGGCTCTAATGAATGTAACATAGAGTGAGAAGTTTCGTTGTAACATAGGCTCTAATGAGTGTAACATAGAGTGAGAAGATTCGTTGTGACATAGGCTCTAATGAGTGGTAACATGAGAGTGAGTAGATTCGTTGTAACATAGGCTCTAATGAGTGTAACATAGAGTGAGAAATTTCGTGGTAACATAGGCTCTAATGAGTGTAACATAGAGTGAGTAGATTCGTTGTAACATAGGCTCTAATGAGTGTAACATAGAGTGAGAAATTTCGTGGTAACATAGGCTCTAATGAATGTAACATAGAGTGAGTAGATTCGTTGGTAACATAGGCTTTATGAGTGTAACATAGAGTGAGAAATTTCGTGGTAACATAGGCTCTAAATGAATGTAACATAGAGTGAGAAGTTTCGTTGTAACATATGCTCTGATTGAGTGTAACATAGAGTAAGAAGATTCGTCGTGACATAGGCTCTAATGAATGTAAACATAGAGTGAGAAGTTTCGTTGTGACATAGGCTCTAATGAATGTAACATAGAGTGAGAAGATTCGTTGTGACATAGGCTCTAATGAGTGTAACATAGAGTGAGTAGATTCGTTGTAACATAGGCTCTAATGAGTGTAAACATAGAGTGAGAAATTTCGTGGTAACATAGGCTCTAATGAGTGTAACATAGAGTGAGTAGATTCGTTGTAACATAGGCTCTAATGAGTGTAAACATAGAGTGAAAAATTTCGTGGTAACATAGGCTCTAATGAATGTAACATAGAGTGAGAAGTTTCGTTGTAACATAGGCTCTGATGAGTGTAACATAGAGTAAGAAGATTCGTCGTGACATAGGCTCTAATGAATGTAACATAGAGTGAGAAGTTTCGTTGTGACATAGGCTCTAATGAGTGTAACATAGAGTGAGTAGATTCGTTGTAACATAGGCTCTAATGAGTGTAACATAGAGTGAGAAATTTCGTGGTAACATAGGCTCTAATGAGTGTAACATAGAGTGAGTAGATTCGTTGTAACATAGGCTCTAATGAGTGTAACATAGAGTGAGAAATTTCGTGGTAACATAGAGTGAGAAGTTTCGTTGTAACATATGCTCTGATGAGTGTAACATAGAGTAAGAAGATTCGTCGTGACATAGGCTCTAATGAATGTAACATAGAGTGAGAAGTTTCGTTGTGACATAGGCTCTAATGAATGTAACATAGAGTGAGAAGATTCGTTGTGACATAGGCTCTAATGAGTGTAACATAGAGTGAGTAGATTCGTTGTAACATAGGCTCTAATGAGTGTAACATAGAGTGAGAAATTTCGTGGTAACATAGGCTCTAATGAGTGTAACATAGAGTGAGTAGATTCGTTGTAACATAGGCTCTAATGAGTGTAACATAGAGTGAGAAATTTCGTGGTAACATAGGCTCTAATGAATGTAACATAGAGTGAGAAGTTTCGTTGTAACATAGGCTCTGATGAGTGTAACATAGAGTAAGAAGATTCGTCGTGACATAGGCTCTAATGAATGTAACATAGAGTGAGAAGTTTCGTTGTGACATAGGCTCTAATGAATGTAACATAGAGTGAGAAGATTCGTCGTGACATAGGCTCTAATGAATGTAACATAGAGTGAGAAGTTTCGTTGTGACATAGGCTCTAATGAATGTAACATAGAGTGAGAAGATTCGTTGTGACATAGGCTCTAATGAGTGTAACATAGAGTGAGTAGATTCGTTGTAACATAGGCTCTAATGAGTGTAACATAGAGTGAGAAATTTCGTGGTAACATAGGCTCTAATGAGTGTAACATAGAGTGAGTAGATTCGTTGTAACATAGGCTCTAATGAGTGTAACATAGAGTGAGAAATTTCGTGGTAACATAGGCTCTAATGAATGTAACATAGAGTGAGAAGTTTCGTTGTAACATAGGCTCTGATGAGTGTAACATAGAGTAAGAAGATTCGTCGTGACATAGGCTCTAATGAATGTAACATAGAGTGAGAAGTTTCGTTGTGACATAGGCTCTAATGTAATGTAACATAGAGTGAGAAGATTCGTCGTGACATAGGCTCTAATGAATGTAACATAGAGTGAGAAGTTTCGTTGTGACATAGGCTCTAATGAATGTAACATAGAGTGAGAAGATTCGTTGTGACATAGGCTCTAATGAGTGTAACATAGAGTGAGTAGATTCGTTGTAACATAGGCTCTAATGAGTGTAACATAGAGTGAGAAATTTCGTGGTAACATAGGCTCTAATGAGTGTAACATAGAGTGAGTAGATTCGTTGTAACATAGGCTCTAATGAGTGTAACATAGAGTGAGAAATTTCGTGGTAACATAGGCTCTAATGAATGTAACATAGAGTGAGAAGTTTCGTTGTAACATAGGCTCTGATGAGTGTAACATAGAGTAAGAAGATTCGTCGTGACATACGCTCTAATGAATGTAACATAGAGTGAGAAGTTTCGTTGTGACATAGGCTCTAATGAATGTAACATAGAGTGAGAAGATTCGTTGTGACATAGGCTCTAATGAGTGTAACATAGAGTGAGTAGATTCATTGTAACATAGGCTCTAATGAGTGTAACATAGAGTGAGAAATTTCGTGGTAACATAGGCTCTAATGAGTGTAACATAGAGTGAGAAATTTCGTGGTAACATAGGCTCTAATGAATGTAACATAGAGTGAGAAGTTTCGTTGTAACATATGCTCTGATGAGTGTAACATAGAGTAAGAAGATTCGTCGTGACATAGGCTCTAATGAATGTAACATAGAGTGAGAAGTTTCGTTGTGACATAGGCTCTAATGAATGTAACATAGAGTGAGAAGATTCGTTGTGACATAGGCTCTAACGAGTGTAACATAGAGTGAGTAGATTCGTTGTGACATAGGCTCTAATGAGTGTAACATAGAGTGAGAAATTTCGTGGTAACATAGGCTCTAATGAGTGTAACATAGAGTGAGTAGATTCGTTGTAACATAGGCTCTAATGAATGTAACATAGAGTGAGAAGATTCGTTGTAACATAGGCTCTAATGAATGTAACATAGAGTGAGAAGATTCGTTGTGACATAGGCTCTAAAGAATGTGACATAGAGTGAGAAGATTCGTTGTAACATAGGCACTAATGAATGTAACATAGAGTGAGTAGATTCGTTGTGACATAGGCTCTAATGAATGTAACATAGAGTGAGAAGTTTCGTTGTAACATAGGCTCTAATGAGTGTAACATAGAGTGAGTAGATTCGTTGTAACATAGGCTCTAATGAATGTAACATAGAGTGAGAAGATTCGTCGTGACATAGGCTCTAATGAATGTAACATAGAGTGAGAAGATTCGTTGTGACATAGGCTTTAATGAGTGTAACATAGAGTGAGTAGATTCGTTGTAACATAGGCTCTAATGAGTGTAACATAGAGTGAGAAATTTCGTGGTAACATAGGCTCTAATGAATGTAACATAGAGTGAGAAGTTTCGTTGTAACATAGGCTCTGATGAGTGTAACATAGAGTAAGAAGATTCGTCGTGACATAGGCTCTAATGAATGTAACATAGAGTGAGAAGTTTCGTTGTGACATAGGCTCTATGAATGTAACATAGAGTGAGAAGATTCGTTGTGACATAGGCTCTAATGAAGTGTAACATAGAGTGAGTAGATTCGTTGTAACATAGGCTCTAATGAGTGTAACATAGAGTGAGAAATTTCGTGGTAACATAGGCTCTAATGAGTGTAACATAGAGTGAGTAGATTCGTTGTAACATAGGCTCTAATGAGTGTAACATAGAGTGAAAAATTTCGTGGTAACATAGGCTCTAATGAATGTAACATAGAGTTAGAAGTTTCGTTGTAACATATGCTCTGATGAGTGTAACATAGAGTAAGAAGATTCGTCGTGACATAGGCTCTAATGAATGTAACATAGAGTGAGAAGTTTCGTTGTGACATAGGCTCTAATGAATGTAACATAGAGTGAGAAGATTCGTTGTGACATAGGCTCTAATGAGTGTAACATAGAGTGAGTAGATTCGTTGTAACATAGGCTCTAATGAGTGTAACATAGAGTGAGAAATTTCGTGGTAACATAGGCTCTAATGAGTGTAACATAGAGTGAGTAGATTCGTTGTAACATAGGCTCTAATGAGTGTAACATAGAGTGAAAAATTTCGTGGTAACATAGGCTCTAATGAATGTAACATAGAGTGAGAAGATTCGTTGTGACATAGGCTCTAATGAGTGTAACATAGAGTGAGTAGATTCGTTGTAACATAGGCTCTAATGAGTGTAACATAGAGTGAGAAATTTCGTGGTAACATAGGCTCTAATGAGTGTAACATAGAGTGAGTAGATTCGTTGTAACATAGGCTCTAATGAGTGTAACATAGAGTGAGAAATTTCGTGGTAACATAGGCTCTAATGAATGTAACATAGAGTGAGAAGTTTCGTTGTAACATAGGCTCTGATGAGTGTAACATAGAGTAAGAAGATTCGTCGTGACATAGGCTCTAATGAATGTAACATAGAGTGAGAAGTTTCGTTGTGACATAGGCTCTAATGAATGTAACATAGAGTGAGAAGATTCGTTGTGACATAGGCTCTAATGAGTGTAACATAGAGTGAGTAGATTCGTTGTAACATAGGCTCTAATGAGTGTAACATAGAGTGAGAAATTTCGTGGTAACATAGGCTCTAATGAGTGTAACATAGAGTGAGTAGATTCGTTGTAACATAGGCTCTAATGAATGTAACATAGAGTGAGAAATTTCGTGGTAACATAGGCTCTAATGAGTCTAACATAGAGTGAGTAGATTCGTTGTAACATAGGCTCTAATGAATGTAACATAGAGTGAGTAGATTCGTTGTGACATAGGCTCTAATGAATGTAACATAGAGTGAGAAGTTTCGTTGTAACATAGGCTCTAATGAATGTAACATAGAGTGAGTAGATTCGTTGTAACATAGGCTCTAATTGCGTGTTATCATAAACTGTCTTCACACCTTAAGAAATAGGTATACATTTTGGTGTTTTTGAATAGCTAACTGTATAACTAAAGTTATATTCTGATTATAGATTATTTTCTCACATAGACAACTTGACTCTGAGAAAGAAGGGGAGACTTCCAGATACGACGCTCAGTTTCTTGATCTTGTTTCAACGAAACACGATTTTTCTGGTTAGTATATTAAGGCATATTTATATATATAAGGGTTAGTAAATTAAGATATATTTATATTGGGGTTTAATATTAACAGTTTAAGCCAAACTAACAAGTTCGGTTTGTCGATTATCACGATCAAAAGTATGTGGAAAATAACGTTTTGTATTGTGTTTAGATATTCACTGAACTTTGTGACACACCCTACAGTTGTGCCTTGTTTGTCTTCCTAAAAATAAGATTGAGAGACGTATATTACAAAACGTCCTGAGACACACAGAGTGAAGCACTTAATATTATTAATGTTACATTGTACTGGGAGATCAGTTTACCAGCTTTCTATTTTGTTAGGACCTCCTGACGTCACACACGTAAGTGCAAAATGGACTCGAACTTTGGCAGTAGAATTCCACCCCAGGAGGAGTCCAGAGGAAGTTATTTTAGCGATGAATAAACGACCGCTATTCGCTTCATCAGAAATTCTTCGAGTATGAAAACAGTTGTAACATCTTTGAACTTCAATACCGTAATGAAAATAATCGTCTTTTAAATGATACATCAAACAATCAGTTGTTGAACAGAAACACAATGACCAAATTTCTTCCATTTTTTGATGTAGTTTTATTATTGAGGCGACGAAAACGTGAGAGTTCAAAGTAATTGATTTAGTTTAACAAAAATAGCTATATGAATAATTATATAAACAGTCATATAAATAGTTACATAGATAATTATATAAACAGTCACATAAATAGTTATATGAATAATTATATAAACAGTCATATAAATAGTTATATAAATAATTGTATAAACAGTCATATAAATAGTTATATAAATAATTGTATAAACAGTCACATATATAGCTATATGAATAATTATATAAACAGTCATATAAATAGTTATATAAATAATTATATAAACAGTCACATAAATAGTTATATGAATAATTATATAAACAGTCATATAAATAGTTATATGAATAATTATATAAACAGTCATATAAATAGTTACATAGATAATTATATAAACAGTCACATAAATAGTTATATGAATAATTATATAAACAGTCATATAAATAGTTATATAAATAATTGTATAAACAGTCACATATATAGCTATATGAATAATTATATAAACAGTCATATAAATAGTTACATAGATAATTATATAAACAGTCACATAAATAGTTATATAAATAATTGTATAAATAGTCACATATATAGTTATATGAATAATTATATAAATTGTCATATAAATAGTTATATGAATAATTATATAAATTGTCATATAAATAGTTATATGAATAATTATATAAATAATTGTATAAACAGTCACATATATAGTTATATGAATAATTATATAAATAGTTATATAAATAGTTATATGAATAATTATATAAATAGTTATATAAATAGTGATATGAATAATTATATAAACAGTCATATATATAGTTATATGAATAATTATATAAACAGTCATATAAATAGCTATATAAATAATTGTATAAACAGTCACATATATAGCTATATGAATAATTATATAAACAGTCATATAAATAGTTACATAGATAATTATATAAACAGTCACATAAATAGTTATATAAATAATTGTATAAACAGTCACATATATAGTTATATGAATAATTATATAAATTGTCATATAAATAGTTATATGAATAATTATATAAATAGTTATATAAATAATTGTATAAACAGTCACATATATAGTTATATGAATAATTATATAAACAGTCACATATATAGTTATATGAATAATTATATAAACAGTCATATAAATAGTTATATGAATAATTATATAAAGAGTCATATAAATAATAATATAAATCACTTTGTTTAATAAGAAGTAATATTCAAAGCAAATGTTTCATTAGTTTATATTCTGTGTTAAATAATTGATTACAACACTACCCCAAAATTTCATGGATACTGCCCATGACTATGTATTTATTTCAGTGGCAGGAGGGTGACAGTGGGGTAAGAGAAGGGGTGGCGCACGAGGGTGTTTCATCAACGTTTCTTGCCGTTAAAACCATCAGTGAAAGAGAAAAGAAGACAGTAGAGCCAATCGAAACGACGCAGCTACGAAGCACTGGAAAAAACAAAGAAAGTACAGTTGAAACTAAGGAAGTAGGTGATAGCGATCACGTTTTATACAAGTGTGTGTATGTACAGAAATAGACTTTCTCTTTAGCTAAAAATTATCTTAAGCTTTTCCTTAAGAATCTCATTTTCATAAACGTTTAAAGATTTTCAAACAAGAATTTGTATAAAATATCATTGTAAAAACTTGGGTTAAAACTAACGTTCAAAATGGTTGATTTTGAGTTCTATGGATTGGTGGGTGGGTAATTTTCTTCTATATCAGTTTGGAATAACTTATAACATGTTTTTGTTTCATGAAAACCACTTCAGTAAACTACTTTTCGATATCAGCCAAGGTTTATGTCATCTAGTACGACATGATACGACTTATGTTATCCAGTATGACATGACAGTAGTTATGTCATCTAGTACAACATGATACGACTTGTGTTATCCAGTACAACATGATACGACTTATGTTATCCAGCACGACATGATACGACTTATGTTATCCAGTACAACATGATACGACTTATGTTATCCAGTATGACATGACAGTAGTTATGTCATCTAGTACGACATGATACGACTTATGTTATCCAGTATGACATGACAGTAGTTATGTCATCTAGTACGACATGATACGACTAATGTTATCTGGCACGACATGATACGACTAATGTAATCCAATACAACATGATACGACTTATGTTATCCAGTACAACATGATACGACTTATGTTATCCAGTACGACATGATACGACTTATGTTATCCAGCACGACATGATACGACTTATGTTATCCAGTACAACATGATACGACTTACGTTATCCAGTACAACATGATACGACTTACATTATCTAGTACAACATGATACGACTTATGTTATCCAGTACAACATGATACGACTTATGTTATCCAGTACAACATGATACGACTTATGTTATCCAGTACAACATAATACGACTTGTGTTATCCAGTACAACATAATGTTACTTCAGAACCGACTGGTTTGCTTAAGTAAAAGTGTTTCTAACCGCACAGCCACTAATCAACTTGTTGGGTTTTAGTATTACTACAATAAATTGTTACTGTTACATAAACCCTTTAACTAATTCAGGAAATCTTATCTCTGACGTCTTGATAAACAGATCGAAGATAGAGCTAACCCTGCTGTCTGTGGTTATCCATGAGTAAGGCTGTAAGAATCCATCTAGTGTGGATTACGAATACATTTTTACATTTTGGTATTCAAGAATCATGTAAACAAGTTTCATGTTTAACAAACACTCCCTTATGTAGTTTGATACATGTGTACTTGTTAATTTTGTTGTATATATTGTAACTTTATTTGTGGATCTATGTGATTCGGATATTTTTATGTTACAATCCCAAATCATTCTACTGTTAAACTGTTGTACTTGAAGACAACATATTACTATGACGTACTAATAGGTGATTGTCAAGTGAACTAAATCTATTCTATTTACAAATTAGAAAGATTCAAAAATAACTTTCGTGTAGTATTTGAAAGGCGCTCACACGTTTTTTTTCTGTTTTTATTCAGAAGTCGACAAAGGATAGAGCGCAACGTTATATTCTCTCTACAGCAGTGTGATCTAAAACGCAATGTTGTGTTCTGACTTCGAGACAAGCCTTCTCGTGCGCGTGAGCTGTGTGTCAAAAACAATTCAGTGCCTTGAAACTGCTTTCTGCTGAAGCAGAAAAGAGATGGACTCTTCCAAATAGTATGTTATGTTACAGTTCAATCCTAGAGTACGGTTCACTGTAGTCCTGTAAGATATCTTTAATCTAACGGTTCACTGTAGTCCTGTAAGACATCTTTGATTTAAGGGTGTTTTTTAAGTTTCAAAGTTTTGGTTGTAAGAGATAAGAAAAACATGTTCACGTATTTATTGTAAATGTTTAAGATAAATAATGTCTATTATATTTTCATCGACATATTATACCTCCATACGTACATACGTTTGGATGGTCATTAATGTTATAAACTACAGGTAACTTTATTCAACTGAAACAAAAGTTTACAACCAAGGTTGCCTTGGAACGTGTAGAAATTTATTTAATATGTTTATTTATAAGGATTTCCCGGTTTCTAATTAAAAAAAAAAGCCATATACTTTCCATGGATTTATTTAATGTTGTTTACTGTAACCATACGTTGTAAACACGATGTTTCAAACCAACTTTGAAACGTCTACACGTGAGCGTGTTTATCCCGATAACAGAGATTATGTACATTACTGTCTGACGGTACAGTTGCCACAAAGGTTCGTGAAGAAGTAAGAAAAACATCTCCTGGACCTTCTTACAACACACATCTTGACGTCACTTCCAAGACCATATTCAACCAAACAAATAAAGAGTCCATTAAAATTTTACTGGAACGCTTTTCAGGCACGTGGCTACACGTGATTGAGCTCCGTGAAACTAGTCATTGGTGAATCTGGGAAGTTGTCAATGTTTGCTTCAGACCCTCAGTTTCATCGCCAGCTCTCTGAGAAATCACCTTCAATTCTCACATGAGAGTGTTGTTCCAAATTAGAATTAGCGGCTGTTTTCAAGCACTTTCTTTGTTCTACAAACGCTCTGATGTGCAATTTTTAAGCTCACTCGAGAATACTGAAGGCAGTCGACTTTGTAGTTATGTTTTAACGTTTTCTCGAAAAACAATTTCATTCCACAAATGTCGTCGTCGTGGTAATGGAGTGAATTTGGGTGGATCAGAGATTAGAATCTCCCTTCACTCGCTCTGCACAGACATAGAAAAAAACGTAGTAATCGAAGTTGAATTTTGTAATTCAACAAAACATTTTCTTGTTTTACTTTACTGACAGCACAGGTTTAGCAATCTGTCGTGGTGACAGACACTGGTTTATAATTCATGAAGATGGAGTAATCTAAAGTTCATTAAATATTTCTACATTTTACATCAAATAAACATGAACCTTCGGTGATTGGAACAAATATTACAGCACGTGAAATAAGAAAAAAACATTAAAAAGTTAAATCACGAATGAAAAAATCATAAAGGTGAATCTCGTATTTAACAACAAACTCAAACTTAGCCATTGACATGTTACACGTACTTACATAGCGCGTGAAAGTTGTAGTCATTCTGATCAATATGGTGGAACTTTATATTCAGTTACTCGAACTCCAATAGGGGAATTATTAACAAATTAAATAACAGAGAGAAGAAAATGAACAATGAAAAACCCTAAATATCAACTTATCATTAATAATTAATCAATACACAGTTTTGACTAATCATTAATAATTAATCAATATACAGTGTTGACTAATCATTAATAATTAATCAATACACAGTTTTGACTAATCATTAATAATTAATCAATATACAGTGTTGACTAATCATTAATAATTAATCAATACACAGTGTTGACTAATCATTAACAATTAATCAATATACAGTATTGACTAATTATTAATAATTAATCAATACACAGTGTTGACTAATCATTAATAATTAATCAATACACAGTTTTGACTAATCATTAATAATTAATCAATATACAGTGTTGACTAGTCATTAATAATTAATCAATACACAGTTTTGACTAATCATTAATAATTAATCAATATACAGTGTTGACTAGTCATTAATAATTAATCAATACACAGTTTTGACTAATCATTAATAATTAATCAATACACAGTGTTGACTAATCATTAATAATTAATCAATACACAGTGTTGACTAATCATTAATAATTAATCAATACACAGTTTTGACTAATCATTAATAATTAATCAATACACAGTGTTGACTAATTATTAATAATTAATCAATATATATAGTGTTGACTAATCATTAATAATTAATCAATATACAGTGTTGACCAATCATTAATAATTAATCAATATACAGTGTTGACTAATCATTTATAATAAATCAATATATATACTGTTGACTAATCATTAATAATTAATCAATACACAGTTTTGACCAATCATTAATAATTAATCAATATACAGTGTTGACTAGTCATTAATAATTAATCAATACACAGTTTTGACTAATCATTAATAATTAATCAATATACAGTGTTGACTAATCATTAATAATTAATCAATACACAGTTTTGACTAATCATTAATAATTAATCAATACACAGTGTTGACTAATTATTAATAATTAATCAATATATATACTGTTGACTAATCATTAATAATTAATCAATATATATAGTGTTGACTAATCATTAATAATTAATCAATATACAGTGTTGACTAATCATTAATAATTAATTAATACACCGTTTTGACCAATCATTAATAATTAATCAATATACAGTGTTGACTAATCATTAATAATTAATCAATACACGATGTTGACTAATCATTAATAATTAATCAATACACAGTGTTGACTACTCATTAATAATTAATGAATGCACAGTGTTGACTACTCATTAATAATTAATCAATGCACAGTGTTGATTAATCATTAATAATTTATCAATACACAATGTTGATTTATCATTAATAATTTACCAATACACAATGTTGATTTATCATTAATAATTGATCAATACACAATGTTGACAAATCTCTAATAGTTATGAAGGTTTTTTTATTTTTCGAAAACAACTAATTAAACCATAACACATTGTCGTATTATATTATAGGATAAAACATGACGTATTACGTGAAAGTATAAAACATTTTCTAATTGCTTTACCTTCCGTTAGGTGTGCACATTTCCGTCCTTGCAACTTCTGACCTTTACGATAAATACCACAGGAATTCTATACGTTCACTCTAGGCTTGTCCAGCAGACCGTGTTGTCTACTTCATTTCATTTAAGAAGTTGAAAAGTTCAGACACGAATTTAAGAAAAAAATCAAGTGATCTCCAATATTCAGCAATCCGTGAAATGATGACCGCCGAATTACAAGATTCAATTTAATCAGAAAGAAATAGTATTAAAAAAAGATGGTAAAAGAAACGTCATTTGATCTTCAGAACATTATAACATCCGAGTTGGGTGTCTGGCGTGCGAGACACACACTAAGCCTCACTATCAACCACACTTTACATACACGTTCATTACGAATACTATTTTTTATTTATATATTTTTTTCAGTACTTCATTGAATATTTTATTTGTAACTATTTCAGAAGAGAGTTAACTTCAACGTGAACATAGCCTGCAATGTGTATTACGTTTTCATCTATTCATACTATATTGAAATAAATGTAGTAATTTTAAACCAAATATGTGTTTTATAGCTGAAATACTACATCACATAGAAACACATTACACGTCCAAACAAATGGTTGAGTACAATGTATTGAACCTGTTTCCAATATTTAAGTCAAGTCCTTTGACAAACAGGATTTATATTAAATAAACAGAATATTCCATAACTATATTTTAAGATTGTGTTTGCTAGGAGGTATGAATGCTATTTATAATTGATTGCTTTTGCAATAATATTTTCCGATGTAAAATTTTCATACACTCTTATCATAAAAATGTATTCGTATCGAGGTCTTAGAGCTTCGAAGACGAATTCTCTTGTACTTACTGGCACTGGAAGATAAAGGACTATGTATTATTCAGGGGTTCTAGGACTAACTTTAAAGAGACCTGGCACGTGTATGCAATTTACTCACATGAACGTAACTCAGTTTGTTGTATAAAGAAACGGTTATTCGAGCTACTCTTATACGAATGCGCACAAGTGAAGTCGCCAAACTCAGTGCTTACGGATTTCTGTACACTCGAGCTACTTTAATAAGCTGGAAACCATCAACTTGTCCCCTTGGTGGGCAAAAACTACGCTTGTGAACTTTCAAAACTAAAACATGGAGTTCAACAAGTGCAAACAAACGATTTGTAATACTTTACCCAGGTGGCTTAGCAGTATGTTTGAGGGCTTATAACAATAAAAATCGTGTTTTGAAGCTCGCAGTGAGCACACCATATTTAGCACCTTGTGTAGTTCTCTGTTTACTACGTAAAGGAAGCATCATCTTCGTGTACTAGGTAACTTATGGGGTCCGGTAGGGAGAATTGGTGTACTTCGAGCATGAAAGTCTTTTGACAGAGTTATTTGCTTCAGAGATATATTCAAGATGTACAATAATCAGATACAACAGTGACTGGACGTAGCGACTCGCGTTATAACGACGTGGTGAGGTTTGAAAATCGTTTTATGATATCGTACACACAACTTCTCACAAATACTCTCAGTATTAAATCTGCTTCAAAATAGACTAATATTTCTCATTCCCATTTTGCCTACGGTCTTACGTAAAATAAGATGTACCCTAATCCTGATCTAATGATAATTACCCTATTCAAGCGTGAGGAAAGTAATGCTTAATTAATTGCTAGGCCTTTCCATTTATTTCCAGAGATTAATTACATACGGCATATAAAAGCTCTATTCCCAAGTGAAAACTGTTTCAGCCTGACGTACAGTGGATACAAATACGCCATATTCAGAACATTATTTGGACAATAAAGAAATACGGATTAGATTGCCAATTGAAAATTGTTTTTTTGTATGTTTATAATCGATAGATAGCGCACGTTTCAAATGAAACAAGCCTCGTTTCTTGTTACTATCATCAAATATTGGTAGATTTCATAAGTGATTTTGCACAATTCGTCCTTGTAAACGAGTGTAACGTACTAATGACTTGTCGATCGTGGTCGTGAGATGACACTAAAATATGTCCAAGTGTGATCCATTTATGGTAGGAAATTATCTTGCTGTGAATAGTCGTTGTTTGTTAGTTTTTCTTTCAGTAAAACAACCAATTAACTTTTTATCTGGAATATTTTACGAGCCTTATTTCGATTAACGACAACCAATTAACAAGGAGGGGATAAAGTCCAAATTAAAAAGCCTCAAATAACTAAAACCCTAAGTGACGTCACAGTAAATCAATATTCCAAACGATAGAAAACTTTAAGATTACACATTCTGCTACCGTATCACTATGAAAACAAACCGATGATATATACATATTTAAACCTGCGAATTTGTTTACAGAGTTTGTAATCAAAGTGAAACATTTTGGTTTGTGTGTGTTTATGTAAACTTTGAAGAAATGCCAACACCAGCGGAATAGTTCTACAGTTTATATTATATATAATCAAAATAGTTTCTGTGATATAATTCGTTGCCAAAATAACAAAATTTCTGAAAATATTTTCCTTCCAGCCACGAAGAAGAAGAATTATATAATTTAATGTAATGCATTTAAAAGCTCTAGGCTTAACATAATATCTAGTACAGCGTGTTGCTTCATGAAACTGTATAACCCAGTGCACTGGGTGGGTAAGAAGTTTTCGAACGTAACGAATAAAGCTATGTAAGAGCGAGCTGTATCGTACTGCAAGAAGAGAGTTATACCGTACTGCAGAGAGATAAATATACCGTACTGCAGAGAGATAAATATACCGTACTGCAGAGAGATAAATATACCGTCCTGCAGAGAGATAATTATACCGTACTGCAGAGAGATAAATATACCGTACTGCAGAGAGATAAATATACCGTCCTGCAGAGAGATAATTATATCGTACAGCATCAAAAGTTATACCGCACAGCATCAAGAGTGTTATATCGTACAGCATCAAGAGAGTTATACAGCATAGCATCAAGAGTGTTATACCGCACAGCATCAAGAGTGTTATACCGCACAGCATCAAGAGAGTTATACCGCACAGCATGAAGAATGTTATACCGTACAGCATCAAGAGTGTTATCCCGTACAGCATCAAGGGAGTTATACCGTACAGCATCAAGAGAGTTATACCGTACAGCATCAAGAGAGTTATACCGTACAGCATCAAGAGTGTTATATCGTACAGCATCAAAAGTGTTATACCGTACAGCATCAAGAGAGTTATACCGCACAGCATGAAGAATGTTATACCGTACAGCATCAAGAGTGTTATCCCGTACAGCATCAAGGGAGTTATACCGTACAGCATCAAGAGAGTTATACCGTACAGCATCAAGAGAGTTATACCGCACAGCATGAAGAATGTTATACCGTACAGCATCAAGAGTGTTATCCCGTACAGCATCAAGGGAGTTATACCGTACAGCATCAAGAGAGTTATACCGTACAGCATCAAGAGAGTTATACCGTACAGCATCAAGAGTGTTATATCGTACAGCATCAAGAGTGTTATACCGCACAGCATCAAGAGAGTTATACCGCACAGCATGAAGAATGTTATACCGTACAGCATCAAGAGTGTTATCCCGTACAGCATCAAGGGAGTTATACCGTACAGCATCAAGAGAGTTATACCGTACAGCATCAAGAGAGTTATACCGCACAGCATGAAGAATGTTATACCGTACAGCATCAAGAGTGTTATCCCGTACAGCATCAAGGGAGTTATACCGTACAGCATCAAGAGAGTTATATCGTACAGCATCAAGAGAGTTATACCGTACAGCATCAAGAGTGTTATATCGTACAGCATCAAAAGTGTTATACCGTACAGCATCAAGAGAGTTATACCGTACTGTAGAAAGAGTTTTATACCGTACTGTAGAAAGAGTGTTATGTAGTACTGTAGAAACATTGTTATACCATACAGCATCAAGAGTGTTATGTCGTACTGTAGAAAGAGTGTTATACCGCTCAGCATCAAGAGTGTTATACCGTACAGCATCAAGAGAGTTATACCGCACAGCATCAAGAGTGTTATACCGTACAGCATCAAGAGAGTTATACCGTACAGCATCAAGAGAGTTATACCGTACAGCATCAAGAGTGTTTTGTCGTACTGTAGAAACATTGTTATACCGTACAGCATCAAGAGTGTTATGTCGTACTGTAAAAATAATGTTATACCGTACCCTAGAAAGAGAGTTATATCGTACTGTAGGAAGACATTGATGCCACATTATAAAAACAGTGTTATAGCTCACTGTAGAGAGAGAGTAATACTGTGTTGTAGAGAGACAGTTATACCGTAATAGAGAAAGACAATTATGTCGTACTATATAAAGAGTGCTACACCCTACTGTATGAAAAGAGTGATACCTTGCTGTAGAAAGAGAGTTGTATCGTACTGTAGAAAGAGAGTTGTATCGTACTCTAGGAAGACAGCTGTAGCATAGTGTAAAAAAATGTTATACCGTACTGCAGTAAGAGAGTTATATCGTCATGTAGGAATACAGTTGTATCGTACTGTACGAAGAGTGTTGTACCGTACCGTAGAAAGAGAGTTGTACCGTATTGTAGGAAGAGAGTTGTACTGTACTGTAGGAAGAGAGTTATATCATACTGTAGGAAGACATTGATGCCACACTATAAAAACAGTGTTATAGCGCACTGTAGAGAGAGAGTAATACTGTGTTGTAGAGAGACAGTTATACCGTAATATAGAAAGACAATTATGTCGTACTATATAAAGAGTGCTATACCCTACTGTATGAAAAGAGTGATACCTTGCTGTAGAAAGAGAGTTGTATCGTACTGTAGGAAGACAGCTGTAGCATAGTGTAAAAAAATGTTATACCGTACTGCAGTAAGAGAATTATATCGTCATGAAGGAAAAGAGTTGTATCGTACTGTACGAAGAGTGTTGTACCGTACTGTAGAAAGAGAGTTGTACCGTATTGTAGGAAGAGAGTTGTACTGTACTGTAGGAAGAGAGTTGTATCGTACTGTAGGAAGAGAGCTGTATCGTACTGTACGAAGAGAGTTGTACCGTACTGTAGAAGAGAGTTGTACCGTACTGTAGGAAGTGTGTAATGCCGTACTGTAGGAAGAGAGTTATACCGTCATTTACATACGTAGTAAGCTATAATTCAAAAGGTCAATAAAGTAACTCAAAGCAACACATTTTCAACTTGTAATGCCGAAAATGGAAGACGGAGTAAGTTTTTAATGAGTTTTAAATAAGGATATTTATATTGATGTAACAAACCAAATGAAGTGACTTTTATTTATTATAACAAAAAAGCTTGTTTGAAAAGCTTTATACTTTTGAGACCTGAAACTTTACTAGTTTATTAAGTGTATGTGGTAAGATATTATTTTTTTTAGGTTTGACTCAAAGAAATATTTAGCAATTTTTTTTACTTACAGCTCTTAAGGCACGTAATTCTCTTCCTGAAGATCTAGAGAAAAGCATCACATTTCTTCTGAAATCACTTACCAGACGGTTTACACCAAACACTCTTTTTCAACCCAACCATGAGAATAAAACTAAAAAAATACGACGATCAAGAAAGTTAAAATGAAGTAAGTTTGGAAAACAGCAACAAAAAAACTGGAAGGAAAATCGAATTAGACAATATCAGAGAATTTGGAGAATGAAAACAGTCCAAATAAAAACACAGAAACAAAATAAAAATAATCTGAGAAGCTAATTTGAAACTAACGTCTCATAAGTAGAGTTGAATTGAATTAAGTTCGGGGTCATTTGTTTTAAGAACTCGCACCATTGAGCAGTAATGTGTTTTCTGTCAGTCAGTCAGTAGACACGGAAATGATGTTACGTAAGTGAAGTTTAACTTTGCAATTTGTATTGTCATGACGTCAGAAAAAATGCGCATGCTATGAATCACGAGAAGATTTATACATTCTGTATATTACAACATGATATACGAATATGAGAAACAAGAAATGAAAAATTCCATACTCTTCATTTTGATTTTACTTTGGGGGGAGGGTCTGCGGAAGTTCCTCAAGTATTATTAATTGTTCTTCTTGCTTCACGTGATTAGAACATTGTTTCGTTTTTATACTTTCTGTGTTTAATTATTGTTATTTTATTATGTCTGAGGATGACTTTATTAAAAAGTCGAAACGTTACAAGGACACACACATATACATATTTATATATATGAATGTACGAATTCAGATTGTTCTATATAAAACAAAGGTATTCATAACACGTATTTTTTTCTCATATAGTTCATACTAAAAACACAGGTTTAATGCTAACATACGAACATTCTTTTTGAAGACGATCTAAAGTTTAAAGTAGGTTCGAGTAAAAGACACAGCTGTTTCAAAGACTTTTTCTTCGCACATTTATCAAATCGCTACATTTGAAGATTTCATATTTTCTTATGATAATGAATCAATGCACCATGATTAACGCTATTAATGTCAAGGGTAACTTACAAAGAACCCTGTTTATTACGAATAATGATTATACATCAACTGATCTCCTGAACATTTTAAAATTAATCACACTTTTTATAAAGCCCTTAGTTTCGTACACTAGTTTTACTCAACCGTCAAGACTAAATGGTGAAGTAAGCGTCTTTACTAACTTGAGTTTTCCTTAAAATTAAATCAACAGTTGTTTTTTTTATATTAAATTCATGTACACTGAATATGTTCTTAAAAATGTTTCACACTATTACAGGGTAATAGAGAATTAATTACTTACAAAAAACATATACAATTATAAATAAGGTTTTATTTAAAATGGTTAACTAGTTAACGTTGTCTCTTTGTGATCCAAAGTTTCTCAGATGCTATAAAAACAATGATACACGTCTACCAATTTTTATTTTTAAATTCGTGAGATATCGCTGTAAAACCAGAGCGCACACCAGTGAAACTTTCATTACAGTTTCTGGGATATTATTATCAAACCAAGGAATACCTCCGTAACAGTTTTATTGAAGTTTCTGGGATATTACTATAGAACCAGGGAATACCTACGTAACACTTTTATTGAAGTTTCTGAGATATTACTATAAAACCAGGGAATACCTCCGTAACACTTTTATTGAAGTTTCTGGGATATTATTATAAAACTAAGGAATACCTCCGTAACAGTTTTATTAAAGTTTCTGGGATATCACTATAAAACCAGGGAATACCTACGTAACACTTTTATTGAAGTTTCTGAGATATTACTATAAAACCAGGGAATACCTCCGTAACACTTTTATTGAAGTTTCTGGGATATTATTATAAAACTAAGGAATACCTCCGTAACAGTTTTATTGAAGTTTCTGGGATATTATTATAAAACTAAGGAATACCTCCGTAACAGTTTTATTGAAGTTTCTGGGATATTACTATAGAACCAGGGAATACCTACGTAACACTTTTATTGAAGTTTCTGAGATATTACTATAAAACCAGGGAATACCTCCGTAACACTTTTATTGAAGTTTCTGGAATATTATTATGAAACCAAGGAATACCTCCGTAACACTTTTATTGAAGTTTCTAGGATATTATTATAAAACTAAGGAATACCTCCGTAACAGTTTTATTGAAGTTTCTGAGATATTACTATAAAACCAGGGAATACCTCCGTAACACTTTTATTGAAGTTTCTGGAATATTATTATGAAACCAAGGAATACCTCCGTAACACTTTTATTGAAGTTTCTAGGATATTATTATAAAACTAAGGAATACCTCCGTAACACTTTTATTAAAATATTTTTTAAATGTAAGTAACAGTACTCTCATTTGGAAAACATTAATTAAACACACAGTTCAACTATCGTCATTATAAAACATAATAAATATTTTTAAAATATTTCAAGAACATCCTTTGAAATAGACATTTATTTTGTGGCTTTATTTGATCACTTTGGTTTTTACAGATGATCAGAATAATTCTGCTAATTTTTACTTAATGTGTTTTTATTACAAAACTTTTTACTTACTGTTTCTGATATTTAGCTGCGCTACAGAAAAAACTCATGACGTGAAGAAAAATCGATATTTGTGAAAAAAGCTTCTTCTAAAGAGGGTGAAGACATCGTCATGTGATGAATCGAGTTATTGATAAAGCCATTAACCTCTCAAGAACTAAACTCACTTAACGTCCATATTTATTTGATGTAATTAGAATACCCACATGTAGTTGTATTAAACGTACCAGAAACATTTGAGTAAACAACTTACGGGGATAAATTACGTTAAAAGGGGGACTTTATCCTGGTTGCTTTGTAACCACAGAAAAGCAGGCGTTTTAATATTTAAGAATAAATTATTTAGGATTTTCAGAGACTGTTGTATTCTATTATTTTAGACTAATTGCAAAAAGAGATTCGGTAATTGTTTCCATCCTAGTGGCAAAGTAATAATTCTTAAGATGTATTAAGCTAAAAACTGAGTTTCGATACCCGTGGTGAGCACGTCAGAGATCTCATTGTTTTGTTTAATAATTTTTCTTCGTTACTTGTTAATATAAAAGTGTGTTGTTGTCATTCTTGCTGTAGTTTTAACACAATTATACACAAAGTGTTGTGTTGGAAGCATAAACTGCTTTACCATCACGTTCTGTTTGAGTTGGTGTTTCTGAAACAAACAGTGACAGAGAGAGGTACCTTGCACAACGAAACCTGCCTTTATACAAGAATTAGAGGTGGTTTGAAACGCTGTAATTAATGTTTTTACATATATTCAAAAGTTATTCTACCTGTCAGCTCATTGGTTGAAAATATTCAAACGTTATTTAACCTGCCAGTCAGCTGATGAAAACATTGACTTGCAAACTATTGAGCGCAGTGAGAGTTTTTATTATTATTAACTTTATGGCAATAACTACCTGATAAATAACATTAGTTTAGTAAATAACTTACTGGAACTTGTGGTTGTGTTATAAAGATTGACAATCAATCTTTTTACGTGCATGGTGTTAGTTTTGTAGTTAATAGTTTAAAATAACGGACAGCGACAGACAGATTTAGTAGCTCTGTCATAACTGTACTTTCTGAGATCAAACATGGCATTGCAGAGAGATGGTTCGTTTGACTTTGATAAGATGTACACAGATGGCTGTTGGTTATTATTTCACATAGGTCTTGCTTTTCTGGTATTTAAACTCTCGTTACGGTAATATGCCACTGAAATTAGTACGATAAAACACTCAGCTTTCTCCAAGAATGTGACTTACTTCAACAGCTATGGGAAGCAAACCTAGTTATTTATACACGAGAATCAATAGTCGACTACGTCACAACCTATCTTGTTCATATTACGGGTATTCGTAAAATTCTAAATAAGATATTTTTGTTGCTAAAATAAAAGATATTCTGCATAATATAAAGTGAGATATGACACATTAATTATAATATTTTTAAATATTGGAAAGTAGAAAACGTTTATTTCTTGCGATAGTCACAGGTTTTATTTTACGAGCTATATTCTTAAAAATAAAAGTTACAAAGTTGATATGGTTTCAGTTTTCCCATAATTTATGCGTAACATAAATTTATTAACATTGATGTTTTGTTATTTAAATTATGTTATTATCTAAGAATAACTAAATCATTTCATAGATTCAAGCAATCTTAAATAACTTGTTATTAGTTTTCAATTTAAACATTTTTTTTTTAAATTTAGGTGCAAACAGTGGTTGCATATATTGGAAAAAGTACCATTTTTCACAACGTATTGCCATGTTTTTACTGTCTTTATTTATTTATTTATCCCAACTTCCATCTGATACAAAAGTTCAACATCTAAACCCAGATTAGAAAATAAAACATTCTTCTGTAATCATAAAAAAAAACACTGATTCAAACCAGAACTGACAACAGTCTACTGAATTCTGATACAAACTAGTCCATCCTTAGTTACACTGATTCAAACCAAAACTGACAACAGTCTACTGAATTCTGATACAAACTAGTCCATCTTTAGCTACACTGATTCAAACCAGAACTGACAACAGTCTACTGAATTCTGATACAAACTAGTCCATCCTTAGTTACACCGATTCAAACCAGAACTGACAACAGTCTACTGAATTCTGATACAAATAATCTATTCTTAGCTGATCATTGTTCTAGATCATTATATCGAAGACAATACCAACTAAACACAATAAAATGACTTCCATCGCTGAACACAACAGAAACAACTCGGTTTATTGACTGGTGAGACCAGAAAACCTTTATTCAAAGTTGCCACAGCAAAGGATGGAAAATATGACAAGTTCAACCATATCATCTCACATAATTCGTTATTTAAGAGCAGACGAAACACAACTTTACTCAGTTATGAATTACCTCCGTGGTTAATTTCACTGAATATCATTATGAGAATGAAGTAAATAACCCTAAATTGTCTCACTACTCAGTAAGAGAGAATTCAAAATCCGTCTTACAAATGCTATAAAAAATAGTTCGATAAATTAAAATATGCCTAAACATTTGTATCTACAATAAAAATGAAAACGGTCCTTATATGAATCAATTAAAGGTACTAGGATTTGTTTGTTTGTTTGCTTTATGAATTTCGGGTAAAACTAAACGAGGGCTATCTGCTCTAGCCGCCCCTAATTTAGCAGTGTAATAAAAATGATCACCAACTTTTGGGCTACTCTTTTACCAACGAATAGTGAAATTGACCAGATATTATAACGCTCTCGTGGCTGAAGGGGAAAAAGGTAAGAGAAATCAACAACTTCATTTTGATACTTCAAAATATATCCCTCAACGAATTTCTTTCTAAACACTTTTAAATCACAAACATACACACACATATTAGTGATTCTAATAAGCTGCATCGCTACAAAGTGGGGTATCTGTGATCTGCCCATGAAAGGTATCGAAGTCCAATTTTTAGAGACTTCGCGCTTGCAGCTAAGCCTGGTTAAAGAAAAATAATATGTCATCCTCACTATATCTAATATATCCAGTTTGTTCACCATTTTCTAACGACTTTGCAAATTTCCAAAATACATACTTATTCATCTACAACAGTACTTTATAAAATACATACTTATTCATCTATAACAGTACTTTATAAAACACATACTTATTCATCTATAACAGTACTTTATAAAATACATACTTATTCATCTATAACAGTACTTTATAAAATACATACTTATTCATCTACAACAGTACTTTATAAAATACATACTTATTCATCTATAACAGTACTTTATAAAATACATACTTATTCATCTACAACAGTACTTTATAAAATACACACTTATTCATCTATAACAGTACTTTACAAAATACATACTTATTCATCTACAACAGTACTTTATAAAATACATACTTATTCATCTATAACAGTACTTTATAAAATACATACTTATTCATCTATCACAGTACTTTATAAAATACACACTTATTCATCTATAACAGTACTTTATAAAATACTTACTTATTCATCTATAATAGTACTTTATAAAATGCATACTTATTCATCTATCACAGTACTTTATAAAATACACACTTATTCATCTATAACAGTACTTTATAAAATACTTACTTATTCATCTATAATAGTACTTTATAAAATACACACTTATGCATCTATCAACAGTACTTTTATAAAATACACACTTATTCATCTATAACAGTACTTTATAAATACTTACTTATTTATCTATAATAGTACTTTATAAAATACACACTTAATTCACTATCACATACTTTACAAAATGCATACTTATTCAATCTATCAACAGTACTTTAAATAAAATACACACTTATTCATCTATAACAGTACTTTACAAAATGCATACTTATTCATCTATCACAGTACTTTAAATAAAATTACACACTTATTCTCTATAACATACTTTATAAATAATACTTTATATTCATCTATAATAGTACATTATAAAATACCACTTTTTCATCTATCAGTATTATAAATACACATTATTCATCTATAACAGTACTTTAAAATACTTACTTATTCATCTATAATAGTACTTTATAAAATACACATTATTCATCTATCACAGTACTTTATAAAAACATACTTATTCATCTATCACAGTACTTATAAAATACTTACTTATTCATCTATATAGTACTTTATAAATACACACTTATTCATTTATCACAGTACTTTATAAAATACACAACTTATTCATCTATCACAGTACTTTATAAAATACATACTTATTCTTCTATCACAGACTTTATTTTAAAATACATACTATCATCTCAACAGTACTTATAAAATACATACTTATTCATCTATAACAGTACTTTATAAAATACATACTTATTCATCTATACAGTACTTTATAAAATACATACTTATTCTTCTATCACAGTACTTTATAAAATACATAATTATTCATCTACAACAGTACTTTATAAAATACATACTTATTCATCTATAACAGTACTTTACAAAATACACACTTATTCATCTATAACAGTACTTTATAAAATACATACTTATTCATCTATAACAGTACTTTATAAAATACATACTTATTCATCTACAACAGTACTTTATAAAATACATACTTATTCATCTACAACAGTACTTTATAAAATACATACTTATTCATCTATAACAGTACTTTATAAAATACATACTTATTCATCTATAACAGTACTTTATAAAATACTTACTTATTCATCTATAATAGTACTTTATAAAATACACACTTATTCATCTACAACAGTACTTTATAAAATACTTACTTATTCATCTACAACAGTACTTTATAAAATACATACTTATTCATCTATAACAGTACTTTATAAAATACTTACTTATTCATCTCTAACAGTACTTTATAAAATACATACTTATTCATCTACAACAGTACTTTATAAAATACATGCTTATTCATCTATCACAGTACTTTATAAAATACATAGTTATTCATCTACAACAGTACTTTATAAAACACATACTTATTCATCAACAACAGTACTTTATAAAATCCCCCCCAATTCATCTATAACAGTACTTTATAAAACACATACTTATTCATCTATAACAGTACTTTATAAAATACATACTTATTCATCTACAACAGTACTTTATAAAATACATACTTATTCATCTACAACAGTACTTTATAAAATACATACTTATTCATCTACAACAGTACTTTATAAAATACATACTTATTCATCTATAACAGTACTTTATAAAATACACACTTATTCATCTATAACAGTACTTTATAAAATACTTACTTATTCATCTATAATAGTACTTTATAAAATACACACTTATTCATCTACAACAGTACTTTATAAAATACTTACTTATTCATCTACAACAGTACTTTATAAAATACTTACTTATTCATCTCTAACAGTACTTTATAAAATACATACTTATTCATCTACAACAGTACTTTATAAAATACATGCTTATTCATCTATCACAGTACTTTATAAAATACATAGTTATTCATCTACAACAGTACTTTATAAAACACATACTTATTCATCAACAACAGTACTTTATAAAATCCCCCCAATTCATCTATAACAGTACTTTATAAAACACATACTTATTCATCTATAACAGTACTTTATAAAATACATACTTATTCATCTATCACAGTACTTTATAAAATACACACTTATTCTTCTATCACAGTACTTTATAAAATACACACTTATTCATCTATAACAGTACTTTATAAAATACTTACTTATTCATCTATAATAGTACTTTATAAAATACACACTTATTCATCTATAACAGTACTTTATAAAATACATACTTATTCATCTATAACAGTACTTTATAAAATACATACTTATTCATCTACAACAGTACTTTATAAAATACATACTTATTCATCTATAACAGTACTTTATAAAATACATACTTATTCTTCTATCACAGTACTTTATAAAATACATACTTATTCATCTACAACAGTACTTTATAAAATACATACTTATTCATCTATAATAGTACTTTATAAAATACACACTTATTCATCTATAACAGTACTTTATAAAATACATACTTATTCATCTATAACAGTACTTTATAAAATACATACTTATTCATCTACAACAGTACTTTATAAAATACATACTTATTCATCTACAACAGTACTTTATAAAATACATACTTATTCATCTATAACAGTACTTTATAAAATACATACTTATTCATCTATAACAGTACTTTATAAAATACTTACTTATTCATCTATAATAGTACTTTATAAAATACACACTTATTCATCTACAACAGTACTTTATAAAATACTTACTTATTCATCTACAACAGTACTTTATAAAATACATACTTATTCATCTATAACAGTACTTTATAAAATACTTACTTATTCATCTCTAACAGTACTTTATAAAATACACACTTATTCATCTATAACAGTACTTTACAAAATACATACTTATTCATCTATCACAGTACTTTATAAAATACACACTTATTCATCTATAACAGTACTTTATAAAATACACACTTATTCATCTATAACAGTACTTTATAAAATACATACTTATTCATCTACAACAGTACTTTATAAAATACATACTTATTCATCTATAACAGTACTTTATAAAATACATACTTATTCATCTATCACAGTACTTTATAAAATACACACTTATTCATCTATAACAGTACTTTATAAAATACTTACTTATTCATCTATAATAGTACTTTATAAAATACACACTTATTCATCTATCACAGTACTTTATAAAATACACACTTATTCATCTATAACAGTACTTTATAAAATACTTACTTATTCATCTATAATAGTACTTTATAAAATACACACTTATTCATCTATCACAGTACTTTATAAAATACATACTTATTCATCTATCACAGTACTTTATAAAATACTTACTTATTCATCTATAATAGTACTTTATAAAATACACACTTATTCATCTATCACAGTACTTTATAAAATACACACTTATTCATCTATCACAGTACTTTATAAAATACATACTTATTCATCTATAACAGTACTTTATAAAATACATACTTATTCATCTATAATAGTACTTTATAAAATACACACTTATTCATCTATAACAGTACTTTACAAAATACATACTTATTCATCTATCACAGTACTTTATAAAATACACACTTATTCATCTATAACAGTACTTTATAAAATACTTACTTATTCATCTATAATAGTACTTTATAAAATACACACTTATTCATCTATAACAGTACTTTATAAAATACATACTTATTCATCTATCACAGTACTTTATAAAATACATACTTATTCATCTGTAACAGTACTTTATAAAATACATACTTATTCATCTATAATAGTACTTTATAAAATACACACTTATTCATCTATAACAGTACTTTATAAAATACATACTTATTCATCTACCACAGTACTTTATAAAATACACACTTATTCATCTATAACAGTACTTTATAAAATACTTACTTATTCATCTATAATAGTACTTTATAAAATACATACTTATTCATCTATAACAGTACTTTATAAAATACATACTTATTCATCTACAACAGTACTTTATAAAATACTTAGTTATTCATGTACAACAGTACTTTATAAAATACATACTTATTCATCTATAACAGTACTTTATAAAATACATACTTATTCTTCTATCACAGTACTTTATAAAATACACACTTATTCATCTATAACAGTACTTTATAAAATACTTACTTATTCATCTATAATAGTACTTTATAAAATACACACTTATTCATCTATAACAGTACTTTATAAAATACATACTTATTCATCTATAACAGTACTTTATAAAATACATACTTATTCATCTACAACAGTACTTTATAAAATACATACTTATTCATCTATAACAGTACTTTATAAAATACATACTTATTCTTCTATCACAGTACTTTATAAAATACATACTTATTCATCTACAACAGTACTTTATAAAATACATACTTATTCATCTATAATAGTACTTTATAAAATACACACTTATTCATCTATAACAGTACTTTATAAATACATACTTATTCATCTATAACAGTACTTTATAAAATACATACTTATTCATCTACAACAGTACTTTATAAAATACATACTTATTCATCTACAACAGTACTTTATAAAATACATACTTATTCATCTATAACAGTACTTTATAAAATACATACTTATTCATCTATAACAGTACTTTATAAAATACTTACTTATTCATCTATAATAGTACTTTATAAAATACACACTTATTCATCTACAACAGTACTTTATAAAATACTTACTTATTCATCTACAACAGTACTTTATAAAATACATACTTATTCATCTATAACAGTACTTTATAAAATACTTACTTATTCATCTCTAACAGTACTTTATAAAATACATACTTATTCATCTACAACAGTACTTTATAAAATACATGCTTATTCATCTATCACAGTACTTTATAAAATACATAGTTATTCATCTACAACAGTACTTTATAAAACACATACTTATTCATCAACAACAGTACTTTATAAAATCCCCCCCAATTCATCTATAACAGTACTTTATAAAACACATACTTATTCATCTATAACAGTACTTTATAAAATACATACTTATTCATCTACAACAGTACTTTATAAAATACATACTTATTCATCTACAACAGTACTTTATAAATACATACTTATTCATCTACAACAGTACTTTATAAAATACATACTTATTCATCTATAACAGTACTTTATAAAATACACACTTATTCATCTATAACAGTACTTTATAAAATACTTACTTATTCATCTATAATAGTACTTTATAAAATACACACTTATTCATCTACAACAGTACTTTATAAAATACTTACTTATTCATCTACAACAGTACTTTATAAAATACTTACTTATTCATCTCTAACAGTACTTTATAAAATACATACTTATTCATCTACAACAGTACTTTATAAAATACATGCTTATTCATCTATCACAGTACTTTATAAAATACATAGTTATTCATCTACAACAGTACTTTATAAAACACATACTTATTCATCAACAACAGTACTTTATAAAATCCCCCCAATTCATCTATAACAGTACTTTATAAAACACATACTTATTCATCTATAACAGTACTTTATAAAATACATACTTATTCATCTATAACAGTACTTTATAAAATACATACTTATTCATCTACAACAGTACTTTATAAAATACATACTTATTCATCTACAACAGTACTTTATAAAATACATACTTATTCATCTATAACAGTACTTTATAAAATACACACTTATTCATCTATAACAGTACTTTATAAAATACTTACTTATTCATCTATAATAGTACTTTATAAAATACACACTTATTCATCTACAACAGTACTTTATAAAATACTTACTTATTCATCTACAACAGTACTTTATAAAATACATACTTATTCATCTATAACAGTACTTTATAAAATACTTACTTATTCATCTCTAACAGTACTTTATAAAATACATACTTATTCATCTACAACAGTACTTTATAAAATACATGCTTATTCATCTATCACAGTACTTTATAAAATACATAGTTATTCATCTACAACAGTACTTTATAAAACACATACTTATTCATCAACAACAGTACTTTATAAAATCCCCCCAAATTCATCTATAACAGTACTTTATAAAACACATACTTATTCATCTATAACAGTACTTTATAAAATACATACTTATTCATCTATAACAGTACTTTATAAAATACATACTTATTCATCTATAACAGTACTTTATAAAACACATACTTATTCATCTCTTACAGTACTTTATAAAACACATACTTATTCATCTATAACAGTACTTTATAAAACACATACTTATTCATTTACATCAGTACTTTATGATTTATATCATTATTTGAATTGGTCCTTACATTATTTTTTATTGTTTGTGTTTTTAACTACAATCCAAATTGCTACAGTGTCATAGTGGCCACGTTCCTGAAAGTGATAACATTGATGTATATCAATCATAGCAAATATTCTAAGCTAATGTTTTTATTTAAATGTATGTTGATAACATTAAGTAACGACTACACGTCGAACACGTACCTTTCCAAATGTATTTTGACCATAAAGTGTACGAGTTTCGTATCGACCACACATGCACGTATTCTGTTGGTAAAGTGCCTATAATACGTAAAAACAAATAAAATGGACTTAAGATTATATATTTACGTTTTGAGTGTTCTGAGTGAACCCTTGTCCTGACGTATAGGTAACATATTCTTAACGTACTATTAAGCACGTATTATGAACGCTGTATATTTACCAAAAGAAACTAAAGTTAATAATACCAAAGGTTTTATTAGAAACACTAGAATTCGATGTACGTCGTAAATGGATCAGTAGTGAAGACGAAAGGAATATAAAAACGTGAACGACATCTACCAATGGAGAGACAGAACGGAGAAAGTTTACTGCATAGAGCCAGTGAACTAATAACAAATAACAGCTGTCGTTCTGTGTTCTGTCATTCTAATAACTGTCACTAAACGTGCTTGTAAGTTATTCCACTAGTTCCATGTCTTCCGTCTATAACTGGTTATTACTTGATGTCAACAATAAATATAAGGCAAACACAGTTATATATCTTCATTACATAAGGGCACACATTATATATCTTCACCACATAAAGACACACATTATATATCTTTATTACATAAAGACAGACTTTATATATCTTCACCACATAAAGACACACATTATATATCTTCACCACATAAAGACACACATTATATATCTTCACCACATAAAGACACACATTATATATCTTCACCACATAAAGACACACATTATATATCTTCATGACATAAAGGTACACATTATATATCTTTATTACATAAGGGGCGTAATAATTTGACTGCCAATCCTACTATTCGTTAGTGAAAGAGTAACTCAAGAGCTGGAAGTGGGTGGTGATAGCTAGCACAGAGAGCCCTCATGCACGAAATTCAAAACAAATTATTTGCTCTCGCCCCCACCATACAGTTGTACAGCTACGTATCTGCAGACTTACAACACTAGAACTTGGGTTTCGACACGTGGTGGACATAGCCCAGATTGTGTAGTTTTGTGTTTAATTACAAACAAACAAACATTTACCCTATAATTTTGACACCCACAACATTTTGTTTAGTGATTTCACATATTTTATAAAGTTATTAAATAGACAGAGACGCATGTAGTGATATAAATGTGGGTTATATTCCAGCAATAAAGAACTTTACGAACTTGTGGAAAACGTTTCGAAGAAACGGTACGAAAATTTAAACATTTTCTGACCTCCATCTTTCTCTCTCTCTCTTCTACTTTATTTCAAATAAATTTGTGAGCTTTCAACGGCGTGGCTTTAAGAAAAATGTCCATAGGCTTTGTTGTTTTTATATGAAAACAAAAGAGGAAAGCTCAGATAACACCACTTCGATTGTGTCTTATTTTATCCCACAAATGACGGACAGTGACACGGTTGGCTTCAGATCTGAGTGCTGGCTTCCATCGGTCGCAACCAGATGTGTACATTAATTTAGTTTCGAATGCAACTTGAAGATGTTGTCTTTTGGGTCTTCGGGTTTTGAGAAGTGAGATGAGCAGAAATTTTGTTTCGGTTCTATTTCTTTCCTTTGTGAAAAAAGAATCGAAACGAAATATATTGATAGAGACAAGAATACAATAGTAAGAACGTAGATAAATAATTGATTGTGTGTTTCAATCACTTACATTCAAGCAATTAAGTTCACCACCTTTAAACAGTAAAAGGTATATGGATCAAGGTCACATCAGGGCCTTGATGAATTCCATAAGAACAGCACACTATTTAAATATAATCTATCCAGTATTGGATTACACAGTCTCTGTTCTAAATGTGAATGAACCGGTAATTAAAAATTTTCTTCTCTGTATAGAAAATTTTAAATACAAATGATTACGTCACAGCCACTTTTGGCATTCATTCTACTTTCTTAGAAATGCTTTTCACTCGTGAAAACTTAAAATTTCTTATTAAAAGGACAAAGCTTATTGAACAAAATATGACTTTTAAAGCATCGTAAGGAAATTGTGTTTTCAAGGGGAGAATGTCAGGAGAATATGGGGTCTGTGGGTTGGTAAATATGGAATATAAATGATATTTATTTCTATTCTGTTTATGTTATAAACTTTTCTTTGATCTAAACCTAAACATTGAATTACTGACACTTAATAACACACATCAAACATCGGATTGCCACTCATTTAAACACTGATTTCACCCACCCACTCACCGCCACCTACACATAAAAACACAGCAACTCGCAGCATACAAGGTATGGAACCAGATGTATTCTTTTCTAAGCGTTCACAGATTTTATGACAAAGAAAAAGGGTACTTTCCAGACATAGACGAAAGAGTGCAGAAGCTTCAGCCTATCCAGGTACCCCTTATGAAGCTTCAGCCTACCCAGGTACCCCTTATGAAGCTTCAGCCTATCCAGTTACCCCTTATGAAGCTTCAGCCTACCCAGGTACCCCTTATGAAGCTTCAGCCTATCCAGTTACCCCTTATGAAGCTTCAGCCTACCCAGGTACCCCTTATGAAGCTTCAGCCCACACAGGTACCCCTTATGCAGCTTCAGCCTATCCAGGTACCCCTTATGAAGCTTCACCCTATCCAGGTACCCCTTATGAAGCTTCACCTTATCCAGGTACCCCTTATAAAGCTTTAGCCTAGCCAGGTACCCTCTTATGAAGCTTCAGCCCACACAGGTACCCCTTATGCAGCTTCAGCCTACACAGGTACCCCTTATAAAGCTTCAGCCCATCCAGTTACCCTCTTATAAAGCTTCAGCCCACACAGGTACCCCCTTATGGAGCTTCAGCCTACTCAGGTACCCCTTATGAAGCTCCAGCCTACCCAGTTACCCTCTTATAAAGCTTCAGCCCACACAGGTACCCCCTAATGGACGTCATTGTTTATCTTAGTGACAATGAATAATATTAATACTAAAATGTTAAGTTAAATAACACATAATAAAAAAGGACAGCGTTTAAATCAACAGATCTGAACTTTTGTTAGTTTGTTATAAATAGAAAACAGAAATAAAAAACACTGTACGAGTTGAAATGATACCCATTCGGTTACTGGGCTATTAATTTGTACCTTATTATTATAATGGTGCTGAAATATCAACTCCAGGAGATAAGTTAATTTAATTTACTTAAACCCAAGTTGAAGTACATTATTATTATAGTTTATTAAGCTTACTTACACCGAAGTTGTAGTACATTATTATTATAGTTTATTAAGCTTACTTACACCGAAGTTGTAGTACATTATTATTATAGTTTATTTAACTTACACCAAAGTTGAAGTACATTATTATTATAGTTTATTTAACTTACACCAAAGTTGAAGTACATTATTATTATAGTTTATTAAGCTTACTTACACCCAAGTTGTAGTACATTATTATTATAGTTTATTAAGTTTACTTACACCGAAGTTGTAGTACATTATTATTATAGTTTATTTAACTTACTTACACCTAAGTTGTAGTACATTATTATTACAGTTTATTTAACTTACTTACACCGAAGTTGTAGTACATTATTATTATTAGTTTATTGTTTAAATTTATTTCCTTTGTTTTTTCTTTCTTCCTCTGCAGTTGGAAGAACTGTCACCTTCCCACAACTGTCTGTATTTGGGGAAGGGTGGTATATATGTGAGACGGTTTCGCACCAACATTTCTCTCTCCTAATTCATAATTCTATATTTATTGCTTTTACTTCTTATGTGGAACTAATCTAGGGTACCTTTTATATCAAAAATTATGGCCTGTACCCCGAATATCCTTTCAAATGATGCAACATTTTTTTGTTTCAGCTTGTTTTTATAACAATTTAAATTACAAGATATTTTTATTCTATATTATCACTCCCACTTGTTAATATTAAATAAATACTTCAGTCCCATTGGCCAGTTAATCTTTTTTTGTCTCGTATTATCCCTCCCACTTGTGAATAGTTAACAAGTACTTCAATCCCATTGGCCAGGTAAACTTTTTTGTCTTGTATTATCCCTCCCATTTATGACTGTTCAAAAAGTACTTCAGTCCCATTGGCCAGGTAAACTATTTGTCTTGTATTATCCCTCCCATTTATGACTGTTCAAAAAGTACTTCAGTCCCTTTGGCCAGTTAAACTTCGTACTCGTGAAACTCGTCTATTATTGGGTCTTTCGTTAGTTCACTTCTTTAGAACCTATTACATGTGTTAAACGTATATATGAATTGTGATTTATCTTTTTCTATGTTGAGATTTTCCTTTACTCGTTCTCTTATATATAAACATCCCATTATTTTATCTTGTGTTAAATGTTGGTGTGGTTAACAACAGAGACGTTATGTGTCGACCACGTACCCTGTTATAGTGGACTTTGTTTAGAGCACACTTTAAGTAATAGTTACATATTAATTTTTTATTGTTGTTTCATTCTATTGTTTATTTAACCTGGTCAATAAAAAGTAAAATCAACCAACAGCACGTTACAAATCAGCTGTCTGTTGAAACGTGAATAACTTGTCCAATAACAACATGTAACTGGAATGGGTTTTAGAACGATTGGGTAATGGACTTTACACTTTTCGTCTTGGGTGGCTTACTACACATGTTTGTCTTTCATTCAATGTAGGTAGCGCATTACAGATTTCTTATCATGTATGTAAACAAACACCATTACAGATTTCAAATCATGTATGTAAACAAACACCATTACAGATTTCTAATCATGTATGTAAACAAACACCATTACAGATTTCTAATCATGTATGTAAACAAACACCATTACAGATTTCTAATCATGTATGTAAACAAACACCATTACAGATTTCTAATCATGTATGTAAACAAACACCATTACAGATTTATCTTTCCGGTCCCTAGAATGTCTTAAAAAAAAATAACTCTCTCACGTGATAACAAACATAAAAATGGGAAATATGTTAATTCTTGGTAATGGAAAAAAACAAATAATTTTACAAACAACGATAACAACATTGCCATAAAAACAGTTAATTTATTGATTCAAGCTCTTTAAAACGTCAAGATGTGAATTCTGAAACTTATTCAATCAATAAATGTTCTTCGATTTTCTTTAATAGAGATTCTCTCTCGTCCGTTAACAGTTTAACGATATTAACCATATTTAATTATACGTGAACAGAAATATACAAATTCATTGAATAACCTGCATATATGTTCGGAAAGTCTGGTGTTTAGGTTTCTCACTGTTTCTACAACATGGCTTTTCCGTTGTTGTTTAGGAAGGTCTAAGCTGTACAGTCTGTTTGCACCCTGTCCATGGGGGACAATATGACCTAAGATTCTAACAGTGTAAGTCTGTAAACTTAACCCACGCGTTACATTTTTTGGCTTAGTGTGGTGTAATCGTGCAAAAAATTAGACCTTATCGTAAGTTTTCGATTTGTAATATTCCTCATGTTAACATGAAACTAAATCATAAGAAGATAAGATTTATGGGGTTTGTAGACCTATCTAATTACCGTATTGTAACCTCAATTAATTTAAGTATATGATAGTATAATATGATATGATAATAATATAAGTATATTGCTCCTAATTTATTATTTAATATTATACAGAGGACTAATAAAAGTAAAATAGAAGAGGCCTAATGTATTCATTGATTGGCTGTTATCTCTACTATTCAAGGCTTGGGTCAGGAAACCAAAGAAATACATTAAACCTGTACTTCATAGATTATGCTATCTATTTTACCTTTGTTATGGTAAGGAAGGAAATTTGTAACGTAATAAATGGCGAGACGTTAAGGTGTGTCAATTTTTTTTTATCTTTCATAAATAAATACTTCTGAAATGAATAGAAATATTATTTCTTACCAGCTCGCTAAGCCTATTCTAGTTTATATGATTATCCGGTAGTTGTTAATCATATTTCTTACCATGATTCGTCTGCAAGCTTCGTCGTTTTTATTTCATATTTTACAACTCTTTCGTTTGTTTCCTGAAGTAAATGTACTGAAAGCTAACCATCCAGAATATTTGATATTTTCGTCAAATATGTGTTTGTTAATATAAAGGTTACTATCGCCATGTGTCGTCGTCCGTAATTATGAACAACTGATAACAGAGAAGGTAGCCAATCAGCAGTATCCTGCCACCCATCAATCACACTAAAAGATTGACTCTTAGTGTTATAACACATCCAAAGCTTAAACATTGGAGGAATATTTTGTGATGTCGCATGAGTTTGAACCTAGTTTACTAGATAGAAAACTAGAGATCTACTGCAGGGCTCCCTATAAACGTTTTTATTGTAAAACTTTGATGTCCTCTACTTAATTGAAAACTCACACGAAATATTTTAATTTTACTAAAACACATTTGAAGACCACTTACATATATTTCCTGCTAGGTCATATACAAAAGACAATACAGTTACCTCAAACAGAATTACTATTTCATGTACCTACTAACACGTTTACTCGTTGAATTAGGCCCATAGCTGCTGTCGGGCTATCTAAGCCAGCTAGCTAGCTCTATTTTAGAAGTGATACACTAAAGAAGAGACAGACAGCTACTGAACATCACCCGTGGTGGATTAGAAGTGATACACTAGAGGAGAGACAGACAGCTACTGAACATCACCCGTGGTGGATTAGAAATGATACACTAGAGGAGAGACAGACAGCTACTGAACATCACCCGTGGTGGATTAGAAATGATACACTAGAGGAGAGACAGACAGCTACTGAACATCACCCGTGGTGGATTAGAAGTGATACACTAGAGGAGAGACAGACAGCTACTGAACATCACCCGTGGTGGATTAGAAATGATACACTAGAGGAGAGACAGACAGCCACTGAACATCACCCGTGGTGGATTAGAAGTGATACACTAGAGGAGAGACAGACGGCTACTGAACAAAACCCGTGGTGGATTAGAAGTGATACACTAGAGGAGAGACAGACAGCCACTGAACATCACCCGTGGTGGATTAGAAGTGATACACTAGAGGAGAGACAGACAGCTAGCTCTATTTTAGAAGTGATACACTAGAGGAGAGACAGACAGCTACTGAACATCACCCGTGGTGGATAAGCAATAAGTATTAGAATTACAACGCTGAAATCCAATATTCGATTCCTCGAGGGTTGACAAAGACTATAGCACAGCTTGGCTTTGTTTTAAACCACATACTTCCAATATATAAGTTGTTTTATAACAACGAATAGTGAAATTGGCCATCACTTTATGACAACCTTGCGACAGATAAAACGAGCGAGTTCGAGAACCGGATTCAATCCTGTGACTTTCAGGTCGCCAGTTGATTACCCTAACCACAAGACCATGTCACATAACTCTCAGGTCACCAGTTGATTACCCTAACCACAAGACCGTGTCACATAACTCTCAGGTTTCCAGTTGATTACCCTAACCACAAGACCGTGTCACATAACTCTCAGGTCACCAGTTGATTACCCTAACCGCAAGACCATGTCACATAACTCTCAGGTCATCAGTTGATTACCCTAACCGCAAGACCATGCCACATAACTCTCAGGTCACCAGTTGATTACCCTAACCGCAAGACCATGCCACATAACTCTCAGGTTGCTAGTTGATTACCCTAAACGCAAGACCATGTCACATAACTCTCAGGTTGCTAGTTGATTACCCTAACCACAAGACCGTGTCACATAACTCTCAGGATGCTAGTTGATTACCCTAACCGCAAGACCATGCCACATAACTCTCAGGTCACCAGTTGATTACCCTAACCGCAAGACCATGCCACATAACTCTCAGGTTGCTAGTTGATTACCCTAAACGCAAGACCATGTCACATAACTCTCAGGTTGCTAGTTGATTACCCTAACCACAAGACCGTGTCACATAACTCTCAGGATGCTAGTTGATTACCCTAACCGCAAGACCATGCCACATAACTCTCAGATCTCTTTCAGTGGTAATGAGTTATCTGTACTCTGTCCATCAAAACCACAATCAAGATAACGCCTTTGAGAAACCAATACGTTTGAAAACATATACTGAAAATTAATTTTGGTTGGTGTTGTTTTCTATGTTTTTTGTTAAACGTCGAAATACATAATGAGTTATGTGTGTGTTGCACATATCACGAGTACCGAAACTGTTTTCAGCGTTGTAACAAAGCGGACTTATTAGTGAGCCACCAGAAAACAGCAGAAATGTAACTACATAAACACATAACCAATGTTCTAATGTTCTAAGTACGTTTACAATAAGTTTCAAATGTACATCGATCTGATCATAGAATTAGTAACCATGGCTACAAGTCACAACCAAATAATATAGGTTTAAATATTGAAAATTATTTTAAATTAGGACAGAGACTCAGTTGATTAGATTATGGCGTGAGTCTAAACTTTCAATGGAAACAAAAATTAGGTTTGCTCAGACGCAAGTTTATCCATCATAACTCCTCACAGAACTACAGAGATAAATCTGAAGGCTTGTAATGCCAGAAACCAGAACTCGATATCCATGGCAGGCAGGACACAAATAAACCATTCGTGTAGCATTGTTATTAAATATAAACGCAAAACTATGGTAAAATATAAACACTACTCAATATATTCATACGTTTTTATTAAAAAGTTAATCCAAATGAAACATCTCAGAATTAGATTTCAAGTCGGTTAAAAGATTGGGCTGTAAGCTAAAAGTGTGTACTTGAAAAAACAAATCACAGCCATTCTGTTATCCGCTATGCCGCGACTAAAAGTAGTACACATCGAAATGTTATGAGTTTCATTGTTTGTTTATTCGTATTTCAACAGAACGTGGTGTCTCTGTTTTGCCCACCATGAATATCAAATCAAATTTCTAGCGACATGCAGTCAGTCCTACGATTGTGCACTGAGGACCTTTTATTAATCAACAACATTCATAATTGTATATCATCAAATTACTTACAATAAGCGGGAGTCATAACTTATATATTTATACATTTTGTTATTTGAGTTATTCATTTTGTATCAAGTTAACTTATACAATATTGTTAAAAATATAATTATTTCTGTTTTTTCCTTTGTTTTTTGAGACAATACACAAGAACTTATTTAGCATAAGTTAAAGAATGTGTAATAACTTTTTAAACTTGGGTGTTTCCCGCTATAGTTTAAAGTTGTGGAGTTTAAAACTATAAATGTTTGATTTTTCCCAAGGTTTATTAGGATATATGGAGATCCACCCAATAAAGATAAAAACAGTGTTGAGGCAAATCTTCTTAACAGATAAAATAGATTACTAAAGGATCTTTGGGGTTGGAATATTGTCTTCCAATTAACATTAGCTCTATGGAGGAGAATACTGCCTATAAGTTACCATGAGAATACTGTCTCTAAGTTACCATGAGAATACTGTCTATAAGTTACCATCAGAATACTGTCTATAAGTTACCATCAGCTCTTCTTTGGTAAATTGTTTCGGCAGAGTATTCATGATGAAGCTTTGTAGAGTGGACGACAACTGCTTGTTGTGGAGACACGAATATAGAGGAAGACGTTTTCCACCTTTCGTCTTCAAGTCAGTGTGTGTGTAGTTGCTGACGGTCTTTCAGAGAGGAAATTTCCTGTATATTCAACCAATGGCAGCCACAGGTAACTTACCTCCTATCCAGAATTTCTGTTTAGTGAAGGTTTAGTAGTGTTGATATAAAATGATTCTAGTTTTCTCCCAGTTTATTCTGTGTCCAATTAACGTTTCATGCTCTCCCACAGCTGAATTTTGTGTTTTCATAAGTCTTGTACTGTATTTATGTTTTTTATTCTTGTTACAAGTTTTATTCCAATTTCTCCAATGTATGTATTGTTGAAGGAACAAGGAACTTCATACATGACGTTTTCGAGATGCTCTTTGGTAGGTCGCTGCTTGTTTTTTACCAGAATGAATTTTATGGCATTGTAAGATTTCCACTCTACTTCTTTGTTGAATTTTTTTATTATGCGTTTCAGTGTTTAACTGAAATGTTGTAGTTATGGTAGTTAAATGTTGGTTGTGATGGTGACTTTCTGATCTTTTCTGTCCTGGTCTTCTTCAAGGTGTTTTTGAAGAAGGAAGAGGTGTAACCATTCTATTACAACTCTCTACGATTTTTTGATGTTTTGGTTTGATGGATGTCTTATCGTAAATGTTTTCTGCTCTCTTGTTTAGACATTGGATTTATCACCTTTTATCAAGGTTGGATGATAGGACCGAAAATATAGGTATCTGTCTGTGTGGGTGGGTTTTCTGTATACAGTTGTTGTTATTTGTCTTGCTTGTTTGCTGATGAGTATGTATCAAGAAACGATAGACTGTTTTGTTCCTCTATTTCCATAGTAAAGTAGATTCTTTTGTCCATGGAATTAAGATGTTCTAAGAAGGCTGGAAAGTTTTCATGACCATGAGGTCAAATAACGAAGTCGTTTCTAGAAACTTGGTTTTATAGGCTTGTCTTCCATGAAACTCCTGCTAGGATTGGAGAAACTAATTATCCCATGGCTAGACCATCTGTTTGTTTAAAATTCCTCGTTGTATTGAAAATAAGTTGATTGTAAGCAAATGTTTGTCAGTTCCATTATGGCATCTATTTTCATATCTGTTCTGTGTGGTAGGAAGTTGTCATTCAGCAGTCATTGTCCTGTGATGTGGGGGTTTTCTGAGGTTGGAACGTTGGTAAATAAATCTGTGACATCAAAACTGACCAAAATATCCTGGGATTTGATGTATAGCTTTCTGAGTTGTCCTATAAAATCTGTTGAGTTTGGAATGCGATGTTCAGTGTTTCATCGTAGTTTAGATAAGGTAGGTACTAGGAAAGTAGCCAGTTGATGGCAACGAAAGTTTTGAGCACTGAAGAGAGGCTTTAGAGGTATATTAGGTTTCTGTACCTTAGGTAGTCTGTAAAACTGAGGAAGGAAATTTTCCTTGGATCTTAAGTCTTTGGTTACTTTTTCGTTGATTAAGCCTTGTTTCTTTAGTTTGTTCAGTGTTCTATTGATGAGTCTATATTTTCTGTAGGATCATCGGTGATCATTTTATATATAGACGTCCACATTATAACACAAAGGAAACAGTACAGTCATACCAGAAGTCAACATTATAACACAAAGGAAACAGTATAGTCATCCAAGACGTCAACATTACAACACAAAGGAAACAGAATAGTCATCCAAGACGTCAACATTATAACACAAAGGAAACAGTATAGTCATCCCAGACGTCAAGGATGATTATTCTGTTTTTTTTTGTCTGCTTATAGAATCTTTATGTTGTTGTCTCATTTTAGATGGTTCATTCTGCTGCATTCATGTTTAGTGATGTTCAGTTTTGGTTTCTTGGCCTTTCTGAGGATGGTGTAATTTTGATATCGGAATTGATACAACGATACATATATTGGAGAAATGGGAAGAAAACTTGTGACAAGAATAAGAGAACATAACTATAGTACAAGGCTCATGAAAACACAAAATTCAGCCATTACAGAGCATGAAACGTCAACTGAACACAGAATAAACTGGGAGAAAACTAAAATCACCGACACAGACAAATTCTGGAAGACAAGAAAAATCAAAGAATAATTTTGTATCCAAACTATTAAACTTTCACTAAACAGAGATTCCGGATTAGAGGTGAGTAACCTGTTGCTGTCATTGGTTGATTCTACAGGAAATCTATCCTCCAATCAGAAACAGTGAAAATCCACTGATAAATAAAAGACCGTCATAACCTATAAACACACTGACTTAAGACAAAAGGCGAAAGACTTTTCAAAAGTCATCCTCTACACTTGTGTCTCCACAACAGACAATTGCCGTCCATTCTACAAAATTTCATCATATTATCAGCTCTGTGTGAAAAAATATTGTGTTTTAATTACTTCAAGATGTATCAAAAAAATATTGTCTTTAAATTACAACCAGACGTAGAAGGGGAATATTGTCTTTAAATTTCCAAAAGACGTATGAGAGGAATATTGTCTTTATATTGCTTCAAGCTCCATATGAATGAATATGTATGGGGAATATTGTCTTTAAATTACTTCCAGCTTGAATGAATGAATATTGTTTTTTAAATTACAATAAGATTTATGAGGGAAAGAATGTCTTTAAATTACTACCAGACGTATGAAAGGAATATTGTCTTTAAATTACTACCAGACGTATGAAAGGAATATTGTCCTTAAATTACCACCAGATATATAGGGAAAGAGTGTCTTTAAATTAATATCAGATAAATAGGGGGAATATTATCTTTAAATTACTACCAGACGTGTGAGGAAAATATAGTCTTTCAATTACTACCAGAAGTAAAAGGGGAATATGTCTTTAAATTTCCAAAAGACGTATGAGAGGAATATTGTCTTTATATTGCTTCAAGCTCCATATGAATGAATATGTATGGGGAAATATTGTCTTTAAATTACTACCAGACGTATGAAAGGAATATTGTCTTTAAATTACTACCACACGTATGAGCGGAATATTGTCTTTAAATTACTACCAGATAAATAGGGGGAATATTGTCTTTAAATTACCCTCAGACGTGAGGGAAATATTATCTTTAAATTACTTCCAGCTTGTGTGAATGAAGTTTGTCTTAAAATTACTACCAGACGTTTGAAAGGAATATTGTCTTTCAATTACTACCAGACGTATGAGGGGAATATTGTCTTCCAATTACTACCAGAGAAAACAGGGAAATATCGTCTTTAAATTTCTACCAGACGTATGAGAGGAATACTGTCTTTATATTGCTTCCAGCTCTATATGAATGAATATTGTCTTTAAACTACTACCAGATCTATGGGAGAAAGAGTGTCTTTAAATTACACTCAAAATTATGAGGGGAATATTGTCTTTAAATTGCCACCAGATGTGTGAGGGGAATATTGTTTTTAAATTACTACCAGGTGAATGTGGAAATATTGTCTTTAGATTACTTCCAGTTTGTCTGAATGAATATTGTATTTAAATTACTAACAGATCTATGGGGAGAAGATTGTCTTTAAATTACACTCAAAATTATGGGGGAAATATTGTCTTTAAATTGCCACCAGTCGTATGAGGGAAATATTGTCTTTAAATTACTACCAGACGTATGAAGGGAATATTGTCTTTAAATTACAACCACACGTATGAGGGGAATATTGTCTTTAAATTATTATCAGATCTATGGAAGAATATTGTCTGTAAAATACTACCAAATTTATGAGGGGAATATTGTTTTTAAATTACTTCCGGCTTGTGTGAATGAATATTGTCTTTAAATTACTACAAGATGTATGAGAGGAATATTATCTTTAAGTTACTACTAGACGTATGAGGGGAATATTGTTTTTAAATCACTCCGAGCTCTAAATGAATGAATATTACTTTAATTTTTTCCAGGTCTATATGAATGAATATTGTCTTTAAATTACTACCAGATAAATCATGGGAATATTGTCTTAAAATTACTACCAGACATATGAGGGGAATATTGTCTTTAAATTACTACCACACGTATAAGGAAAATATTGTCTTCAAATTACTACCAGAAAAAAAACAGGGGAATATTGTGTTTAAATTACAACCAGATCTATGGAAGAAAGAGTGTCTTTAAATTGCTACCAGACGTATAAAAGGAATATGTCTTAAAATTACTACCAGACGGATGAGGGGAATATTGTTTTTAAATTACTACCACACGTGTGAGGGGGATATTGTCTTTAAATTAAAACCAGATCTATGGGGAAAATGTGTCTTTAAATTGCTACCAGACGTATGAGAGGAATATTGTCTTTAAATTAGTACCAGAAGTATGACGGGAATATCGTCTATACAATTATTAATGATCGATGGGGGAATATTGTATTTAAATTACTACACGACGTATGAGAGGAACATTGTTTTTCAATTACTACACGATAAATGAGTGAGACATTGTCTTTAAATTAGTTCCACCTCTATATGAATGAATATTGTATTTAAATTACTTCCAGATGTATGAGGGAAATAATGTCTTTAAATTTCATCCTTTCGAATGAGGGTGAGTATTGTCCTTAAATTACTTCCAGCTTGTGTGAATGAATATTGTCTTTAAATTACTACAACATATATGAGAAAATATTGTCTTTGAATTACTACCAGACGTATGAGGGGAATATTGACTTTTAATTACTACCAGACGTATTGGAAAAATACTGTCTTTAAATTTCTACGAGAAAAATGACGAGAATATTGTTTTAAAATTATTTCCAGACGAATGATGTGAATATTGTTTTTAAATAACTTCCACCTCTGTATGAATAAAAATTGTCTTTAAATTACTTACAGCTCTATGTGAATGAATATTTTCTTTAAATTACTTCCATCTATAATTTAATGAAAATTTTCTTTAAATTACTTCCAGACGTATGATGGGATTATTGTCTTTTAATTACTACCAGACGTATGAGAAGAATATTCTATTCAATTTACCACCAAACGAATGAGGGGGATATTGTCTTTAAATTACAACCAGATCTATGGAGGAAAGAGTGTTCTTAAATTACTACCAGATGTATGTGGGGAATATAATCTTTAAATTACAACCAGACGTGTAAAGTGAATATTGTATTTAGAATTATCACAAGATCTATGGGGGAATATTGTCTATAAATTATTACCAGACGAATGAGGGGAATATTGTCTTTATATTACTACCAGACGTATGATTGGTATATTGTCTTTAAATTTCTACCAGACGTATTAGAGGAATATTGTCTTTAAATTACTAACAGACGTATTAGGAGAATATTGTCTATAAAATTATTATCAGATCTGTGGGGGAATATTGTCTTTAAATTACAACCAGATGAATGAGGGAAATATTGTCTTTAATTTATTTCCAGATGTATGGGGAAATATTGTCTTTAAATTACATGCAACTTCTGTGAATTAATATTGTTTTTAAATTACTATCAGATGTATGGGAAGAAGATTGTCTTTAAATTACAACCACATCTATCGGGGAAAGATTGTCTTTAAATTACTTTTAGATGTATGGGGTGAATATTGTCTTTAAATTACTTCCACACGTGTTAGTAGAATATTGACTTTAAATTACTACCAGACGTGTGAGGGGAATATTGTTTTTAAATTAGCACCAGACGTATGAGGTTAATATTGTTTTTAAATTACTTCCAGCTTGTGTGAATGAATATTATTTTTAAATTACTGCCAGACGTATGATTGGAATATTGTCTTTAAATTATTACTAAAAGTATGAGGGGAATATTGTATTTAAATTACTTCCAGCTCTATATGAATGAATATTACTTTAAAATTTTTCAGCTCTATATAAATGAATATTGTCTTTTAATTACAACCAGACGTATGATGGGAATACTGTCTTTAAATTACTACCAGATGTATGAGGAAGATATTGTCTTTAAATTACTACCAGACGTATAAGGGGAATATTGTTTCTTAATTATTTCCAGACGTATGAGGGGAGAATTGTCTTTAACTTACGTCGAGCTCTATATGAATGAATATTACTTGAAATTTTTTCCAGCTCTATATGAATGAATATTGACTTTTAATTACGACCAAACGTATGATGGGAACATCGTGTTTAAATTACTACCACACGAATAAGGAGGATATTGTCTTTAAATTACTACTAGATCTATGGGGGAAAGAGTCTTTAATTTACTACCAGATGTATTGGGGAGTATTGTTTTTAAATTACTACCAAACGTATGAGAGAATATTGTATTAAAATTACTTGCAGCTTGTGTGAATGTATATTGTCTTTAAATTACTACCAAATGTGTGAAGAGAATATTGTCTCTAAATTACTTCCAGACGTATGAGGTGAGTATTGTCTTTAACTAACTACCAGACGTATGAGGAAAATACTGTCTTTAAATTACTACCAGATGTATGAAGGTAGTATTGTTTTTAAATTACTACTAGACGTATGAGGGGAATATTGTATTTAAATTACTTCCAGCTCTATATGAATGAATCTTACTTTAAAATTTTTCAGCTCTATATAAATGAATATTGTCTTTAAATTACTACTAGACGTCTAACGGGAACACTGTCTTTAAATTACTACCAGATGTATGAGGGGAATACTGTCTTTAAATTACTACCAGATGTATGAGGGGAATACTGTCTTTAAATTACTACCAGATGTATGAGGAGAATAATGTCTTTAAATTACTACCAGATGTATGAGGGGAATAATGTCTTTAAATTACTACCAGATGTATGAGGGGAATACTGTCTTTAAATTACTACCAGATGTATGAGGGTAGTATTGTTTTTAAATTACTACTAGACATATGAGGGGAATATTTTTTTTAAATTACTTACAGCTCTAAATAAATCAATATTGTCTTTAAATTACTTTCAGCTCTGTATGAATGAATATTGTCTTTAAATTTCTTCCATCTCTATATGAATGAATATTGTCTTTAAATTACTTTCAGCTCTAAATAAATCAATATTGTCTTTAAATTACTTCCAGCTCTGTATGAATGAATATTTTTTTTAAATTACTTACAGCTCTATATGAATGAATATTTTTTTTAAATTACTTACAGCTCTAAATAAATCAATATTGTCTTTAAATTACTTCCAGCTCTGTATGAATAAATATTGTCTTAAAATTTCTTCCATCTCTATATGAATGAATATTGTCTTTAAATTACTTACAGCTCTAAATAAATAAATATTGTCTTTAAATTACTTCCAGCTCTGTATGAATGAATATTTTTTTTAAATTACTTTCAGCTCTATATGAATGAATGTTGTCTTTAAATTTCTTCCATCTCTATATGAATGAATATTGTCTTTAAATTACTTACAGCTCTAAATAAATCAATATTGTCTTTAAATTACTTCCAGCTCTGTATGAATAAATATTGTCTTTAAATTACTTTCAGCTCTATATGAATGAATGTTGTCTTTAAATTTCTTCCATCTCTATATGAATGAATATTGTCTTTAAATTACTTACAGCTCTAAATAAATCAATATTGTCTTTAAATTACTTCCAGCTCTGTATGAATAAATATTGTCTTTAAATTACTTTCAGCTCTATATGAATGAATGTTGTCTTTAAATTTCTTCCATCTCTATATGAATGAATATTGTCTTTAAATTACTTACAGCTCTAAATAAATCAATATTGTCTTTAAATTACTTCCAGCTCTGTATGAATAAATATTGTCTTTAAATTACTTTCAGCTCTATATGAATGAATATTGTCTTTAAATTACTTACAGCTCTAAATAAATCAATATTGTCTTTAAATTACTTCCAGCTCTGTATGAATAAATATTGTCTTTAAATTACTTTCAGCTCTATATGAATGAATATTTTTTTTTAAATTACTTACAGCTCTAAATAAATCAATATTGTCTTTAAATTACTTCCAGCTCTGTATGAATAAATATTGTCTTTAAATTTCTTCCATCACTATATGAATGAATATTTTTTTTAAATTACTTACAGCTCTAAATAAATCAATATTGTCTTTAAATTACTTCCAGCTCTGTATGAATAAATATTGTCTTTAAATTTCTTCCATCTCTATATGAATGAATATTTCTTTAAATTTCTTCCATCTCTATATGAATAAATATTGTCTTTAAATTACTTTCAGCTCTATATGAATGAATATTTTTTTTAAATTACTTACAGCTCTAAATAAATCAATATTGTCTTTAAATTACTTCCAGCTCTGTATGAATAAATTTTGTCTTTAAATTTCTTCCATCTCTATATGAATGAATATTTCTTTAAATTACTTCCAGCTCTGTATGAATGAATGTTGTCTTTAAATTTCTTTCATCTCTATATGAATGAATATTGTCTTTAAATTACTTACAGCTCTAAATAAATCAATATTGTCTTTAAATTACTTCCAGCTCTGTATGAATAAATATTGTCTTTAAATTACTTTCAGCTCTATATGAATGAATATTTTTTTAAAATTACTTACAGCTCTAAATAAATCAATATTGTCTTTAAATTACTTCCAGCTCTGTATGAATAAATATTGTCTTTAAATTTCTTCCATCACTATATGAATGAATATTTTTTTTAAATTACTTACAGCTCTAAATAAATCAATATTGTCTTTAAATTACTTCCAGCTCTGTATGAATAAATATTGTCTTTAAATTTCTTCCATCTCTATATGAATGAATATTTCTTTAAATTTCTTCCATCTCTATATGAATGAATATTGTCTTTAAATTACTACGATATATTTGGGAAGGTTATATTGTCTCTAAATTTTCGCCATATTTCTTGGGGGGAATACTTTTATTTAAATTACTACAGGTTCTGTGGTGAGAGGATATTGTTTTGTCATTACTACAGGTTCTGTGGGGAGGGATTATTGTTTTTTCATTGCTACAAGTTTCTTGGGGAGGGGATATTGTTTTGTCATTACTACAAGTTCCTTGGGGAGGGGATATTGTTTTGTCATTACTACAATTTCCTTGGGGAGGGGATATTGTTTTGTCATTACTACAGGTTCTGTGGGGAGGGAATAATTTTTTCATTACTTCAAGTTCTGTGGTGAGGGGATATTGTCTTTGAATAACAACCGGCTCTGTGTGAACAAATATTGTCTTTGACAGCTTTTTCACAGAGCAAGGTCTGTCAGATAGTGTAGATTTACAAGTTTCATTATGTGTATAGATGTCCGAGAAATGAATGGAGACAGTCATAACATACAAGTAGGGTATAGCACAGATTATGACATCCAAGTTTTTACATGCAAACTGAAAGAGCCAGATTGTCATACGGTTTAATATGGAAGTTATAACAGCCATGTTACCATACACTTGATGATGCAAGTAATAATGTAGATATTATAACGGTCAGGTTAATCATGCAGGTTATAACACGCAGGTTATACCATACATTGTTTCATACAGATTATCAGCCAGGTTATAACATTCAAGTTAGTTTACACTTTATCATGCAGATTGTAACATATAGGCTATAACAACCAGGTTTCCAAGAAAGTTATGATTCAGGTTATAACATACAGGTTATCATGTCTGATTTTGTTTCGAACATACTTACTTTCACACTATTTTTGTGTTTTGTGGTGTATGTTCTAGTGTTTTACGGTTTGTGTCCCTGTGTGTTATGTTTAATAAACAGTTTTTATTGATTAAGCCTACATTATTTTTGATTAAACTTTGCTATAATAGAAAACAACAACATATTTTCAAGTACCAATCATACATCCCAAAACTTTGAGGGTTACAGTGCCATCTTTAGCAGATGACATTGACTTCTGTTGACGTCCTCTGCAAAGTTTGCTTTAATTACCCGTCACTGTCTTGTCGTTATTAGACGCACTCAGTTGACTAGTGTCTGTGTAGGGCTAGGTGACAACGAGCACAGTATCACAACTACAAGAAAGTGACAAGGAACATGTCGAGAAGAATTAATCAGATGACAAGGGAACTTTGCATCGTGATAGGGTTAATTAGCACACATTTTTGTTAACTGTTGATTGTGTTCCAAACTTTTAATTAGTGCTACTTGTTTTTGGTGCTGACCTTAAGAATTAACAGACTTTTAACGTTGCACGCCTTACATCAGGGACTTCCAATTATTCGCACGTGTTACAATTACGTGAAAGACTAGTTGGCTGAAATTAACCTTTAAAATTATTAGTTCTTCAGGAGTTAAGTGATCTTTACGTCTGTTAAGCACATAATTACTTTAAATACTGATTCATATTGCTATAAATAAGATTGTTGTCTCACACTACTACTGTGTGAACCTCATACAAGTATCCATCGTGTAATATTTAAAAAGTGTTTCTCACACTACTAATGTGTTAACCTAATACATGTATCCTTCGTGTAATATTTAAAAAGTGTTTCACACACTACTAATGTGTTAACCTAATACGTGTATTCTTTGTGTAATGTTTTAAAAGTTTCTCACACTGCCACTATGTGAACCTAATACGTGTATTCTTTGTATAATGTTTAAAAAGTTTCTCACACTACTAATGTGTGAACCTAATACGTGTATCCTTCGTGTAATATTTAAAAAGTGTTTCACACACTACTAATGTGTTAACCTAATACATGTATCCTTCGTGTAATATTTAAAAAGTGTTTCACACACTACTAATGTGTTAACCTAATACGTGTATTCTTTGTGTAATGTTTAAAAAGTTTCTCACACTACTAATGTGTGAACCTAATACGTGTATCCTTCGTGTAAACTTCCAGGCTATCTGAATTTTGCCACTAAGGGTATTTAAGCCCGGTTTCTAGTGTTGTTAGGCTTCGCTCGTACCACGGTAACACAAGCGGTAAATCTGGAAACTTATGACCTAAAAATTGGGTTTTGATATCCTTGGTGAGCTGAGATAGCCCATTGTGTAATAAATGTTAGGTAAATTGGGTCTTGATATCCTTGGTGAGCTGAGATGGCTCATTGTGTTACAATGTTAGGTAAATTGGGTCTTGATATCCTTGGTGAGCTGAGATAGCCTATTGTGTTATAATGTTAGGTGACCTGGTGAGCTGAGATAGCCCATTGTGTTATAATGCTAGGTTACCTGGTGAGCTGAGATAGCCCATTGTGTTATAATGCTAGGTTACCTGGTGAGCTGAGATAGCCCATTGTGTTGTAATGTCAGGTTACCAACAAAGAAACCTAAACTGATTAGAACTTTACATATTAATTGATATTTTCCTTAATCCCGCCCCCCCCAGTCTGCGGACTGTTGGAAGCTGAGTTTCAATACCTGCAGCGAACTAATAACCATTTATTTAGCTTTGCACTTAAAACAAACATCCTTTATATAATTATTTATGTTTCCATTAGATAAAATATTTTACACGGATCTTATCACTAAACATGTTCGTTCTTTCCGTCGTAGAGGTATTGTAATCTGACGGTCTATCTCACTGCATATACTCGTTGATAAAACGTATTCCATGAGTTGACGATTGGATGTGTTGCTCATGTTTCCCTGAGCAACAGTGCACTGCTTTATCAAGACTAATCTCTTTCCCTGAGCAACAGTGCACTGCTTTATCAAGACTGATCTCTTTCCCTGAGCAACAGTGCACTACTTTATCAAGACTGATCTCTTTCCCTGAGCAACAGTGCACTGCTTTATCAAGACTGATCTCTTTCCCTGAGCAACAGTGCACTGCTTTATCAAGACTGATCTCTTTCCCTGAGCAACAGTGCACTGCTTTATCAAGACTGATCTCTTCACCTTAGCAACAGTGCACTACTTTATCAAGACTGATCTCTTTCCCTGAGCAACAGTGCACTGCTTTATCAAGACTGATCTCTTTCCCTGAGCAACAGTGCGCTGCTTTATCAAGACTGATTTCCGTCTGGAAGTGACAACAACAAAGTGAGGCTTTCAGACTTTCTTTTATATTATATTGACTTCGTGTTTCAAAACTTAGCTGGAGAAACTATGTAACAAAAAAGAATTTGAAAGAACTGAGAGAAAAAATATTTAAAATATGGTAGAAGACTGAAACGATAAACTTTTAACAAGGTGATTACCATATAATAGTGTGGAGAAAAAGAATGGTGTGTTATATGTATTTTTAATTATATAAACTAAACCTAATGTTAATTATTCAACTTTCTGTCCTGAAAATCCGCGCTTATCTTACTATCTAAATGCGCATGCAAATACGCTTCAGTTTATATTTTGCACAACAAATTAAAAGTTTATCAAATTTTTAAAAAGGTCAAATGTTAGGATGCTGAATAAAATATCAGGTATATTTGTTGATGGTATTAAGCGTGTTTTGTTTCAACGAAGCCACATCGAGCTATCTGCTTTGTCCATCCAGAGGAATCGAACCCCTGATTCTACTTTTGTAAATCCAAAGATTTAACATTGTCCCATCGGGGAATAGAATTCAGTAAAAGTTAAGCTCTAACTAAACGAAAGAAAATAAATAAACACATATTACAGTTTTAATTTATACCTTTATCAAATATAGGATATACTTGATAAAGGCTTAACTAAAATTAGGTCTAGCACCAGCGGTGTCTGTGATTACAATTATTTTATATTTTTTATAAACATGCTATGTTTACAGAGTATTACTGCAATAAGATTACTAGTTTGATCGCAAACTGTTTTAAGTTTCTGCTAGGTCACAATTAATGTTATAAACTTCTGTTTGTTACTGTAACGCAGAGATTGTGGATTTTCGTCTGTCATTATGAAATGACATTGCCTCGTACAGCTTGAAAAAATCACCTAAAAACGTATATATGTTCTTACGGAAAGATAACATACAAATAAATGTTTCTAATTCTTCAAACACCAATAACATAGCTTGATAAATTATGTAAAATTCCCATTTCAAGAAAAAATGTTCAGAATCCGACAATTCAGTCCAGATTTAGTTTTTGATATTTCAAAAATTATCTTTACACCATTTTAGTGGAATGGGAATGAATGCTTCCAGAAAAGTTTTTCATTTATATTTTCCAAAATGTTTCTATCACTTTTATTCCAATCGTAACCTATAAAGAGAAAACGATTACCCAATTGTACTCATGCAAACAATAATGCTGACCAATCAGTACGTCACGCCTACCCCACTAGTAAATAATATTTCTCCTTTCTGAGACTCTACAAAGTTTCACATCACTTTATCCTATAATTAAGAACTGTTGTATTTCTAATCGTCAATAAGAAATACAAACATGTAACTTAATTTTTTCTACTTCTGAATAAAAGATGTATTTTTGCTGCAGCAGGAATGTGTTGTACATTAACTAAAACTTCACGTGTTAGATACTCGAAAATGAAAGAGCGTTTTTCTGTAATGTTTACAATGTTACTGCACGCGAAGTTCCTTTTCCGAATCACATATTTCATGCAATAAGTAAGAGGTGTCTTCGTTATTTTACCCAGTAAGTAAGCAGTACATTCCTTATTTTACCCAATAAGTAACCTTCACCTTCATTATTTTACCAAGTAAGTAAAGAGTCTAGTGTGTTTTAAAAAAATAAACTTATTTAATTATGCATCTCTTCCCAGAAGTTTTCCAGCGTGCACTCTCACACTATGCAAAAAATTCGGATATCCAGAGAGCGCTTTGATTTTGCATGGATCTCAGTGACCAGTTTATCATTGTTGTTAAAATGCCAACCAACCTATCACACGGGAGGACACAGCACGTGCTATCCACGTGAAGTGACTCTGATTGCCTCCTCCGAAAAATGTAATTTTACTAATTAAATTGATCACGGCCTGGCATTGCCAGGTGAGTCAAGGCGTTCGACTCGTAATCCGAGGGTCGCAGGTTTGAATACCTGTTGCACAAAACATTCTTGCCCTTTCGGCCGTGGAGGCGTTATAATGTGACAGTCAGTCTCATTATTCGTTGGTAAAAGAGTAGCCCAAGAGTTGGCGGTGATGACTAGCTGCATTCCTTCTTGTGTTACACTGCTAAATTAGGGACGACCAGCGCAGATAGACCTCGTATAGCTTTATGTAAAATTAAAAAAGAAACAGATTAATCAGTGTTTTGAAATGAAATCCAAAAACTCAGAGTACTGACAAGACACAACCGTTCTCTCTTTGTATATAAACACCTATTTTCAAATATTGAGATTCGACATTTGTAGGTTTGATTCAACAATTCTCTTTTCCATTGAAACTATTTCATCACTATTATGTTTTTATTCATCCTATTTTACTGTAATAATTTTCATGAAATGAGACATCCAGTTTACGTTTAAAACTGCGGTTTAGTTTCTGTCTCATACTTTACACGTACCGTCTACACGCACACATCCAACAAGTCCCGAGGTCTATATCACAAGAATCTCTCCTTGTAGTTGCTCTGATATTTACTGCACTATCGCCGAGCCTGGAAATTACTCAGAAAAGACGAGTAATGGAATGAAGTTCTGCTGAACGAACAGCAGTGATTTCATAGTGCAAGGAGAAGTAAAAAAACACTTTAAGGAATGAACTGGGCCAATTTATTACATTTTGGTCACCTTTAAATCATAGTGTAACGTCCATAATGACAAACTTGACTGATTACATGCGCGTTCATTTCTGGATAACAGTTTTTATTTTCTGACGAATGAAGAGATAAAGTGTTAAAGGAAAATTCAGTCACTTGCTAATAAAACTTCTGATAAGAATTTAGTGATTTTACAGATAAGGTTTGAATACTTGAGTGAAATGAGTGAATCCAACAAGTGAGTGATAGCATGGTGTTTTTAATTGATGTGTTGTAAGCCTTAATTATATCTTCTGTTTAGTGAAATTCTAAATGTTCTGTTCCACTCTTTAAAAACATCATAATCAGAGTCCTAATTTTATGAGACGAAAAACGAAACTTCTGTCGAACTTTTGTCTAGTTATTTAAACAATTTCATTAATATTTCTGTGGTAATAAACACATGTTTATCACGTGTTGCTGAAATTCCAGGGAACAAGCTCCAGGAATGTCTACACAAGTCGTCTTAATTACACTGTGTAACAAAAGTTTTACTTTTTTCTTGTTCCTGGATATAAAGTGTTATTTTTCAATTGCTTATACTTAATATACTAAACTAAATATAAAACACCTATTTTTTCTCTTCAAACTTTGCTTTTGTGACCTGGGAGCGTATAATGAAAACATGATGGGAGACTATATTTGGGGTCTGATACGTGAAAGTGATTTACATCACTGTCGCAGATCTTGAAAAAACTAGTCGCTTCCAAACATTTTTGTGTAACTAGTATAAATACATGTAAATCTTGATTCATATGTTGTTTTATTCAGACCTTATGTAAATAAAAATGTACAAATTTGCCCGTTTTAAAATAGAAAATACTTTATTTTATAAAGAAGGAGCATGATTTGTAGTGAGGGGGACTCGAACCTACGGCCCTCAGATTACGAATTGTGTGCTTTAAACACTTGACCACGTTAAGCCTGCTGGTATTGAAACCTAATTTTGTAGTTACATAAGCCTTTGGACTTACCACTGAGTAAAATGTTTGGCTTTTATGTAATAAAGAATAATTAGGTTGAAAACCGACTATTATCTAATTATTTATTTAAAAATAGAGATAGTTCTAGTTTGCATTTGTGTCTACAGTGTCATAGTTTTGTGCTTTATTCATACATTCATATATTAATTCAAGTTATTTTTTTCAGCTTTTACTACGCATTAGAGAGCATTAAAGGAAACCTAATAAATATCTCCGTGACATTAGATAACGTAAGTCAAGGACAACAAGAGACTGTCTGGGTCTCCAAAGTTGTCTCTGCACTGAGAAAAGTAAAAACTTAAATCCAAACTTTTATCCCAGGAAGTTATTGATTTCCCTTGAAACTGTTGTATGCCACACAGATCTATACACAGAGACTCATTCCTTAAGTCAGTTATCCTTTTAGAAAAACACAAATCTCCTAACTGTTATGTGGCTTGAGTGGATGTATTCTGGTTCTATGTTTTCAGAATATATCACAGAAAAGCTGAACGACCTAATCTCACCGATATTTTAAAGAAGTTTAGTAACGTCTATATTTCTCTTCTTACTTTCTCCAAAGAAAACAAGTTCAAACATAATAACTTATCCCCACAAAACAAATATTTTATCACTGGAATGATTTTAGTACACATCCTCTTAGCTTTTTCCAACAAGCCAATATATTTTCTTAGATAAGGGGTCCAAATTATAAATATTACAGTGAGCGAGGCATAACTGGTGATGTGTAAAGAGACAACTTATTTGACATATAATCAATGAACCTGTAAATAGACTATATTACTACTGGGTATAACTGGTGATGTGTAAAGAGACAACTTATTTGACATATAATCAATGAACCTGTAAATAGACTATATTACTACTGGGTATAACTGGTGATGTGTAAAGAGACAACTTATTTGACATATAATCAATGAACCTGTAAATAGACTATATTACTACTGGGTATAACTGGTGATGTGTAAAGAGACAACTTATTTGACATATAATCAATGAACCTGTAAATAGACTATATTACTACTGGGTTTGCTATTTGAACAGCTTCCATAATTCTCCACCATTATGATTAAATTCCGTTTTGTCTGTTGAATGCGTCTTCATCTAATTTTAAACGTATAATAAAATTATGCTAGTTATTCTAACTGCATAACTGTTTACTTTTATCATTCAAAGACTTTGTTTTGATATCTTTTCAACCAACTAACTCATGCATCTCCTTAATATCCACAATACAGTTAGAAGTACACAACTGTTTAGAGTTCCTTAATATCCACAATACAGCTAGAAGTACATTAGTGTTTTAGTTCCTTAATATCCACAATACAGCTAGAAGTACATTAGTGTTTTAGTTCCTTAATATCCACAATACAGCTAGAAGTACTTTTTTTTTTAGAGTTCCTTAATATCCACAATACAGCTAGAAGTACACAACTGTTTAGAGTTCCTTAATATCCACAATACAGCTAGAAGTACTTTAGAGTTTCAGTTCCTATCCTATCCAGATATCCTACAGAAAAATCAGGTTCGTAATATTGTCAACATAGATATCCTACAGAAATATCAGGTTCGTAATATTGTCAACACAAATATCATACAGAAAATCAGGTTTGTGTTACTATCAACACAGATATCCTGCAGAAGAATAAGGTTCGTGATATTGTTAATACAGATATCCTACAGAACAATCAGGTTCGTGTTATTGTCAGCACAGATATCCTGCAGAACAATCATGTTCGTGATATTGTCAGCACAGATATCCTGCAGAACAATCATGTTCGTGATATTGTCAACACAGATATCCTACAGAACAATCAGTTTCGTGTTATTGTAAACTCAGATATCCTACAGAACAATCAGGTTCGTGATATTGTCAACACAGATATCCTGCAGAACAATCAGGTTCGTGATATTGTCAACACAGATATCCTGCAGAACAATCAGGTTCGTAATATTGTCAACACAGATATTCTACAGAACAATCAGGTTTGTGTTACTATCAACACAGATATCCTGCAGAAGAATTAGGTTTGTGTTATTATCAACACAGATATTCTACGGAAGAATTAGGTTTGTGTTATTATCAACACAGATATTCTACAGAAGAATTAGGTTTGTGTTATTATCAACACAGATATCCTGCAGAAGAATTAGGTTTGTGTTATTATCAACACAGATATTCTACAGAAGAATTAGGTTTGTGTAGTTATAGTCACAGTAATAGTCATGTTTACAGTTAAAGTTATAATTATAGTCACAATTATAGTTATAAATACAGTTATAGTTACGGTCACAGTTACAGTTACAATTATAGTTATACTTACAGTTACAGTCACAGTTATGCTTATAGTTACAGTAAAAGTAACAGTTTCAGTTCCAGTTACAGAAGTAGTTATTGTTACATTTGTAGATATAGTTACAGAAAGAGTCAGAGTTACAGTTATAGTTATATTTACACCTACAGTTACACTTAAAGTTACAATTACAGTTATAGTTACAGTTCAGACAGGTTTCTTGTTAAAGCAGAAATATTAAGAAAGCTTCCTAAAATTTACCATAGCCTATAAGTGTTAACAATACCTTATGAACACCTAGACACACTCACACAGTAACTGGTCAACACGTAGACACACACACACGGTCACTGGTCAACACGTAGAGACACACACACGATCACTGTTCAACACGTAGACACACACACACACACGGTCACTGTTGAACACGTAGAGGCATACACACGGTCACTTTTTCCCCTGTTTTCACTGACGCAGAATTCTTTTTCTCATCTGTTTTCACTAATGTTTGGTTCCTTTCCCCCCCTCAATTCAACTGGTTTAGAATTCCTTACTTCCCTGTTTTCACTAATGTAGAGTTCCTTTTGTAACCTGTTTTCACTAATGTAGAGTTCGTTTTGTAACCTGTGTATTCTAATGTAGAGTTCCTTTTGTTACCTGTTTTCACTAATGTAGAATTCCTTACTACCCTGTTTTCACTAATGTTAAATTCCTTACTTCCCTGTTTTCAATAATGTAGAGTTTCTTTTGTAACCTGTTTTCACTAATGTAGAGTTCCTTTTGTAACCTGTGTCCTCTAATGTAGAGTTCCTTTTGTAACCTGTGTCCTCTAATGTAGAGTTCCTTTTGTAACCTGTTTTCACTAATGTAGAGTTCCTTTTGTAACATGTGTCCTCTAATGTAGAGTTCCTTTTGTAACCTGTGTCCTCTAATGTAGAGTTCCTTTTGTAACCTGTGTCCTCTAATGTAGAGTTCCTTTTAACCTGTTTTCACTAATGTAGAGTTCCTTTTGTAACCTGTGTCCTCTAATGTAGAGTTCCTTTTGTAACCTGATTTCACTAATGTTGAGTTCCTTTTGTAACATGTGTCCTCTAATGTAGAGTTCCTTTTGTAACCTGTTTTCACTAATGTAGAGTTCCTTTTGTAACCTGTTTTCACTGTTTCACTAATGCTAATAACGTGTTGTCCACGGTTCACCTCTTCCCATTTTTATTCTACATTATATTGGTTTATGTTTGTATATTTACGTGTATAAATCGAATACTGAACTATTTTCCACAATCAATTTGTTCCGATACGACCCACACTCCTGCTTGGTTGATACAATTCATTCAGTGTGTCATCATGTAATCCGTAGAGCACTTTTTCACTACAACCATCGTTTTGGTAATTACATTTTTTGTGCTGCTTAATGTAACTAGTGAAGTATGTTATGTATTTTCAAGGAAAATAATCGAAGACCTTTGAGGTACGAAGTTACTTGACGTTATAACAAAAACGTGATCGGTAATATGGAGTGTAGTTATTGAAAAATCTTACGATTAATTCTCACATTCGATTAAACAACACTTGGCGGTAAGTTCTCCAATATTACAGAGTAAAATTTGACTAAACCACATGTAGATAGACCTTGTGTTGCCTGGCGTGAATTTTTAAAGAGACAAACCATTAGGTTGTGTAAGATTTCCCATTCCACGTAAGCCTAACGTGCACAATGAGCTAATACTGTGAATCGCGTGACCTGAAAAACATGCACGAGGTTAATTATGTGAACACATTAGATGCTGTGTATATAAAACCCACCAAAGGTCTAATAACATAGTGAGTGAGTTGATCATAAAAAAAAGTGGCGGAAAACGTCAAATATTAGAAAGAATATCTGTGCAGCATTGTACTTGTATTCTTAGGTTTAGTTTTACGGAATAAAGAAAACTTGAGAAACAGCATAACAAACAGTTAGGGTGTATATCAACTTGTTCACGTCGATCTAAACCCTACCCCATCTAACAAATTCATGAATGAGTGAAACAAATAAACTGATTGGAACAACAGAGTAATACTAACAGTATTCATTGTTCGATTACACTTAACTTTACGTCTGGCATTTTTGCAGTATTAAAACATTTACGGTGGTTTGATTTCTGTTAATTAGAATTAGATATATGTGCAAAGAAAGGAACTTCAGGTAGAAACTCTGATTAATTACGAAGAAATGTTTAGACAGAGGGAAGCTAGCATAAAGAAAGTTTAACATTAACAAATATACTCTCGATAGAAACTCTCGTTACAACATTATGGTCAGTTATGTTCCGTCTCACGTCCACGTTATGATCTCGACTCTAGCATTGTTTTGTTTGTTTGTTTTGGAATTTCGCACAAAGCTACTCGAGGGCTATCTGTGCTAGCCGTCCCTAATTTTGCAGTGTAAGACTAGAGGGAAGGCAGCTAGTCATCACCACCCACCGCCAACTCTTGGGCTACTCTTTTACCAACGAATAGTGGGATTGACCGTCACATTATACACCCCCACGGCTGGGAGGGCGAGCATGTTTAGCGCGACGCAGGCGCAAACCCGCGACCCTCGGATTACGAGTTGCACGCCTTACGCGCTCGGCCATGCCAGGCCTCGACTCTAGCAACAGAATAAAAACGGCATGAGTGAAAGTAATTTTGGTTGTAGAGAGAATTTCAACCAGTCAGTATGAAATGTTACTATAAAGGCCGAGTGGATGGTTGAATGTGTGCGTTACTCTGACATTATGTACAAAACCTTAACTGTGAAAACAAAAGTATGATTTGTTCAAAGAAGCGTCTTTGTTTATATGAGTGTGAGTGTGTTTTTATCAACTGAAACTACTTAAGATATAAAATCCGATTAGAAGGAAAAACAAATGTAACAGAGATCTAGTTTTTAAAGGTAAAAAACCTTCACAAACTGGAGTGTTCAGAGATATTAAACTCTCTCATTTTTCCTCGCTCGCTTCGAAACATTCGACGAGTTCGTGGGATAAATGTGGTTTCAAAGACAGGTGACATCTATCAATTTTGAGGATGTGAGAAATTTCCGTGACAGTGAGAGAAGACCAAGACCGGTAGGGAATAGTAGATAAACAAACTCAACCTGGTAACTGGGATTAGTAGAACAAAGTGCTTTAGTATCTGTCGTAGGGATGGAAACAGGAGATCTTCGAGAAAACCGACTTTCACGGAACAGACCATCTCTCCTGTGCCTCAAGCAAAGGTATGAAACATTTTTGTTCTGTTGATCTTTGTTAAAATTTACTAAAATAATTGAAACGGAAGAGCTTCAAGAGAGAAAAACTTGGTACTGAGTCAAATGAGACACTTTCAGAACTAACTAGTTTGTTTGTCACAGATTTATTTATGGTTCACAGTGAGAGAGACGTATATCAACAAAATTATAACCGAATGTGTAGAATACTAGTGTGCATAATGTCGTACGTTCTGAGGAAAATACAGCCTAACAGTTCGATCTCTTGAGAGAAGAACAAACTGCAGTTATGTTTTCCAGCACATTGAACCAAAATACAGTCTAACGGTTCGATCTCTTGAGAGAAGAACAAACTGCAGTTATGTTTTCCAGCACATTGAACCAAAATACAGCCTAACGGTTCGATCTCTTGAGAGAAGAACAACTACAGTTTTGTTTCCCAGCACATTGAACCAAAATACAGCCTAACGGTTCGATATCTTGAGAGAAGAACAACTACAGTTATGTTTCCCAGCACATTGAACCAAAATACAGTCTAACGGTTCGATCTCTTGAGAGAAGAACAAACTACAGTTATGTTTCCCAGCACATTGAACCAAAATACAGCCTAACGGTTCGATCTCTTGAGAGAAGAACAACTACAGTTATGTTTCCCAGCACATTGAACCAAAATACAGTCTAACGGTTCGATCTCTTGAGAGAAGAACAAACTACAGTTATGTTTCCCAGCACATTGAACCAAAATACAGTCTAACGGTTCGATCTCTTGAGAGAAGAACAAACTGCAGTTATGTTTCCCAGCACATTGAACCAAAATACAGTCTAACGGTTCGATCTCTTGAGAGAAGAACAACTACAGTTATGTTTCCCAGCACATTGAACCAAAATACAGCCTAACAGTTCGATCTCTTGAGATAAGAACAACTACAGTTATGTTTCCCAGCACATTGAACCAAAATACAGCCTAACAGTTCGATCTCTCGAGATAAGAACAACTACAGTTATGTTTCCCAGCACATTGAACCAAAATACAGCCTAACAGTTCGATCTCTCGAGATAAGAACAACTACAGTTATGTTTCCCAGCACATTGAACCAAAATACAGCCTAACGGTTCAATCTATTGAGAGAAGAACAACTACAGATATGTTTCCCAGCACATTGAACCAAAATACAGTCTAACGGCTCGATCCCTTGAGAGAAGAACAACTACAGTTATGTTTCCCAGCACAATGAACCAAAATACAGCCTAACGGTTCGATCTCTTGAGAGAAGAACAAACTGCAGTTATGTTTCCCAGCACATTGAACCAAAATACAGTCTAACAGTTCGATCTCTTGAGAGAAGAACAACTACAGTTATGTTTCCCAGCACATTGAACCAAAATACAGTCTAACAGTTCGATCTCTTGAGAGAAGAACAAACTGCAGTTATGTTTCCCAGCACATTGAACCAAAATACAGTCTAACAGTTCGATCTCTTGAGAGAAGAACAACTACAGTTTTGTTTCCCAGCACATTGAACCAAAATACAGCCTAACAGTTCGATCTCTTGAGAGAAGAACAACTACAGTTATGTTTCCCAGCACAATGAACCACCATTACTTGTGAAAGACAACTCAGCATAAGGAAAAACCTGATGATTGATGGCTTTGTGTAACGGAGGATAAGGGATTCAGTCTTAACGAAATGATACACCTTCCTACTTTTTGTACGAAGAAGTAATCGTTTACATTTTTCAGTTTCTCATGTAAGTTCGAATGCGATGTTCCACTCAGTGCAGTGGTTTTCAACCTGACCAGTTCACCCGGTCCACTCACCGGACTTACATAAAATATATAAATGTTTTAGAATTTAACTTAACAAAAATTGTGATTTTTTTTCCAATTTGCTAACTACACTTCAAAGAAGTAGCTTTGTAAGAAAACATGTGTAACACACGAGTTACATGACAAATGTGTGAAGACTTTCGAAACGTCGTCCTCTATTTGTCAGGAAACTCGTCAGAAGGACAGTTTATGTTAAAAGATTTTTTAATGTGATTGGACAACTGTATATAAATGCTGTGATATTATTGGACAACTATACATAAGTTATGTATATAACTATATATAAGCTCGAATGATGTATATATATTAACTGCATTATAGAAAGCAATGTTTGATTAAACAAGTCAGATAAGTCGATGTTATTAGAGAATGTTTATGAAAGGGGTAGATAACACTAAAACTTATGGTTAATTATTTCCACACAATTAAATTATGTCATCACTGTTACGTCTAAGGGTTTGAGGTACACGTTGTCTAACGACCTACGATATATGTTGGTTAGGCCTAGTTATTGTCCAACAGGCTGAGATATACGTTGTGTAGACCTAGTTATTGTCCAACAGGCTGAGGTATACTAAATGTTAAACTGCTTGGAAACTAATTAAAAATTGCATCACTTCTTCGTCAGGTTTCTAATAGTTTTGTTATATCTTAGACCGGTGTAGAAGGTGTTCATACCGTGTCTGAACAAAAAATGCGTCGTGTATACACAGTATAAAGGAAAGGCAACATACTTTAAAAATCATAGTGGTAAAACCGTTTAACACAGAGACATGCGACTTCTTGGATGCATCACAATAGTGGTTACTTTTTGGTCACGACACACTTATCATGGCGAAGTAAATAAACACCGTGAATTACATGCAAATTTTCCATTCTGTTCTTATTATACTGCTAGGATATTACAATGTTGCAGGAAGGGTTCACGATATCATGACACACTTCATCTTTACCCACAACTGCAGTAAAGTAAAACACCTTTTTAGATCCCCACAAAATAATCGATATCAGTAATGTACAGAAAACATGGGGCCACTCTACAGACAAACGAGGAAATGTTTCTATACAGTCACCATTATGGTAGGATAACAACAAGGTTCTACTCTTTACAGTCACCGTTATGGTAGGATAACAACAAGGTTCTAGTCTGTACAGTTATCGTTATAATAGGATAAAATCAAGGTTCTAGTCTGTACAGTCACCGTTATGGTAGGATAACAACAAGGTTCTAGTCTGTACAGTCACCGTTATAGAAGGATAACATCAAGGTTTTAGTCTGTACAGTCACCGTTATGATAGGATAACAAGGTTCTAGCCTGTACAGTCACCGCTATGGTAGGATAACACTAAAGTTCTAATCTGTACAGTCACCGTTATAGAAGGATAACAACAAGGTTCTAGTCTGTACAGTCACCGTTATGTTAGGATAACAGCAAGGTTTTAGTCTATACAGCCACCGTTATGGTAGGATAACAAGGTTCTAGTCTCTACAGACACCGTTATGGTAGGATAACAACAAGGTTCTAGTCTGTACAGTCACCGTTATAGAAGGATAACAACAAGGTTCTAGTCTGTACAGTCACCGTTATGTTAGGATAACACTAAAGTTCTAGTCTGTACAGTCACCGTTATAGAAGGATAACACTAAAGTTCTAGTCTGTACAGTCACCGTTATGGAAGGATAACAATATTTATTGTTGCTATATATATATATAGATAAATGCTTTGTTGTTTTTTGTTTTCGTTTTTGCTTTTTTTTTTGCCCTTGCGAAAAATTGTGTATTTGTGTTAAACGGTGTTTCAGTTGTGATTTATAAAAATCATTCACCATAAATCCCGTAGAGCATGTAGAATCGGAGAATAATGCAAGATTTACTGTGTGAAAAATGAAATATTTTCAGTTTGTGTGGAATATATATAGAGATGTATTATGAACCATTTCTCTGTTGTGTCTTACGCTCTTAAAAAATAAAATTAACATTCTTTTTAATATATCACTGGAAAATAGAATATTAAGATTTTAAAAATAATGGACTGGAGGTTAAAGATCACGGAGAAAACAAGCATATAATATTAATACAAATTTTCTTCCTTACCATGTCGTCACAGTTTATGTTATCATGTCCTGACATGCTCAACCTGACAACCGTGCATATTAGCAATAGCTCTGCAACGTAGAATCCTTTGCAACGAGATTCCTCTTAAAGCTAACATATCCAGAACACACCATTGTTTGATTTTACCGAGAAATAATTATTTGAAACATTTGACCTAGACTGGATATAATATGCAAATTTAAACACCAGTATTCATTCTCGCCCTGAAGTAACCAATAGTTTACCTAATGTTAGAAATTTAACCGTTTACTGTGTTGTGTCTGAACCCTTGAGCAATTATGTTATTTTTTTATTTTTTATCTTGCAAAGATACACGAGGGTTATCTGCGTTAGCCGTCCCTAATTTAGCAGTGTAAGACGAGAGGGAAGGCAGCTAGTCATAATCACCCACCGCCAACTCTTGAGCTACTCTTTTACCAATGAATAGTGGGATTGACCGTCACATTATAACGACTCCACGACTGAAAGGGCAAGCATGTTTAGTATGACGGGTTTCGAACCCTCGACATTCTGATTACCAGTCGAGTACCTTAACCACTTGCCTATGCTGGGCCAGCACTCAACTAATTCTTTGTGAGCAAAGTAACTTATTTTATTGTTTTGTTAGTTTTCGTGAGTTTCAAGTTTTAGGCTTCATGAAAAAATATTCTTCGTTCGTTTCAGCATTATTAAATAGAAAAGAAAGCGCGGGTAAACCGTATATTGAAAAACAAAACAAAACAAGAGAATAAATTACACATAATAAATCCCTCGGTGTAAAATTACTACAGAAAAATAAAAGAATTCTGATTAAATATGTCCGATAAGGATGCGGCGCTCTGTCTTGTGTCTTATCAACTGTTCTTGATTGTGGGTTTCGTAGCTTAGCCAACCCCAGTGGAATAATAAATCAATACTCCATGACTGTAACATTTGTATTTGCCGAAGAACCACTTGAGGACAAAAGATACCGAAATAATAAAGAAAATAAATTTAGTTTCAGATTGTTTTGGTCACCTAAACCACCTAATGATTGATTGTCTTTAACACTTCTGTTCCTTGAAATTCGTCTGCCACATGAACTGCTACAAGAAACCATCAGTTGAAAAACTATAACAACTCCTTCTTACAAACCGATACCTCATTCGTCTCTTGTGAGTACAACTTTGGTTTGTTTAGAGCAAAGCCTCGTGTCTCCTTTTTACATTGTAACTTTCCACGCTTACCGTCCTTTCACTCTTGCGTGGGAACCGTAAATAGAAGTCTATAGACTCAAACTAAAACATATATAAGATTTAAACAGACAACATTTGGATTCGGAGTCTTGAGATTACCGTCAGTCTCAGAAGGCCAAGCTAGTTTTGTGGTGTCACGCCTCTCCATATAACATGACAATGTGTTCCTTCCAATATCGTGATCCTAAAGGTAATGTGTCTCTCAACACTTTTCGTCTCCATCTAAAACATAGCTCATATTTGTCAATACCTCACCTACTTTATTTATAAATGTTTACTGTTAAACACAAAGCTATACAATGGGCTATTTACACTATGCGCACTACGTGTATCGAAACCCCAATTTTTAGCTTCGAAAGTTAGAGACTTACTGCTGAGTAGCTTCTTTATTTAGACACAACACTGCACACTATAAGGTTAACGTTACTGTGTGTAACAAGTAAAAACACCAGATGTCACCACATGTTCTATGACAATTACATTGGTCTCTGCCCAGCAAAGGGCAGTTTGAAACTCTTTGTTAACGTGAAGATGATCTAAGAAGGTCAAAATCTTGTTCTGTAATTTATTGTAATTAAAGTTTTAATACCAACTGTCTTTCGAATACTTATTGTACTTATCAATCTGTTTATTCAAATGAAACACGTGTTTACCAAATGAAACACATGTTTACTAAATGATACACATGTTTACCAAATGAAACACATGTTTACCAATATTTTTATCCAACTGAAGTTTATCTAATTACAGAATATTATGTGTAACATTAAAATAAAACCATTATATTTTAAACTGCTGGTATTTGGTCATTTCAACCAAAACCACACACGTATAAAACGGTCAAGTCAGAGAGTCCTGAGTTCAATCATAAACTCAAAGTCATAACTGGTGGTCCGAGAGTTGCACCCAACGACTACGTCTCCACTCTTAACCCTCCCTATAAAGACTGACTGGAACGTTTATAACGAGTCCAACAGCATATCGCGGATCGAACCTTCAACCCCACTGTAAATTAAATAGTGCATTACTTAATATATAAAAAAATTAATTGAATCCGGTGTTGTTTAGATATCTTTTAAGTCGAAACTGTACTAAATATATACAGTACCGTGTGGGTTTCTTACGAAGATACGGTGAAATTGCTTTATGCTAATATAACTTTTGCTACTTACTATAATTTATTATGATTAAATATAGCAACAATTTATTAACGTAAAATTAATTTCATATGTGAGGTATTTAAGAGAAAAGAAACTCATGGTTCAAAACATAATTAATTAGGTTTCAAAATTTGGAGAACAATATGCTAACTATCCATGTATTTAAAATCTTTGGTAGGTAATAAATAATATAGTGTTACGAGAATTTCTTCAATATTTCTTTCTGTTTGATAATCGCGTAAATATGGATTTGACGGAGATCCGTAGACAAGTGCATTTATAGAAAGTTCTGGTGATGAAAGGTTAGAAGTAGTCCCACAGATTAACATGTACGTAATATTCAAACCTAAAATAAATTGAACATGTTAAGTGTTGTAACGTTTCAGGACTTGGTTATCAGCGTGATCCAAACAAAGAAAACTTGTTAGCTGCAACATTTCGTTTATCTAAATACCATTCAAATGTTGATCCAAAGAAAATTTTAATATTTATCAAATAAGTCATCCTTACATTATATCTGTCATACCACTGAATTCATTCTTTTATTATAAGTCACACCAATTGACCCATCCTTGTATAATATCCGTCACACCAACTGACAGATCCTTACATTGCATCTGTCACAGTAATTGAAAAATCCTTACATTGTATCCGTCACACCACTTAACCCATCCTTGTATAATATCTGTCACACCAATTGACATATTCTCACATTGTATCTGTCACACCAATTGACAGATCCTACATCATATCTCTCACACCAATTGACATATATTCACATTGTATCTGTCAAACCAATTGACATATTTTCACATTGTATCTGTCACACCAATTGACAGATCCTACATTATATCTCTCACACCAATTGACATATTTTCACATTGTATCTGTCACACCAATTGACAGATCCTACATTATATCTCTCACACCAATTGACATATTTTCACATTGTATCTGTCACACCAATTGACAGATCCTTACATTATATCTCTCACACCAATTGACATATTCTCACATTGTATCTGTCACACCAATTGACAGATCCTTACATTATATCTGTCACACCAATTGACATATTCTCACATTGTATCTGTCACACCAATTGACAGATCCTTACATTATATCTCTCACACCAATTGACATATTCTCACATTGTATCTGTCACACCAATTGACAGATCCTACATTATATCTGTCACATCAGTTGACCCGTCATTGTATTATATCTGTCACGCCAATTGACAGATCCTTGTCTGATCAACAGTGACAAGACAATACAACATGTGACTCGTTATGTGTCAGTTCAAGATTAACAAGACAATACAACATGTGACTCGTTATAAGTCTGACCAACAGTGACAAGACAATACAATCTGTGACTTGTTATGTGACTGATTAACAGTGACAAGAAAATACAACCTGTGACTCATTACATGTCTGATCAACAATGACAAGACAATACAACCTGTGACTCATTATGTGACTGATCAACAGTGACAATACAATACAACCTGTGACTAGTTATGTGACTGATCAACAGTGACAATACAATACAACCTGTGACTAGTTATGTGACTGATCAACAGTGACAAAAAGTACAACCAATGACTTGTTATGTGACTGATCAACAGTGACAAGACAATACAACATGTGACTTGTTATGTGTCAGATCAACATTAACAACACAATACAACATGTGACTCGTTGTGTGTCTGACTGTAAGGTATTTTTTATGTTTTATGTTTTTCGTAGACTAAACGCAACAGAAAAACTCAGATAACAGCTTGTATAATTTATTACACTAAACTATTAACAAATATAACAGATATAACATAAATTATATAATAACAGTGACAGATATTAAGTTACAACATTCGAAATTAATTACAAAACAAAATAATACTAGTTTCAACCTTCAAAATTAATCACAATACAAAATGGTACTGGCCTGTATCTAATATAATGATCTAAAATGAAAGTCTCAAATTCCAGTCTAGGGTGTGAATTTGGTCCCACGAAGAAATTCCGAAGCTTAAATGAAGAAGTTCAGAAACAGTTCACAGTTCAATAAATTCGCCGACTCTCAGCACAAGCAGTAATTCAGATGAATCGTAGAGATTGACGAAATAAAATCACAGCTTCCGTAGATCTAACTTCAGTCACAAATCCAAGTTGAATAATCACAGCAAACACTTAATCTTTCTCAAATAACTGACTCTCTTCTTTTGGAATGAAACTAATGTCTGACTCTTTTCTCTCTCTCGCATCTTCGTCTGTTTATATATTGTAGGCCTAGACCCCTCGAATAACCGCGAAATTTCTACAGGTCTCCAGAGCAATCTGTCCGTTCTTGCACGAGACTACACGTCTAGACACGAAGTCGCCAGCACTTCATTTACAAACATATGATTGGTCTACTTAATTCAAGAAAATTCTAAATGTTACCCTAATTGAATAACAACATATTTTATTAGTTTAAACTTCGAAACAATAAGAAAAATATGGAAACATAGATAATAGAAATGAAAATCCAAACAAAACACGACATGTTGTCGTTTACAAAATATTTACACGACATTTACATAACACTCTCCCCCTTAAAAGTAAAAAAAAAGTTTGAGCATGTGAAAACCTTTTTTTTTGTTTAACTTATTATACATAACATTGAACTAAGAAACAGATTTTAGTCAACCGATAATTATAAAAAACACTGAACCACTTAATTACCGTGAAAACGCATCTGCTATGACATTGTCCGAACCACGGATATGATTAATGGACACATTGTATTGCTGCAAAATAATACTCCACCTGAGTAACCTTTGATTTTTGTTTTTCATTTTGATCACGAACACGAATGGATTATGGTCGGTGTAAACATTAACAATCAATGGTGAAGAACACAAATAAACATCAAAATGTTGTAAAGCTAACAACAAGGCAAGTGCTTCTTTCTCAATTGTTAAATAGTTTCTTTGGTGCTTATCAAGTTTTCTTGAAAAGTAACACACAGGGTGGTCAACACCATTTTGCTCTTGCAACAACACAGCACCAACACCAACGTCACCCGCATCTACAGAAAGCTTAAATGGTTTGTCAAAATCGGGAGCTTTGAGGATTAGAGCATTCATGAGCATGATCTTTATCCTTTCAAAGGCAGTCTGGCAATTTTGATTCCAAGAAAATTTTACATTCTTTTTTGGTAAGGCTGTTAAAGGTGCAGCCATATCAGAAAAATTTGGACAAAATTTCCTATAATATCCTGCCATGCCCAAGAATCTCATAATACCTCTTTTATTCGTCGGCTCTGGATACTCCGCTATTGCCTGTACCTTAGTTCGGATAGGCTTCACTTTACCCCGACTAATTTCATGGCCTAACTACACAACTGTTGCTTTACCGAAGTCGCTTTTTAACAGGTTAATAGTCAACTGAACCTCGGAACACCTCTCAAAGAATGCACGAATGTGACTTAAATGCTCAGACCAGTCACTGCTTACCACCAGTACATCATCAATGTGAACATACACATTTTCTAATCCTGCGATGACATGATTCATCAACCTTTGAAATGTTGCACCAGAGTTTCTCATGCCAAATAGCATAACTTTGTATTGGTACAAACCATCGGGTGTTATAAAAGCTGAAATTTCTCTTGCTTGAGGAGTTAAAGGTAGTTGCCAATAACCTTTGAGTAGGTCAAATTTGGTAAGGTACTTTGAGTTACCTACACGGTCAATACAATCATCCATCCGAGGAACAGGATATGAATCAGTCTTGGTCACATCATTAACCCTTCTGAAATCTGTACAGAACCTAACTGAGCCATCAGACTTTGGTACCAAGATACAAGGTGAACTCCAATTACTATTTGACAACTCAATGAAATCATTTTCAAGCATGTATTGTACCTCTGACCTGATTTTTGACAATTTCACAGGATTGGCCCGATATGGATGTTGTTTTATTGGTCGAGTGTTCTCAATAACAACATCATGTTTTATGACATTGATTCCACCAGGAACATCAGGGAACAAATGAGCAAACTCTAAAATCAAACCTCTCAACTCTTGACTTTGTTGTTGGGTTAAATGATTGAGTTTTTCATCTAAGTTTGCTAATACATGTGAGTTTTTGAGTTTAACATGAGTGTCTGGAATGCTATTTTCTATAATTTCAGGAGGAGAAGAAGGAGGATCATGATCTTCATTCACACCACTTGTCACGTTCACAGGAACAGCATTCGACACGTTTGTTTTCTTTTGCACATAATAGGGTTTCAACATATTGATATGACAAAGCTGTTTGCTTTTCCACCGATCAGGGGTAGTGATCACATAGTTTAGATCATTAATTTTCTTTTCAATTGAATAAGGTCCAAAATATTTAGCTTGAAGTAAAGAGCTTGATGTAGGCAACAAAACTAGTACATGGTCACCAACATTAAAAGATCGCTTCCTGGCCCTTTTGCCACACCAGGTTTTCATCTCTTCCTGAGAAGACTTCTGGTTTTCCCTGGCAACATTAAAAGCATTGTGCAATCTGGTTTTGAAATCAGAGACATAACTCAACAAGCTAATTTGTGAGTTATTATCCTCCAGCCATTTCTCCTTAACCAACTTCAATGGACCGCGAACTGAGTGACCATAAACCAACTCGAAAGGGCTAAATCCAGTAGACTCTTGAACAACCTCACGAACTGCAAACAACAACAAGGGAACACCCTCATCCCAGTCCTTTGAATGCTCGTGGCGGTACTTTCTAAGCATGGCTTTTAGAGTTTGGTGAATAACATTCCACTCTTCATCAGCAGCAACGTCAGTAGGTCTGTATTTTCTCATTAACACACCTGACTTCTGGTAGTAACAAATAGGGACAGTTCCTATTTCATTTTCATCAACGGCATGTTGCAGAAGAGAACGAGTTTCAGGATCATTGTCCTGTTCCTCAATAAGTTTGTTTCGATGAAGAGAGTCGAAAAATGTCTTAGAGTCATCAGTATAACTTAAAGTTAAGTCAAAAATCTCATCGATGTAAGACATGAATGTATCAGATAAAGAGAAATCCTTTTTGGACTCCTGAGAACGTGTTTGAGAACGAGTAACAGCACAGGCAGGAAAAACTTCAGGAAACTCTTCAACGAGTTGCTCTGTACTGGGGTTAATAAATGGTGCTTCAACAACACGAACCTCTGGTACCACCTTACTACCAGCCAAATCATTCCCCAAAAGCATAGACACACCTTCAACAGGCAATGAGGCTTTAATACCCACAGTCACTGGGCCTGAGACTAATTCCAAATGTAAATCCAATCTATGAAGAGGAATAGAAACGACGCCACCTTCTACACCAGAAATGAGCACATTGGCCCCAACAAATGACTTTTCAGAAAACGGAAGTACACTTTCCAAAATCAAACTCTGAAAAGCTCCAGTATCCCGCAGGATTTTAATTGGTTGTAGACGTGAATCGCCAACAAAAGAAAGAAAACCGTCGGTGATGAAAGGCTTAAATTTGTCCTCAACAAGATTTTCAGGTACATCAATAACATTGGGCTTAGAATCCACAGTGGACTGGACAGGGTCAAAATCATTGGGAACCAATGATGTATCCAACGAGGGCGAAATGAAACTATGGGGTGATGGCTTGTTTTTGAGCTTATAGCACTCAGAAATCAGATGGCCAGGTTTCTTACAATAAGCACATGTTTTGGATGAGAATGACACGTCATGGGTAGATGACGAGCTTTGAGAATAAGATGGAGTCTTCGTTTGAGAATTAGAAGTTTGCTCTTTTTTGTCTCTGTCGACATTTGCATAATATTTGAATGAGTTATTGGGTTTCTTTGCTGTGTGATTTGTTTTGCTTTTGTATGAGAAATCTTTGTGAGTCAAAGCATACTTGTCTGCCAAGACAGCAGCATCATGAATTTTGGAAGCTTTTTGTTCATCAATATAAGTTTTTAGCTCTACGGGAATACATCTTTTAAACTCTTCGACTAACATGTGTTCTCTGAGTTTTCTATAATCATCTTTAATTTCTCTGGAGTGATTTCACCTGTCGAACAGAGTTTCTTTTTTACGAGCAAATTAGACATAAGTTTGGCTGCCAAACTTTTTCTAACCACGAAATTTTTGTCTGTATGCCTCTGGCACCAATTCATATGCATTCAAAATGCAATTTTTGACGTGCTCGTAATCATAACTTTGCTCGGCCGTGAGTTTGGAAAATACTTCCTGAGCTTTTCCCTTAAGAACACTATGAAGTAATACTGTCCAATATTCGGGAAGCCATTTTAGCCTAAGGGCCAATTTTTCAAATTACTGAAAATATTTATCTACGGCTTTTTCATTGAATGGAGGTACTAAACGAATTTGTTTGGAAGCATCAAAATTATCAAACCGCATTTGGACAACCTTTTCTTCTGTCTGTGCCTTTCTCATACTGATTTCTTTATCAGCTTTAATGCGTTCTATTTGTATTTCGGCATCAAGGCGTTTGTTTTCTTGTTCTGCCTCAATACGTTTTTGTTCTGCCTCAAGTCGTTTGGTTTCTTTTTCTGCCTCAAGACGTTTGCTTTCAATTTCTAAACGAAATTTCATTTCCATTTCCATTTTTTTTTATTCTAAATCTGGGTCAAAATGAGCGCAGGCAATTGTTGTGCAACTTTTTGAGGTAATACTTTTTGGCTGACCAAATGTTCAACAATAATTTGTTTAATATCTGCTTTCTTCATTGATTGCATCACTTCTAAATTAAAATGTTTACCAACATCAAGCAATTCAGAATTTTTAATTCACTGATTATTTCGAAAGAGGGATTCTGATTAAATTCGTTTATAAAATCTTCAAGTTGGAATACCATTTTGAACATACAAGCTGCCTATCTGTATAGAATATAAATCTTATTTAATAATAAAATTAAATTGTTTGTTTGATATCCCGGACGAGCCCCCACTTTTCTGTTACGAATTTTTTATGTTTTATGTTTTTCGTAGACTAAACGCAACAGAAAAACTCAGATAACAGCTTGTATAATTTATTACACTAAACTATTAACAAATATAACAGATATAACATAAATTATGTAATAAAAGTGACAGATATTAAGTTACAACATTCGAAATTAATTACAAAGCAAAATAATACTAGTTTCAACCTTCAAAATTAATCACAATACACAATGGTACTGGCCTGTATCTACTATAATGATCTAAAATGAAAGTCTCAAATTCCAGTCTAGGGTGAGAATTTGGTCCCACGAAAAAATTCCGAAGCTTAAATGAAGAAGTTCAGAAACAGTTCACAGTTCAATAAATTCGCCGACTCTCAGCACAAGCAGTAATTCAGATGAATCGTAGAGATTGACGAAATAAAATCACAGCTTCCGTAGATCTAACTTCAGTCACAAATCCAAGTTGAATAATCACAGCAAACACTTAATCTTTCTCAAATAACTGACTCTCTTCTTTTGGAATAAAACTAATGTCTGACTCTCCTTTTTTCTTTCTTCGAATAAAATTGATGTCTGTCTCTCTTTTCTCTCTCGCATCTTCGTCTGTTTATATATTGTAGGCCTAGACCCCTCAAATAACCGCGAACGTTCTACAGATCTCCTGAGCAGTAAGCGCATGTCCGTTCTTCCACAAGTCTACACGTCTAGATACGAATTCACCAGCACTTCATTTACAAACATATGATTGGTCTACTCAATTCAAGAAAATTTTAAATGTTACCATGAATAAATGACAACATATTTTATTAGTTAAAACTTCGAAACAATATTATAAATATGGAAACATATATAATAGAAATAATAATCCAAACACAACACGACATGTTCTCGTTTACAAAATGTTTACACTAACCAACAGTGAAAATATAATACAACCTAAAACTTGTTATGTGACTAATCAACAGTGACAAGAAAATACAACCTCTGACTCATCACGTGTCTGATCAACAGTGACAAGACAATACAACCTGTGACTCATTATGTGACTGATCAACAGTGACAAAACAATACAATCTGTGACTTGTTATGTGACGTATCAACAGTAAAAAGAAAATACAACTTGTGGCTCATTATGTGTCTGATCAACAGTGACAAGACAACACAACCTGTGACTTGTTATGTGACTAATCAACAATGACAAGAAAATACAACCCATGACATGTTATGTGACTGATCAATAGTGACAAGACAATACAACCTATGACTTCTTATGTGGATGATCAACAGTAAAAACACAATACAACCTGTGACTTGTTATGTCACTGATCAAAGGTGAAAAGACAATTCAACATGTGACTTGTTATATTTTAGTTAGAGATTAACAAGACAATACAACCCGTGACTTGTTATGTGACTGATCAAAAGGAACAAAACAATACAACATAGGACTCGTTATGTTTCAGATCAACTTTAACAAGAAAAAACAACATGTGACTTGTGTTGTGACTGATCAACAGTGACAAGAAAATATACCCTATGACCTGTTATGTGACTGAACAACAGTGAAAATACAATACAACCTTTGACTTGTAATGTGACTGATCAACAGTGACAAGACAATACAACATAGGACTCGTTATGTGTAAGATCAAGATTAACAAGACAATACAACCTGTGACTCATTACGTGTCTGATCAATAGTGACAAGAAAATACAACCTTTGACTCATTACCTGTCTGATAAACAGTGACAACAATATAAAGCCCGTGACTCATTAGGTGACTGATCATTAGTGACAATACAATACAACCTGTGACTTCCTACGTGACTGATCAACAATGACAATACAATTCAACCTGTGACATTTTATGTGACTCATCAACGGTGACAAGACAATACAACCCTTGATTTCTTATGTGACTGATCAACAGTGACAATAAAATACAACCTGTGACTCATTACGTGACTGATCAACAGTGACAATACAATAGAACCTGTGACTTGTTATGTGACTGATCAACAGTGACAAGAAAATACAACATGTGACTTGTTATGTCACTGATCAACAGTGACAAGACAATACAACATGTGAATCGTCACGTGACTGATCTACAGTGACATTACAATACAACCTGTGACTCACTACGTGTCTGATCAATAGTGACAAGACAATACAACCTGTGACTCACTACGTGTCTGATCAATAGTGACAAGACAATACAACCTGTGACTTCCTATGTGACTGATCAACAATGACAATACAATTCAACCTGTGACTTTTTATGTGACTCATCAACGGTGACAAGACAATACAACCCTTGACTTCTTATGTGACTGATCAACAGTGACAAGAAAATACAACCTGTGACTCATTACGTGACTGATCAACAGTGACAGTACAATAGAACCTGTGAATTGTTATGTGACTGATCAACAGTGTCAAGAAAATACAACATGTGACTTGTTATGTCAATGATCAACAGTGACAAGACAATACAACATGTGACTCGTCACGTGACTGATCAACAATGACAATACAATACAACCTGTGACTCACTACGTGTCTGATCAATAGTGACAAGACAATACAACCTGTGACTTGTTATGTGACTGATCAACAGTGACAAGACAATACAACATAGGACTCGTTATGTGTAAGATCAAGATTAACAAGAGAATACAACATGTGACTCGTTATGTGTCTGACAAACAGTTACAATACAATACAACCTGTGACTCTTCACGTTTCTGATCAATAGTGACAAGAAAATACAACCTTTGACTCATTACGTGTCTGATAAACAGTGACAACAATATAAAGCCCGTGACTCATTAGGTGACTGATCATTAGTGAAAATACAATACAACCTGTGACATCCTATGTGACTGATCAACAATGACAATACAATTCAACCTGTGACTTTTTATGTGACTCATCAACGGTGACAAGACAATACAACCCTTGACTTCTTATGTGATTGATCAACAGTGACAAGAAAATACAACCTGTGACTCATTACGTGACTGATCAACAGTGACAATAATATAGAACCTGTGACTTTTTATGTGACTGATCAACAGTGACAAGAAAATACACATGTGACTTGTTATGTCACTGATCAACAGTGACAAGACAATACAACATGTGACTCATCACGTGACTGATCAACAGTGACAATACAATACAACCTGTGACTCACTACGTGTCTGATCAATAGTGACAAGACAATACAACTTGTGACTTGTTATGTGACTGATCTTCAGTGACAAGACAATACAACATAGGACTCGTTCTGTGTAAGATCAAAACAAACAAGACAATACAACATGTGACTTGTGTTGTGGCTGATCAACAGTGACAAGAAATTATAACCTATGAGTTTTTGTGACTGATCAACAGTGACAATACAATACAACCTTTGACTTGTTATGTGACTGATAAAAAGTGACAAGACAATAAAACAAGTGACTCGATATGTGTCTTACCAACAGTGACAAGAAAATACAACCTGTGATTCATTACGTGTCTGATCAACAGTGACAAGACAATATAAGCTGTGATTAATTTAGTGTCTACTCATTAATGACAAGAAAATACAATACCTATGACTTGTTATGTGACTGATCAACAGTGAGGAGACAATACAACCTATGACTTGATATGTGACTGATCAACAGTGACAAGAAAATATAACCCATGAGAAATTATGTGACTGATCAACAGTGACAATACAATACAACCTTTGACTTGTAATGTGACTGATCAACAGTGACAAGACAATACAACAAGTGACTCGTTATGTGTCAGATAAAGATTAACAAGACAACACAACATGTGAATAGTTATGTGCCTGACCAATAAAGACAATGCAATACAACATGTAATTTGTTATGTGACTGATCAACAGTGACAAGACAATACAACATGTGACTCGTCACGTGACTGATCAACAATGACAATACAATACAACCTGTGACTCACTACGTGTCTGATCAATAGTGACAAGACAATACAACCTGTGACTTGTTATGTGACTGATCAACAGTGACAAGACAATACAACATAGGACTCGTTATGTGTAAGATCAAGATTAACAAGAGAATACAACATGTGACTCGTTATGTGTCTGACAAACAGTTACAATACAATACAACCTGTGACTCTTCACGTTTCTGATCAATAGTGACAAGAAAATACAACCTTTGACTCATTACGTGTCTGATAAACAGTGACAACAATATAAAGCCCGTGACTCATTAGGTGACTGATCATTAGTGAAAATACAATACAACCTGTGACATCCTATGTGACTGATCAACAATGACAATACAATTCAACCTGTGACTTTTTATGTGACTCATCAACGGTGACAAGACAATACAACCCTTGACTTCTTATGTGATTGATCAACAGTGACAAGAAAATACAACCTGTGACTCATTACGTGACTGATCAACAGTGACAATAATATAGAACCTGTGACTTTTTATGTGACTGATCAACAGTGACAAGAAAATACACATGTGACTTGTTATGTCACTGATCAACAGTGACAAGACAATACAACATGTGACTCATCACGTGACTGATCAACAGTGACAATACAATACAACCTGTGACTCACTACGTGTCTGATCAATAGTGACAAGACAATACAACTTGTGACTTGTTATGTGACTGATCTTCAGTGACAAGACAATACAACATAGGACTCGTTCTGTGTAAGATCAAAACAAACAAGACAATACAACATGTGACTTGTGTTGTGGCTGATCAACAGTGACAAGAAATTATAACCTATGAGTTTTTGTGACTGATCAACAGTGACAATACAATACAACCTTTGACTTGTTATGTGACTGATAAAAAGTGACAAGACAATAAAACAAGTGACTCGATATGTGTCTTACCAACAGTGACAAGAAAATACAACCTGTGATTCATTACGTGTCTGATCAACAGTGACAAGACAATATAAGCTGTGATTAATTTAGTGTCTACTCATTAATGACAAGAAAATACAATACCTATGACTTGTTATGTGACTGATCAACAGTGAGGAGACAATACAACCTATGACTTAAAATGTGACTGATCAACAGTGACAAGAAAATATAACCCATGAGAAATTATGTGACTGATCAACAGTGACAATACAATACAACCTTTGACTTGTAATGTGACTGATCAACAGTGACAAGACAATACAACAAGTGACTCGTTATGTGTCAGATAAAGATTAACAAGACAACACAACATGTGAATAGTTATGTGCCTGACCAATAAAGACAATGCAATACAACATGTAATTTGTTATGTGACTGATCAACAGCGACAAGAAAATACAACCCGTGATTCATTACGTGTCTGATGAACACTGACAAGACAATACAACTTGTGACTTTTTATGCGACTGAAAAACAGTGACAAGAAAATACAACCTGTAACTCATTACGTGTCTGATCAACAGTGAGAAGACAATGCAACATGTGACTTGTTATGCGACTGATCAACAGTGACAAAACAATACAACGTGTGACTCGTAATGTGTCTGACCAACAGTGAGAAGAAAATACAACATGTGAATCGTTATATGACTGATCAACAGTGACAAGACAATACAACTTGTGACTCATTCGGTGTGTGATCAACAGTGACAAGAAAATACATCCTGTGACTCGTTACGTGTCTGATCAACAGTGACAAGACAATTCAACATGTGACTCGTTATGTGTCAGATCAAGATTAACAAGACAACACAACATGTGACTAGTTATGTGCCTGACCAATAAAGACAATGCAATACAACATGTAAGTTGTTATGTGACTGATCAAAAGCGACAAGAAATTACATCCTGTGACTCATTACGTGTCTGATAAACAGTGGCAATACAATACAACCTGTGACTCATTACGTGTCTGATAAACAGTGGCAATACAATACAACCTGTGACTCATTATGTGACTGATCAACAGTGGCAATACAATACAACCTGTGTCTTTTTATGTGACTGATCAACAGTGACAATACAATACAACCTGTGACTTGTTATGTGACTGATCAACGGTGACAAGACAATACAAAATGTGACTTGATATGTGCCTTAATCAACAGTGAAGGGAAAATACAACCTGTGACTTCTTATCTAACTGATGAACAGTGACACGAAAATACAAACTGTGACTGGTTAGGTGCCTGATCAACAGTGGCAAGACAAAACTACCTGTGACTTGTTATGTGACTGATCAACAGTGACAAGAAAATACAACCTGTGACTTGTTATGTGACTGATCAAAAGGGACAAGACAATACAACATAGGGCTCGTTATGCGTCAGATCAACACTAAAAAGAATACAACAAGTGATTTGTTATGTGACTCATCAACAGTGACAAGAAAATATAACCTATGAATTGTTATGTAACTGATCAACGGTGACAAGACAATTCAAAATGTGACTTCTTATGTGACTGATCAACAGTGACAAGACAATACAACCTGTGACTTGTTATGTGACGGATCAACAGTAAAAAGAAAATACAACTTGTGGCTCATTACGTGTCTGATCAACAGTGACAAGACAACACCACCTGTGACTTGTTAAGTGACTCATCAACAGTGACAAGAAAATATAACCCATGATATGTTATGTGATTGATCAATAGTGACAAGACAATACAACCTATGACTTCTTATGCGAAGGATCAACAGTAAAAATACAATACAACCTGTGACTTGTTATGTGACTGATCAAAGGTGACAAGACAATTCAACATATGACTCGTTATATTTTAGTTAGAAATTAACAAGACAATACAACCCGTGACTTGTTATGTGACTGATCAAAAGGAACAAAAATATACAACATAGGACTCGTTATGTGTCACATCAACTTTAACAAGACAAAACAACATGTGACTTGTGTTGTGACTGATCAACAGTGACAAGAAAATATAACCTATGAGCTGTTTTTGACTGATCAACAGTGATAATACAATCCACCCTTTGACTTGTTATGTGACTGATACACCGGGACATAACAATACAACATAACACTCTTTATGTGTCAGATCATTTTAACAAGTCAATACAACATGTGACTCGTATGTGTCGGACAAATAGTGATAATACAATACATCCTGTGACTTGTTATGTGACTTATCAACAGTGAAAAGAAAATACAACCTGTGTCTCATTACGTGTCTGATAAACAGTGACAAAAATATAAAGCCCGTGACTCATTAGGTGACTGATCATTAGTGACAATACAATACAACCTGTGACTTCCTATGTGACTGATCAACAGTGACAATACAATTCAACCTGTGACTTTTTATGTGACTGATCAACGGTGACAAAACAATACAACCTGTGACTTGTTATGTGACTGATCAACAGTGACAAGAAAATACAACATGTGACTTGTTATGTCACTGATCAACAGTGACAAGACAATACAACATGTGACTCGTCACGTGACTGATCAACAGTGACAATACAATACAACCTGTGACTCACTACGTGTCTGATCAATAGTGATAAGACAATACAACCTGTGACTTGTTATGTGACAAGACAATTCAAAATGTGACTCGTTATGTGTCTGACCAATAGCGACAATGCAATATAACCTGTGACTTGTTATGTGACTGATCGATAGCGACAAGAAAATACAACCTGTGACTCATTACGTGTCTAATCAACAGGGACAAGAAAATACAACTTGCGACTCGTTACGTGACTCATCAACAGTGACAAGAGAACAAAACCTGTGACTCATTACGTGTCTGATCAACAGTGAGAAGACAATGCAACATGTGACTTGTTATGCGACTGATCAACAGTGACAAAACAATACAACGTGTGACTCGTTATGTGTCTGACCAACAGTGACAAGAAAATACAACATGTGAATCGTTATGTGACAGATCAACAGTGACAAGACTTTACAACATGTGACTCATTCGGTGTGTGATCAACAGTGACAAAAAATACAACCTCTGACTCATTACGTGTCTGATCAACAGTGACAAAACAATACAACCTGTGATTTATTATGTGACTGATCAACAGTGACAATACAATACTACCTGTGACTCATTACGTGTCTAATAAAGAGTGACAAGAAAATACAACCTGTGACTTGTTATGTGACGGAACAACAGTAAAAAGAAAATACAACTTGTGGCTCTCTACGTGTCTGATCAACAGTGACAAGACAACACAACCTGTGACTTGTTACGTGACTCTTCAACAGCGACAAGAAAATACAACCTATGACTCATTACGTGTCTGATCAACAGTGACAAGACAATATAACCTGTGACTCATTATGTGTCTAATCAACAGTGACAAGAAAATACAACACCTATCACTTGTTATGTGACTGATCAACAGTGACAAGACAATGCAACCTTTGACTTGATATGTGACTGATCAACAGTGACACGAAAATATATCCCATGACCTGTTATGTGACTGATCAACAGTGAAAATACAATACAACCTTTGACTTGTAATGTGACTGATCAACAGTGACAAGACAATACAACTTAGGACTCGTTATGTGTAAGATCAAGATTAACAAGACAATACAACATGTGACTCGTTATGTGTCTAACCAATAGTGACAATGCAATACAACCAGTGACTTGTTATATGACTGATCAACAGTGACAAGAAAATACACTCTGTGACTCATTACGTGTCTGATAAACAGTGACAGGAATATAAAGCCCGTGACTCATTAGGTGACTGATCATTAGTGGCAATACAATACAACCTGTGTCTTCCTATGTGACTGATCAACAGTGACAATACAATTCAACCTGTGACTTGTTATGTGACTGATCAACAGTGACAAGAAAATACAACCTGTCACTCGTTACATGCTGATTAAAAGTGACAAAACAAAACAACCTGTAACTTTTTATGTGACTGATCAACAGTGAGAATACAATAGAACCTGTGACTTTGATATGTGACTGATCAACAATGACAAAAAAATACAACATATGACTTGTTATGTCACTGATCAACAGTGACAATACAATACAACCTGAGACTCACTACGTGTCTGATCAATAGTGACAAGACAATACAACCTGTGACTTGTTATGTGACTGATCAACAGTGACAAAACAATACAACATAGGACTCGTTCTGTGTAAGATCAAGATTAACAAGACAATACAATCTGTGACTCATTACGTGTCTGATCAATAGTGACAAGACAAAACAACCTGTAACTTTTTATGTGACTGATCAACAGTGACAAAACAATACATTATGTGATTCGTTATGTGTCTTACCAACAGTGACAATACAATACAACTTGTGACTCATTACGTATCTGATCAACAGTGACAAGAAAATACAACCTTTGATTCATAACGTGTCTGATCAAAAGTGACAAGAAAATACAACCTATGAATTGTTATGTTACTGATCAACAATCACAATGCAATACAACCTGTGACTTGTTATGTGACTGATCAATACTAACATAAAAATACAACATGTGACTTGTTATGTGACTGATCAACAGTGACAAGACGATACAACATATGACTCGTTATGTGTCTGACCAATAGTGACAATGCAGAACAGCCAGTGACTTGTTATGTGACTGATACCCCGTTACAAGAAAATACAAACTGTGACTCATTACGTGTCTGATCAACAGTGACAAGAAAATATAACCTGTGACCTATTATGTGACTGATCAACAGTGACAAAACAATTCAACATGTCACTCGTTATGTGTCAGATCAAGATTAAAAAGATAATACATGTTACTCGTTATGTGTCTCACTAACAGTGACAATGCAATAAAACCTGTCATTTGTTATGTGACTTATCAACAGCGACGATAAAATACAACATTTGACTCATTACGTGTCTGATGAACAGTGACAAAACAATACAACCTGTCACTCGTTATGTGACTGATCAACAGTGACAATACAATACAACCTGAGACTTGTTATGGGACTGATCAACAGTAAGAAGACAATACAACCTGTGATTTGTTATGTGACTGACCAACAGTGACAATAAAATACAACATGTGACTCATTACGTGTTTGATCAACAGTGACAAGAAAATACAACCTGTGACTTTTTACGAGACTGATCAACAGTGACAATACAATACAACCAGTGTCTCATTACGTGTCTGATGAACACTGACCAGACAATACAATTTGTGACTTTTTATGCGACTGATTAACAGTGACAAAAAAATACAACCTGTGACTCATTACGTGTCTGATCAACAGTGAGAGGTCAATGCAACATGTGACTTGTTATGTCACTGATCAACAGTGACAATACAATACAACCTGAGACTCACTACGTGTGTGATCAATAGTGACAAGACAATACAACATGTCAATCGTTATGTGACTCATCATCAGTGACAAGACAATACAACCTGTGACTCGTTAGGTGACTGATCAACAATGACAAGAAATTACATCCTTTGACTCGTTACTGTCTGATTAACAGTTTCAAGACAATTCAACATGTAACTCGTTATGTGTCAGATCAAGATTAACAAGACAATACAACATGTGACTCGTTATGTGTTTGACCAATAGTGACAATGCAATACAACCAGTGACTTGTTATGTGACTGATCAACAGCTACAAAAAATACAACCTGTGACTCATTACTTGACTGATTAACAGTGACAAGAAAATACAACCTATGACTTCTTATGTGACTGATCAACAATCACAATACAATACAACCTATGACTTGTTATGTGACTGATGAACAGTGACAAGAAAATACAACATGTGACTTGTTATGCGACTGATCAACAGCTAAAAGAAAATACAACCTGTGAAACTATACGTGATTCATCAACAATCACAATACAACACAATCTGTGACTTGTTGTGTGACTGATCAACAGTGACAAGAAAATACAACGTGTGACTTGTTATGTGACTATTCAACGGTGATAAGACAAGACAGCATGTGACTCGTTATGTGTCTGACCAACAGTGACAAGAAAATACAACATGTGACTCGTTATGTGACCCATCAAGAGAGAAAATTTAATAAAACCTGTGATTCGTTATGTGACTGATCAACAGTAACAACAAAATACAACCTGTGACTCGTTACGTGTTTGATCAACAGTGACAAGAAAATACAACCTGTGACTTGTTACGTGACTGATAAACAGTGACAAGAAAATACAACCCGTGACTCATTACGTGTTTGATGAACACTGACAAGACAATACAACCTGTGACTTTTTATGCGACTGATCAAGAGTGACAAGACAATTCAACGTGTGACTCGTTATGTGTCTCACCAATAGTGACAATGCAATACAATCTGTGACTTTTTATGTGACTGATCAACAGTGACATAAAAATACAACAAGTGACCTCTTATGTGACGGATCAACAGTGACAAGAAAATACATCCTGTGATCCGTTATGTGTCTGTTTAACAGTGACAAGACAATACAACCTGTGACATGTTATGTGACTGATCAACAGTGACAATACAATACAACCCGTGACTCATTACGTGTCTGATGAACACTGACAAGACAATACAACCTGTGACTTTTTTGCGACTAATCAACAGTGACAAGACAATACAACTTGTCACTCGTTATGTGTCTTACCAAAAGTAACAAGAAAATACAACATGTGAATCATTATGTGACTGATCAACAGTGACAAAACAATACAACCTGTGACTCGTTAGGTGTCTGATCAACAGCGACAAGAAAATACAACCTGTGACTCATTACGTCACTGATCAACAATCACAATACAATACAACCTTTGACTTGTTATGTGACTGATCAACAGTGACAGGAAAATACAATGTGTGACTTGTTATATGACTGTTCAACAGTGACAAGACAATACAACATGTTACTCGTTATGTGTCTGACCAACAGTGACAAGAAAATACAACATGTGACTCGTTATGTGACTGATCAACGGAGATAATTTAATACAACCTGTGATTCGTTATGCGACTGATCAACAGTAACAAGAAAACACAACCTGTGACTCGTTACGTGTTTTATCAACAGTGACAAGAAAATACAACCTGTGACTTGTTACGTGACTGATCAACAGTGACAACACAATACATGCCGTGACTCATTACGTGTCTGATGAACACTGACAAGACAATACAACCTGTGACTTTTTATGCGACTGTTCAACAGTGACAAGACAATACAACGTTTCACTCGTTATATGTCTGACGAACAGTAACAAGAAAATACAACATGTGAACCGTTATGTGACTTATCAACAGTGACAAGAAAATGCATCCTATATCTCGTTACGTGTCTTATCAACAGTCACAAGACAATTCAACATGTAACTCGTTATGTGTCAGATCAAGATTAACAAGACAAAACAACATGTGACTAGTTATGTGCCTGACCAATAAAGACAATGCAATACAACATGTAAGTTGTTATGTGACTGATCAAAAGCGACAAGAAATTACATCCTGTGACTCATTACGTGTCTGATAAACAGTGGCAATACAATACAACCTGTGACTCATTACGTGTCTGATAAACAGTGGCAATACAATACAACCTGTGACTTTTTATCTGATTGATCAACAGTGACAATACAATACAACCTGTGACTTTTTATGTGACTGATCAACGGTCACAAGACAATACAACCTGTGACTTGTTATGTGACTGATCAACAGCGACAATAAAATACAACCTGTGACTCATTACGTGTCTGATCAACAGTGACAACACATTACAACCTGTGACTCGTTATGTGACTTATGAACAGTGACAACAAAATACAGTCTATGACTTTTTAAGCGACTGATCAACAGTGACAAGACAATTCAACATGTGACTCATTACGTATCTGATCAACAGTGACAAGACATTACAACCTGTGACTCGTTATGTGACTGATCAACAGCGCCAAAAAATACAACCTGTGACTCATTACGTTTGTGATCAACAGTGACAAGACAATACAACCTGTGACTCGTATGTGACTGATCAACAGTGACAAGAAAATAGCACCTGTGACTCGTTACGTGTCTGATCAACAGTGACAACAAAATACATGTGACTTCTTACCTGACTGATTAACAGTGACAACACAATACAACCTGTGACTCGTTACGTGTCTGATCCAGAGTGACAAGACAATACAACCTATGACTTCTTATGTGACTGATCAAAAGGGACAAGACAATACAACATAGTACTCGTTATGCGTCAGATAAACTTTAAAAAGACAAAGCAACATGTGATTTGTTATGTAAATCATCAACAGTGACAAGAAAATATAACCTATGACTTGTTATGTGACTCATCAACAGTGACAATACAAAACAACATGTGACTTGTTATGTGATTGATCAACGGTGATAAGACAATTCAACATGTGACTCGTTATGTGTCTGACCAATAGTGACAATGCAATACACCTGTGACTTTTTATGTGACTGTTCAACAGCTAAAATAAAATACAACCTGTAGCTCATTACGTGTCTGATCAAAAGTTACAAGAAAATACAACCTGTGACTCATGACGTGTCTAATCAACAGTGACAATACAGTACACCTTCTGACTTGTTAAGCGACTGATCAACAGTGAGAAGACAATACAACATGTGACTCGTTATTTTTCTGACCAACATTGACAAGAAAATACAACATGTGACTCGTTATATGACTGATCAACAGGGACAGGACAATACAACCTAGGACTCGTTATGTGTCAGATCAATTTTAACAAGTCAATACAACATGTGACTCGTTATGTGTCTGACCAACAGTGACAATACAATAGAACCTGTGACTTGTTATGTGACTTATCAACAGTGACAAGAAAATACAACCTGTGACTCATTACGTGTCTCATCAGCAGTGACAAGACAATACAACCTATGACTTGTTATGTGACTGATCAACAGTGACATGAAAATATAACCCATGACTTGTTATGTGACTGATCAACAGTGACAAGACAATACAACATCGGACTCGTTATATGTAAGATGAAGATAAACAAGACAATACAACATGTGATTCGTTATGTGTCTAACCAATGGTGACAATGCAATACAACCTGTGACTTATTATATTACTGATCAACAGTGACAAGGAAATTCAACATGTGACTTGTTATGTGACTGATCAACAGTGAAAAGACAATACAACATGTGACTCGTTACATGAATGATCAACAATTACAATACAATACAACCTATGACTCATTACGTGTCTTATCTACAATCACAAAACAATACAACCTGTGACTTGTTATGTGACTGATAAACAGTGACAATGCAATACAACCTGTAATTTGTTATGTGACTCGTCAACAGCTACAAGAAAATACAACCTGTGACTCATTACGTGTCTGATCACCAGTGACAAGACAACACAACCTGTGACTCATTATGTGACTGATCAACAGTGACAATTCAATACAACCTGTGACTTTTTATCTGATTGATCAACAATGACAATACAATACAACCTGTAATTTGTTATCTGACTGATCAACAGCTACAAGAAAATACAACCTGTGACTCATTACGTGTCTGATTAACATTCACAAGAAAATACAACCTATGACTTGTTATGTGACTGATCAAAGGTAAAAAGATAATTTAACAAGTGACTCGTTATGTTTCAGATCAAGATTAACAAGACAATACAACATGTGACTCGTTATGTGTCTGACCAATAGTGACAATGCAATACAACCTGTAATTTGTTATGTGACTCATCAACAGCTACAAGAAAATACAACCTGTGACTCATTACGTGTCTGATCACCAGTGACAAGACAATACAACCTGTGACTCATTATGTGGCTGATCAACAGTGACAATTCAATACAATCTGTAACTTTTTATCTGATTGATCTACAGTGACAATACAATACAACCTGTGACTTTTTATGTGACTGATCAACGGTGACAAGACAATACAACCTGTGACTTGTTATGTGACTGATCAACAGCGACAATAAAATACAACCTGTGACTCATTACGTGTTTGATTAACAGTGACAACACATTACAACCTGTGACTCCTTATGTGACTTATCAACTGTGACAAGAAAATACAGCCTATGACTTCTTAAGCGACTGATCAACAGTGAAAAGACAATACAACATGTGACTCGTTACGTGACTGATCAACAGTTACAATACAATACAACCTATGACTCATTACGTGTCTTATTAACAGTTACAAGAAAATACAACCTGTGACTTGTTACGTGACTGATCAACAGTGACAATACAATACAACCTGTGACTCACTACGTGTTTGATCAACAGTGACAACACATTACAACCTGTGACTCGTTATGTGACTTATCAACAGTGACAAGAAAATACAGCCTATGACATGTTAAGCGACTAATCAACAGTGAAAAGACAATACAACATGTGACTCGTTACGTGTCTTATCAACAGTGACAAAAAATACAACCTGTGACTTGTTACGTGACTGATCAACAATCACAATACAATACAACCTGTGGTTTGTTATGCGACTGATCAACAGTGACAAGACAATACAACATGTGACTCGTTATGTGTCTGACCAACAGTGACAAGAAAATACAACATGTGATTCGTCATGTGACTGATCTACAGTGACAAGACAATACAATTTGTGACTCGTTATGTGACTGATCAACAGTGACAAGACATACAACATGTGACGCGTTATGTGTCTGACCAACAGTGACAATACAATACAACTTGTGACTCATTACGCATCTGATCAACAGTGACAAGAAAATACAACCTGTGACTCATTACGTTTATGATCAACAGTGACAAGACAATACAACCTATGACTTGTTATGTGACTGATCAACAGTGACATGAAAATATAACCCATGACTCTTTATGTGACTGATCAACAGTCACAAGACAATACAACATGTTATTCGTTACATGTCTCACCAATTGTGACAAGAAAATACAACCTATGACTTGTTATGTGACTCATCAACAGTGACAATACAGTACAACCTGTGACTTGTTATGTGACTGATCAAATGTGACAAGACAATTCAACATGTGACTCGTTATGTTTCAGATCAAGATTAACAAGACAATACAACATATGACTCGTTATGTGTCTGACCAATAGTGACAATGCAATACAACCTGTGACTTGTTATGTGACTGTTCAACAGCGACAAGGAAATACAACCGGTGAGTTGTTTGTGACGGATCAACAGTGACAATACAATACAACCTGTGACTTGTCATGTGACTGGTCAACAGTGACAAGACAATACAACAAGTGACTCGTTATGTGTCAGATAAAGATTAACAAGACAATACAACATGTGACTCGTTATGTGTCTGACCATCAGTGACAATACAATACAACCTGTGACTCATTACGTGTCTGATCAACAGTGTTATGAAAATACAACCTGTGATTCATTACGTGTCTGATCAACAGTAACAGAAAAATATAACCCATGACTTGTTATGTGACTGATCAAAGGTGACAAGACAATTCAACATGTGACTCGTTATGTTTCAGATCAAGATTAACAAAACAATACAACTTGTGACTCGTTATGTGTCTGACCAATAGTAACAATGCATTACAACCTGTAATTTGTTATGTGACTTATCAACAGCTACAATAAAATATAACTTTTGACTCATTACGTGTCTGATGAACAGTGACAAGACAATAAAACCTTTGACTCATTATGTGACTGATCAAAAGTGACAATACAATACAACCTGTGACTTCTTATGTGACTGATCAACAGTGACAAGACAATACAACCTGTGACTTGTTATGTGACTGATCAACAGCGACAATAAAATACAACCTGTGACTCATTATTTGTTTGATCAACAGTGACAACACATTACAACCTGTGACTCGTTAAGTGACTTATCAACAGTGACAAGAAAATACAGCCTATCACTTGTTAAGCGTCTGATCAACAGTCACAAGACAATACAACATCTGACTCGTTATTTTTCTGACCAACATTGACAAGAAAATACAACATGTGACTCGTTATGTGACTGATCAAAAGTGACAAGACAATACAAAAAGTGACTCGTTATGTGTCAGATCAGTTTAACAAGTAAATACAACATGTGACTCGTTATGTGTCTGACCAACAGTGGCAATACAATACAACCTGTGACTTGTTATGTTACTGATCAACAGTGACAAGAAAATACAACCTGTGACTCATTACGTGTCTGATCAACATTGACAAGAAAATACAACCTATGACTTGTTATGTTACTGATCAACAGTGACAATACAGTACATTCTGTGACTTGTTATGTGACTGATCAAAGGTAACAATACAATTCAACATGTGACTCGTTATGTTTCAGATCAAGATTAACAAGACAATACAACATGTGACTCGTTATGTGTCTGACCAATAGTGACAATGCAATACAACCTGTAATTTGTTATGTGACTGATCAACAGCTACAAGAAAATACAACCTGTGACTCATTACGTGTCTGATCAACAGTGACAAGACAATACAACCTGTGACTTCTTATCTGACTTATCAACAATGACAATACAATACAACCTGTGACTTTTTATGTGACTTTTTTACGGTGACAAGACAATACAACCTGTGACTTGTTATGTGACTGATCAACAGTGACAAAAAATACAACATGTGACTCATTACGTGACTGATCAACAGTGAAAAGACAATACAACCTGTGAATTGTTATTGACTGATCAACAGTGACAAGAAAATACAACCTATGACTTGTTATGTGACTGATCAACAGGGACAGGACAATACAACATAGGACTCGTTATGTGTCAGATCAATTTTAACAAGTCATTTCAACATGTGACTCGTTATGTGTCTGACCAACAGTGACAATACAATACAACTTATGACTTGTTATGTGACTGATCAACAGTGACAAGAAAATACAACCTGTGACTCATTATGTGTCTGATCTACAGTGACAAATCAGTACAACCTGTGACTTCTTATCTGACTGATCAACAGTGACAATACTATACAACCTGTGACTTTTTATGTGACTGATCAACAGTGACAAGACAATACAACATCGGACTCGTTATGTGTAAGATGAAGATAAACAAGACAATACAACATGTGATTCGTTATGTGTAAGATGAAGATAAACAAGACAATACAACATGTGATTCGTTATGTGTTTGACCAATGGTGACAATGCAGTACAACCTGTGACTTATTATATTACTGATCAACAGTGACAAGAAAATTCAACATGTGACTTGTTATGTGACTGATCAACAGTGAAAAGACAATACAACATGTGACTCGTTACGTGACTGATCAACAGTTACAATACATTACAACCTATGACTCATTACGTGTCTTATCAACAGTGACAAGAAAATACAACCTGTGACTTGTTACGTGACTGATCAACAGTGACAATACAATACAACCTGTGACTTGTTATGTGACTGATAAACAGTGACAAGAAAATACAATCTATGATTTCTTACGTGACTGATCAACAGTGACAATACAATACAACCTGTGACTCGTTACGTGTCTGATCAACGGTGACAAGACAATACAACCTGTGACTTGTTATGTGACTGATCAACAGTGACAATACAGTACAACCTGTGACTTGTTATGTGACTGATCAAAGGTGACAAGACAATTCAAAATGTGTATCGTTATATTTCAGATCAAGATTAACAAGACAATACAACATGTGACTCGTTATATGTCTGACCAATAGTGACAATGCAATACAACCTGTAATTTGTTATGTGACTAATCAACAGCTACAAGAAAATACATTCTGTGACTCATTACGTGTCTGCTCAACAGTGACAAGACAATACGACCTTTGAATCATTTTGTGACTGATCAACAGTGACAATGCAATACAACCTGTGACTTTTTATCTGATTGATCAACAGTGACAATACAATACAACCTGTAATTTGTTATCTGACTGATCAACAGCTACAAGAAAATACAACCTGTGACTCATTACGTGTCTGATTAACATTCACAAGAAAATACAACCTATGACTTGTTATGTGACTGATCAAAGGTAAAAAGATAATTTAACAAGTGACTCGTTATGTTTCAGATCAAGATTAACAAGACAATACAACATGTGACTCGTTATGTGTCTGACCAATAGTGACAATGCAATACAACCTGTAATTTGTTATGTGACTCATCAACAGCTACAAGAAAATACAACCTGTGACTCATTACGTGTCTGATCACCAGTGACAAGACAATACAACCTGTGACTCATTATGTGGCTGATCAACAGTGACAATTCAATACAATCTGTAACTTTTTATCTGATTGATCTACAGTGACAATACAATACAACCTGTGACTTTTTATGTGACTGATCAACGGTGACAAGACAATACAACCTGTGACTTGTTATGTGACTGATCAACAGCGACAATAAAATACAACCTGTGACTCATTACGTGTTTGATTAACAGTGACAACACATTACAACCTGTGACTGCTTATGTGACTTATCAACTGTGACAAGAAAATACAGCCTATGACTTCTTAAGCGACTGATCAACAGTGAAAAGACAATACAACATGTGACTCGTTACGTGACTGATCAACAGTTACAATACAATACAACCTATGACTCATTACGTGTCTTATTAACAGTGACAAGAAAATACAACCTGTGACTTGTTACGTGACTGATCAACAGTGACAATACAATACAACCTGTGACTCACTACGTGTTTGATCAACAGTGACAACACATTACAACCTGTGACTCGTTATGTGACTTATCAACAGTGACAAGAAAATACAGCCTATGACATGTTAAGCGACTAATCAACAGTGAAAAGACAATACAACATGTGACTCGTTACGTGTCTTATCAACAGTGACAAAAAAATACAACCTGTGACTTGTTACGTGACTGATCAACAATCACAATACAATACAACCTGTGGTTTGTTATGCGACTGATCAACAGTGACAAGACAATACAACATGTGACTCGTTATGTGTCTGACCAACAGTGACAAGAAAATACAACATGTGATTCGTCATGTGACTGATCTACAGTGACAAGACAATACAATTTGTGACTCGTTATGTGACTGATCAACAGTGACAAGACATACAACATGTGACGCGTTATGTGTCTGACCAACAGTGACAATACAATACAACTTGTGACTCATTACGCATCTGATCATCAGTGACAATAAAATACAACCTGTGACTCATTACGTTTATGATCAACAGTGACAAGACAATACAACCTATGACTTGTTATGTGACTGATCAACAGTGACATGAAAATATAACCCATGACTCTTTATGTGACTGATCAACAGTGACAAGACAATACAACATGTTATTCGTTACATGTCTCACCAATTGTGACAAGAAAATACAACGTATGACTTGTTATGTGACTCATCAACAGTGACAATACAGTACAACCTGTGACTTGTTATGTGACTGATCAAATGTGACAAGACAATTCAACATGTGACTCGTTATGTTTCAGATCAAGATTAACAAGACAATACAACATATGACTCGTTATGTGTCTGACCAATAGTGACAATGCAATACAACCTGTGACTTGTTATGTGACTGTTCAACAGCGACAAGGAAATACAACCGGTGAGTTGTTTGTGACGGATCAACAGTGACAATACAATACAACCTGTGACTTGTCATGTGACTGGTCAACAGTGACAAGACAATACAACAAGTGACTCGTTATGTGTCAGATAAAGATTAACAAGACAATACAACATGTGACTCGTTATGTGTCTGACCATCAGTGACAATACAATACAACCTGTGACTCATTACGTGTCTGATCAACAGTGTTATGAAAATACAACCTGTGATTCATTACGTGTCTGATCAACAGTAACAGAAAAATATAACCCATGACTTGTTATGTGACTGATCAAAGGTGACAAGACAATTCAACATGTGACTCGTTATGTTTCAGATCAAGATTAACAAAACAATACAACTTGTGACTCGTTATGTGTCTGACCAATAGTAACAATGCATTACAACCTGTAATTTGTTATGTGACTTATCAACAGCTACAATAAAATATAACTTTTGACTCATTACGTGTCTGATGAACAGTGACAAGACAATAAAACCTTTGACTCATTATGTGACTGATCAAAAGTGACAATACAATACAACCTGTGACTTCTTATGTGACTGATCAACAGTGACAAGACAATACAACCTGTGACTTGTTATGTGACTGATCAACAGCGACAATAAAATACAACCTGTGACTCATTATTTGTTTGATCAACAGTGACAACACATTACAACCTGTGACTCGTTAAGTGACTTATCAACAGTGACAAGAAAATACAGCCTATCACTTGTTAAGCGTCTGATCAACAGTCACAAGACAATACAACATCTGACTCGTTATTTTTCTGACCAACATTGACAAGAAAATACAACATGTGACTCGTTATGTGACTGATCAAAAGTGACAAGACAATACAAAAAGTGACTCGTTATGTGTCAGATCAGTTTAACAAGTAAATACAACATGTGACTCGTTATGTGTCTGACCAACAGTGGCAATACAATACAACCTGTGACTTGTTATGTTACTGATCAACAGTGACAAGAAAATACAACCTGTGACTCATTACGTGTCTGATCAACATTGACAAGAAAATACAACCTATGACTTGTTATGTTACTGATCAACAGTGACAATACAGTACATTCTGTGACTTGTTATGTGACTGATCAAAGGTAACAATACAATTCAACATGTGACTCGTTATGTTTCAGATCAAGATTAACAAGACAATACAACATGTGACTCGTTATGTGTCTGACCAATAGTGACAATGCAATACAACCTGTAATTTGTTATGTGACTGATCAACAGCTACAAGAAAATACAACCTGTGACTCATTACGTGTCTGATCAACAGTGACAAGACAATACAACCTGTGACTTCTTATCTGACTTATCAACAATGACAATACAATACAACCTGTGACTTTTTATGTGACTTTTTTACGGTGACAAGACAATACAACCTGTGACTTGTTATGTGACTGATCAACAGTGACAAAAAAATACAACATGTGACTCATTACGTGACTGATCAACAGTGAAAAGACAATACAACCTGTGAATTGTTATTGACTGATCAACAGTGACAAGAAAATACAACCTATGACTTGTTATGTGACTGATCAACAGGGACAGGACAATACAACATAGGACTCGTTATGTGTCAGATCAATTTTAACAAGTCATTTCAACATGTGACTCGTTATGTGTCTGACCAACAGTGACAATACAATACAACTTATGACTTGTTATGTGACTGATCAACAGTGACAAGAAAATACAACCTGTGACTCATTATGTGTCTGATCTACAATGACAAATCAGTACAACCTGTGACTTCTTATCTGACTGATCAACAGTGACAATACTATACAACCTGTGACTTTTTATGTGACTGATCAACAGTGACAAGACAATACAACATCGGACTCGTTATGTGTAAGATGAAGATAAACAAGACAATACAACATGTGATTCGTTATGTGTTTGACCAATGGTGACAATGCAGTACAACCTGTGACTTATTATATTACTGATCAACAGTGACAAGAAAATTCAACATGTGACTTGTTATGTGACTGATCAACAGTGAAAAGACAATACAACATGTGACTCGTTACGTGACTGATCAACAGTTACAATACATTACAACCTATGACTCATTACGTGTCTTATCAACAGTGACAAGAAAATACAACCTGTGACTTGTTACGTGACTGATCAACAGTGACAATACAATACAACCTGTGACTTGTTATGTGACTGATAAACAGTGACAAGAAAATACAATCTATGATTTCTTACGTGACTGATCAACAGTGACAATACAATACAACCTGTGACTCGTTACGTGTCTGATCAACAGTGACAAGACAATACAACCTGTGATTTGTTATGTGACTGATCAAAGGTAACAATACAATTCAACATGTGACTCGTTATGTTTCAGATCAAGATTAACAAGACAATACAACATGTGACTCGTTATGTGTCTGACCAATAGTGACAATGCAATACAACCTGTAATTTGTTATGTGACTGATCAACAGCTACAAGAAAATACAACCTGTGACTCATTACGTGTCTGATCAACAGTGACAAGACAATACAACCTGTGACTTCTTATCTGACTTATCAACAATGACAATACAATACAACCTGTGACTTTTTATGTGACTTTTTTACGGTGACAAGACAATACAACCTGTGACTTGTTATGTGACTGATCAACAGTGACAAAAAAATACAACATGTGACTCATTACGTGACTGATCAACAGTGAAAAGACAATACAACCTGTGAATTGTTATTGACTGATCAACAGTGACAAGAAAATACAACCTATGACTTGTTATGTGACTGATCAACAGGGACAGGACAATACAACATAGGACTCGTTATGTGTCAGATCAATTTTAACAAGTCATTTCAACATGTGACTCGTTATGTGTCTGACCAACAGTGACAATACAATACAACTTATGACTTGTTATGTGACTGATCAACAGTGACAAGAAAATACAACCTGTGACTCATTATGTGTCTGATCTACAATGACAAATCAGTACAACCTGTGACTTCTTATCTGACTGATCAACAGTGACAATACTATACAACCTGTGACTTTTTATGTGACTGATCAACAGTGACAAGACAATACAACATCGGACTCGTTATGTGTAAGATGAAGATAAACAAGACAATACAACATGTGATTCGTTATGTGTTTGACCAATGGTGACAATGCAGTACAACCTGTGACTTATTATATTACTGATCAACAGTGACAAGAAAATTCAACATGTGACTTGTTATGTGACTCATCAACAGTGAAAAGACAATACAACATGTGACTCGTTACGTGACTGATCAACAGTTACAATACATTACAACCTATGACTCATTACGTGTCTTATCAACAGTGACAAGAAAATACAACCTGTGACTTGTTACGTGACTGATCAACAGTGACAATACAATACAACCTGTGACTTGTTATGTGACTGATAAACAGTGACAAGAAAATACAATCTATGATTTCTTACGTGACTGATCAACAGTGACAATACAATACAACCTGTGACTCGTTACGTGTCTGATCAACAGTGACAAGACAATACAACCTGTGATTTGTTATCCGACTAATCAACAGTGACAAGAAAATACAACCTGTGACTCTTTACGTGTCTGATCAACGGTGACAAGACAATACAACCTGTGACTTGTTATGTGACTGATCAACAGTGACAATACAGTACAACCTGTGACTTGTTATGTGACTGATCAAAGGTGACAAGACAATTCAAAATGTGTATCGTTATATTTCAGATCAAGATTAACAAGACAATACAACATGTGACTCGTTATATGTCTGACCAATAGTGACAATGCAATACAACCTGTAATTTGTTATGTGACTAATCAACAGCTACAAGAAAATACATTCTGTGACTCATTACGTGTCTGCTCAACAGTGACAAGACAATACGACCTTTGAATCATTTTGTGACTGATCAACAGTGACAATGCAATACAACCTGTAATTTGTTATGTGACTGATGAACAGCTACAAGAAAATACAACCTGTGACACTTTACGTGTCTGATCAACGGTGACAAGACAATACAACCTGTGACTTGTTATGTGACTGATCAACAGTGACAATACAGTACAACCTGTGACTTGTTATGTGACTGATCAAAGGTGACAATACAGTACAACCTGTGACTTGTTATGTGACTGATCAAAGGTGACAAGACAATTCAAAATGTGTATCGTTATATTTCAGATCAAGATTAACAAGACAATACAACATGTGACTCGTTATGTGTCTGACCAATAGTGACAATGCAATACAACCTGTAATTTGTTATGTGACTAATCAACAGCTACAAGAAAATACATTCTGTGACTCATTACGTGTCTGCTCAACAGTGACAAGACAATACGACCTGTGAATCATTTTGTGACTGATCAACAGTGACAATGCAATACAACCTGTAATTTGTTATGTGACTGATGAACAGCTACAAGAAAATACAACCTGTGACACTTTACGTGTCTGATCAACAGTGACAAGACAAGACAACCTGTGACTCATTATGTGACTGATCAACAGTGACAATTCAATACAACCTGTGACTTCTTATCTGACTGATCAACAGTGACAATACAATACAATCTGTGATTTTTTATGTGACTGATCAACGGTGACAAGACAATACAACCTGTGACATGTTATGTGACTGATCAACAGTGACAAGAAAATACGACATGTGACTCATTATGTGACCGTTTAACAGTGACAATTCAATGCAACCTTTGACTTCTTATCTGACTGATCAACAGTGACAATACAATACAACATGTGACTCATTACGTGACTGATAAACAGTGTAAAGACAATACAACCTGTGAATTGTTATTGATTGATCAACAGTGACAAGAAAATACAACTTATGACTTGTTATGTGACTGATCAATAGGGATAAGACAATACAACATAGGACTCGTTATGTGTCTGACCAACACTGACAATACAATAGAACCTGTGACTTGTTATGTGACTTATCAACAGTGACAAGAAAATACAACCTGTGACTCATTACGTGTCTGATCAACAGTGACAAACAATACAACCTGTGACTCGTTATGTGTCTGACCAACAGTGACAAGAAAATACAAGATGTGACTCGTTATGTGTCTGATCAACATTGACAAGAAAATACACTCTGTGACTTGTTACGTAACTGATTAACACTGACAATACAATACAACCTATGACTCATTACGTGTCTGATCAACGGTGACAAGACAATACAACCTGTGACTTGTTATGTGACTGATAAACAGTGACAAGAAAATACAACCTGTGACTCGTTACGTGTCTTATCAACAGTGACAAGGAAATACAACCTGTGACTTGTTATGTGACTGATCAACAATGACAATACAATACAACCTGTGACTCGTTACGTGTCTGATCAACAGTGACAAGACAATACAACCTGTGACTTGTTATGCGACTGATCAACAGTGACAAGAAAATACAACCTGTGACTCTTTACGTGTCTGATCAACGGTGACAAGACAATACAACCTGTGACTTGTTATGTGACTGATAAACAGTGACATGAAAATACAACCTATGACTTGTCATGTGACTGATCAACAATCACAATACAATACAACCTGTGACTTGTTATGTGACTGATCAACAGTGACAAGGAAATACAACCTGTGACTTGTTATTTGACTGATAAACAGTGACAAGAAAATACAACCTATGACTTGTTATTTGACTGATCAAGAGTGACAAGAAAATACAACATGTGACTCGTTTTTTTTTGAACAGCAGCGACAATACAATACAACCTGTGTTTTAAAAAATATAAGATTTGAAGTCTTTGGACAATCGGACTCATGTCTTATTATGATGTTTCAATCATTCTCTTCTTCAACCTGCAAAGATATAACATTGTGTATAAATGATTTGGCAATTATATAAGTATGTTTTTTACCCATACGTACATGTGATGTTTAGAGTTACATTTGTGTGTTGTTTACCGATACATGTGTGTTAGTTACAGTTACACATGTGTGTTGTTAACAGTTTCTTACGTGTGTTGGTTACAGTTATATAAGTGTGTTACTTACAATTACATATGTGTGTGTTGTTTACAGTTACATACGTGTGTTGGTTACAGTTACATATTTGTGTTTTACTTCGAGTTACACATGTGTGTTATTTTCAGTTATATACGTGCTTCCTTTGCAGTTATATATGCGTGTGTTGTTTACAGTTATATATTATACGTGTTCTATTTATATACAGATGAGTCGGACATTTATGTGGACGGGCTTTTATTGTAAATTGGAAATTACCAGTGGTGTTGAAAATATGTCCTGAATATGTTATCAAAAGAAACTGTTAAAACTTAACCAGTAGCTCTCAAACTCAACATTCAGAGGGTCAACCACCAGGTCACTATCTGACCCGTTATATGTGAAATAACAAGTAAAAACCCCCTGGCCTAAGGTTAAAGGTCGAAAGTGTATAGAACTTCACAAAGCAACCCTTTCAAAAGGTGAATTCCGTATCCAAGTAAATCCTACAAGATCAGTGATCAACTGAAAATGCAACTTAAGGCTTATTTGTACAACGATTAATCAGACAAAGCTTATTAGTTTCACAAAGGCCTAATTAGTGAAGGAATGTTCACATATATAACAAATTAACTTCAGTAATCACTCTTATAATGACTTGAGTAGAACAAAAACAATCGTCACATACAGAGATAATTTATAATAATATTTGGAATAGCTGTTCATATTACAGTTTCTCACCTCTGCTACACTATTCAATGATTGCACTGTTTGCGGTGACTTAGATGCCGTTAATGAAACTCGATATTAAATACATGTCTCTGGAGTAATCAGTCGGAATAATATTTGGTAAAATTAGCATCCAGTAAATCATTAAACCATCTGTGTTTGTTATCCTCACTAGCCTGTAATTTGTTGTAACATTTAACTTCTTAATTAATATGAAGACATCGTGACTTAAGGTTTATATTTCGTCTGTTCTGTAATCTCTTTTGGAATGTTTAAAACAAAAAAGGAAACTGTGTTAAGCTTCTATATGTGATGTTTTATTAACATTCTATATAAAACTGAATTATATCTTCTGCATTTACAAAGCCATAAAACCTTTCAAAAATCAGGAGAGGGTGCTGTGCTGGTTGGAACTGTAATGAAAGTAAAAAGAAATATAGAACTTATTTTTCTTTCTTTACAAAATGGAATAAAACATTCTCCATTACTCGGAATGAATTTCATCTTTTAGTTTCAAAATACGGCCGTAAGAAATTTACGAATAGAAACTTTCCTGAAAAAAAGTGCTTGTCGCATAATAAAGAAACAAACTATGGTATTATGTATTCAACACAGAAAGCAGGGTAATATTTAGGCTTAATGTTCCATTCTTCTGCTGTTAACAAAATCACACTTCAAAGGTAAATGTGACTTCATCCACATTTCTTTCACATCTCTCTGTTCGGAGAGGACAACACTCAGATTTCATTTTAACACCATGTGAATAACAACCGCGCTTTCATCAATTACTTCTATTTTGTAGTTTACAACAGTTAAAATTCTAATGTATTAAAACATACTACAGAAAATGTAGAAGTGTCAAACTGATAACGCTCCAGTAAATCACGTGACCTAGATTTAGTTTATCACATAAAATACGATTTAGGTTAAAGAAAAGTGACAATAAAAAAGTACATAGTTTTATTTGTGTTAATTTATCTGTGTTAGCCTTCTCTAATTTAGCAGTTTAAGACTAGGGGAAAGGCAGTTAGTCATCACCACCCATCGCCAACTCTTGGACTACTCTTGTACCAACGAAAGATGGGATTGATCGTCACATTAGAGCGCTTTTACGGCTGAAAGGGCGAGGATGTTTTGGTGTAAGGGGGATTTGAACCCGCGACCTTCGGATTACGACTCGAGTGCTTTAACTACCTGGCCATGCCAAGCCCACAACGGTTCGTAGAATGGTTACTAATTTTCATTTTTGATCTTTCAAGTACAAAATTTTCGTTCATAGCTCTTTCATATCTTGACTGCTTTTACAGTTCGATCTTACAAGATCAAACACTTTCGATTGATGTGTTTGATCTTGTAAAAAGTCTTATAGATTGGTTAACACTGATCCTACCGAAATGGGTTTCATTTTTAGGGTTGGTTGGTAAAGTTCCTGAAGAGTAACAAAATCATATCGTGTATATGTGGTGCACACGCATCAAACAAAGTAAGAAATACTTCGGTAGCTACACATAAATATATCTGTATTGTTGGCATTCAAACAAAATAAGGAATACTTTGGTAGCTACACATAAATATATCTGTATTGTTGGCATTCAAACAAAATAAGGAATACTTCGGTAGCTACACATAAATATATCTGTATTGTTGGCATTCAAACAAAATAAGGAATACTTCGGTAGCTACACATAAATATATCTGTATTGTTGGCATTCAAACAAAATAAGGAATACTTCGGTAGCTACACATAAATATATCTGTATTGTTGGCATTCAAACAAAATAAGGAATACTTCGGTAGCTACACATAAATATATCTGTATTGTTGGCATTCAAACAAAATAAGAAATACTTCGGTAGCTACACATAAATATATCTGTATTGTTGGCATTCAAACAAAATAAGGAATACTTCTATAGCTACACATAAATATATCTGTATTGTTGGCATTCAAATAAAATAAGGAATACTTCGGTAGCTACACATAAATATATCTGTATTGTTGGCATTCAAACAAAATAAGGAATACTTCGGTAGCTACACATAAATATATCTGTATTGTTGGCATTCAAATAAAATAAGGAATACTTCGGTAGCTACACATAAATATATCTGTATTGTTGGCATTCAAACAAAATAAGGAATACTTCGGTAGCTACACATAAATATATCTGTATTGTTGGCATTCAAATAAAATAAGGAATACTTCGGTAGCTACACATAAATATATCTGTATTGTTGGCATTCAAACAAAATAAGGAATACTTCGGTAGCTACACATAAATATATCTGTATTGTTGGCATTCAAACAAAATAAGAAATACTTCGGTAGCTACACATAAATATATCTGTATTGTTGGCATTCAAATAAAATAAGGAATACTTCGGTAGCTACACATAAATATATCTGTATTGTTGGCATTCAAACAAAATAAGGAATACTTCGGTAGCTACACATAAATATATCTGTATTGTTGGCATTCAAATAAAATAAGGAATACTTCGGTAGCTACACATAGATATATCCGTATTGTTGGCATTTAAACGAAGAAAAAATTATTTGAAGTCACCTTGTTTTAGTTTAAGAAAAATGAGTCATGAATGTTTATTTAGTTGCTAAATAAGTAAATATGTGTTGTTATACTTTGTATCACATCATGAATTAAATTATATCTGTTTAACTAGCATAGAAGTTTAAAAAATTAAAATTTTAAAATTTAAAATTAAATAGAGTCATCCATGCATCCAAATATGACAAAATTCACAATGTGGTTCATACTACAGGCAAATGAATTCTATCTTCATAGTGTTCATTCATTTAAAAAAATAAGAAAATATCGATTTTGCAAAGAAGTCACTGTCTCGTGTGAAGTGTTCGTTTCTAATTAAGAAAATCAATGGTTTTATGCAAGAGCTCGATCTCTACGGTGTGTTTCTTATCGTAAGTTGATAATTTTTTGCACACTGTGTGTTTGGTGTAGAAATGCAAGATTCTTAATTTTACTCATTGGACTACAGTATGCTGGTTCTTTATAAATTCACTATATATAGATATATACTGTATAATAAAATCCAGAACCCAAAGTCCTTCATATGAACTTATCGATTACACTACTATGGCTCTCAAATATTGTAACTTCTTATTATCGTATTAAAAATCCCTTTAAACCATTTCAAAGTACCTCTTGAAGGAAATTAAATCACTGCATATTAAAACAGCTGCAGTGAGACATTATAAGAAAGAGCTGTTTATGATTAAACAAGAGGGAATCCTCAATTGCCGCGGAACTTGAAACGATTTGGCATGATTAAATTAATCTGTGGAACCTCTTTCCTCTTTTTATTAGCTGTTTTTTCTGCGTCATCAATACCGAGTGTGAGGCGCATGTATACCCAATAGAGTTTCATTACTCCTTATGCCGCAGCTAAATATGAATGTGAAGCGTCCTCATTAACAGTGGACAAGGGTAAGTCCACAAAATGTGACTAGGCTCCCTGTCAAAGGTTGTAATGTGTTGTCACTGTTGATCAGACACGTAATGAGTCACAGGTTGTATTTTATTCTCACCGTTGATCAGTCACATAACAAGTTATAGGTTCCATTGTATTACCACTGTTGATGAGTCACATAAGAAGTCATAGGTTGTATTGTCCTATTAATCTTGATGTGACACATAACGAGTCATAGGTTGTATTTTCTTGACACTGTTGATCAGTCATATAACAAGTCACAGGTTGTATTGTATTGTCACTGTTTATCAGTCACGTGACGAGTCACATGTTGTATTGTCTTGTCACTGTTGATTAGTCACATAAAAAGTCACACGTTGTATTTTTGCCACTATTGAACAGTCACATAACAAGTCACAGATTGTATTGTATTGTGATATTTAATCAGTCATGTAATGAGTCACAGGTTGTATTTTCTTGTCGCTGTTGATCAGTCACATAACAACTCACATGTTGTTTTTTCTTGTCACTATTGATTAGTCACATAACAAGTCACAGGTTGTATTGTATTGTGATTGCTGATCAGTCACATAAAAAGTCACTGGTTGTATTGTATTGTCACTATTGGTCAGACAGATAACGAGTCACATTTTGTATCGTCTTGTCACTGTTGATGAGTCACATAACAAGTCACATGTTCTATTTTTTGTCACTTTTATCAGTCACATAACAAGTTTGAGATTGTATTTTATTGTCACTCTTGATCTGTCACATAACAAGTCACAGTTTGTATTGTATTGTCCTTATATGTCCGACACATAACGAGTCACATGTTGTATTAACTTGTTAAAATGATCTGACACATAAAGAGTCCTATGTTGTATTGTCCTGTCCCGGTGTATCAGTCACATAACAAGTCATAAGTTGTATTTTCTTGTCACTTGATCAGTCACATAACGAGTCATAGGTTGTATTTTCTTGTCACTGTTGATCAGTCACATAACAAGTCACAGGTTGTATTGTATTGTCACTGTTGATCAGACACACAACGAGTCACATGTTGTATTGACTCGTTAAAGTGATCTGACACATAAAGAGTCACATGTAATATTGTGCTGTCCCTGTTGATCAGTCACATAACAAGTCATAGGTTGTATTTTTTGTCACTGTTGATAAGTCACATAACAAGTCACAGGTTGTATTGTCATGTCACTGTTGATCAGTCACGTAATGAGTCACAGGTTGTATTTTTTTGTCATTGTTGTTGAACAGTCACATAACAAGTCACAGATTGTATTGTATTGTCACCGTTGATCAGGCACATAACAAGTCACAGGATGTATTGTATTGTTATGTGACTGATCAACAGTGACAAGACAATACAAGATGTGACTCGTTATGTGTCTGACCAACTGTGACAAGAAAATACAACATGTGACTCGTTATGTGACTGATCAACAGTGACAAAACAATACAACAAGTGACTCGTTATGTGTCTGACCAATAGTGACAATGCAATACAACCTGTAATTTTTAATGTGACTGATCAACAGCTATAAGAAAATACAACCTGTGACTCATTACGTGTCTGATCAACAGTGACAAGACAATACAAACTGGGACTCATTATGTAACTGATCAAGGTCACATCAGGGCCTTGATGAATTCCATAAGAACAGCACACTATTTAAATATAATCTATCCAGTATTGGATTACACAGTCTCTGTTCTAAATGTGAATGAACCGGTAATTAAAAATTTTCTTCTCTGTATAGAAAATTTTAAATACAAATGATTACGTCACAGCCACTTTTGGCATTCATTCTACTTTCTTAGAAATGCTTTTCACTCGTGAAAACTTAAAATTTCTTATTAAAAGGACAAAGCTTATTGAACAAAATATGACTTTTAAAGCATCGTAAGGAAATTGTGTTTTCAAGGGGAGAATGTCAGGAGAATATGGGGTCTGTGGGTTGGTAAATATGGAATATAAATGATATTTATTTCTATTCTGTTTATGTTATAAACTTTTCTTTGATCTAAACCTAAACATTGAATTACTGACACTTAATAACACACATCAAACATCGGATTGCCACTCATTTAAACACTGATTTCACCCACCCACTCACCGCCACCTACACATAAAAACACAGCAACTCGCAGCATACAAGGTATGGAACCAGATGTATTCTTTTCTAAGCGTTCACAGATTTTATGACAAAGAAAAAGGGTACTTTCCAGACATAGACGAAAGAGTGCAGAAGCTTCAGCCTATCCAGGTACCCCTTATGAAGCTTCAGCCTACCCAGGTACCCCTTATGAAGCTTCAGCCTATCCAGTTACCCCTTATGAAGCTTCAGCCTACCCAGGTACCCCTTATGAAGCTTCAGCCTATCCAGTTACCCCTTATGAAGCTTCAGCCTACCCAGGTACCCCTTATGAAGCTTCAGCCCACACAGGTACCCCTTATGCAGCTTCAGCCTATCCAGGTACCCCTTATGAAGCTTCACCCTATCCAGGTACCCCTTATGAAGCTTCACCTTATCCAGGTACCCCTTATAAAGCTTTAGCCTAGCCAGGTACCCTCTTATGAAGCTTCAGCCCACACAGGTACCCCTTATGCAGCTTCAGCCTACACAGGTACCCCTTATAAAGCTTCAGCCCATCCAGTTACCCTCTTATAAAGCTTCAGCCCACACAGGTACCCCCTTATGGAGCTTCAGCCTACTCAGGTACCCCTTATGAAGCTCCAGCCTACCCAGTTACCCTCTTATAAAGCTTCAGCCCACACAGGTACCCCCTAATGGACGTCATTGTTTATCTTAGTGACAATGAATAATATTAATACTAAAATGTTAAGTTAAATAACACATAATAAAAAAGGACAGCGTTTAAATCAACAGATCTGAACTTTTGTTAGTTTGTTATAAATAGAAAACAGAAATAAAAAACACTGTACGAGTTGAAATGATACCCATTCGGTTACTGGGCTATTAATTTGTACCTTATTATTATAATGGTGCTGAAATATCAACTCCAGGAGATAAGTTAATTTAATTTACTTAAACCCAAGTTGTAGTACATTATTATTATAGTTTATTAAGCTTACTTACACCGAAGTTGTAGTACATTATTATTATAGTTTATTTAACTTACACCAAAGTTGAAGTACATTATTATTATAGTTTATTTAACTTACACCAAAGTTGAAGTACATTATTATTATAGTTTATTAAGCTTACTTACACCCAAGTTGTAGTACATTATTATTATAGTTTATTAAGTTTACTTACACCGAAGTTGTAGTACATTATTATTATAGTTTATTTAACTTACTTACACCTAAGTTGTAGTACATTATTATTACAGTTTATTTAACTTACTTACACCGAAGTTGTAGTACATTATTATTATTAGTTTATTGTTTAAATTTATTTCCTTTGTTTTTTCTTTCTTCCTCTGCAGTTGGAAGAACTGTCACCTTCCCACAACTGTCTGTATTTGGGGAAGGGTGGTATATATGTGAGACGGTTTCGCACCAACATTTCTCTCTCCTAATTCATAATTCTATATTTATTGCTTTTACTTCTTATGTGGAACTAATCTAGGGTACCTTTTATATCAAAAATTATGGCCTGTACCCCGAATATCCTTTCAAATGATGCAACATTTTTTTGTTTCAGCTTGTTTTTATAACAATTTAAATTACAAGATATTTTTATTCTATATTATCACTCCCACTTGTTAATATTAAATAAATACTTCAGTCCCATTGGCCAGTTAATCTTTTTTTGTCTCGTATTATCCCTCCCACTTGTGAATAGTTAACAAGTACTTCAATCCCATTGGCCAGGTAAACTTTTTTGTCTTGTATTATCCCTCCCATTTATGACTGTTCAAAATGTACTTCAGTCCCATTGGCCAGGTAAACTATTTGTCTTGTATTATCCCTCCCATTTATGACTGTTCAAAAAGTACTTCAGTCCCTTTGGCCAGTTAAACTTCGTACTCGTGAAACTCGTCTATTATTGGGTCTTTCGTTAGTTCACTTCTTTAGAACCTATTACATGTGTTAAACGTATATATGAATTGTGATTTATCTTTTTCTATGTTGAGATTTTCCTTTACTCGTTCTCTTATATATAAACATCCCATTATTTTATCTTGTGTTAAATGTTGGTGTGGTTAACAACAGAGACGTTATGTGTCGACCACGTACCCTGTTATAGTGGACTTTGTTTAGAGCACACTTTAAGTAATAGTTACATATTAATTTTTTATTGTTGTTTCATTCTATTGTTTATTTAACCTGGCCAATAAAAAGTAAAATCAACCAACAGCACGTTACAAATCAGCTGTCTGTTGAAACGTGAATAACTTGTCCAATAACAACATGTAACTGGAATGGGTTTTAGAACGATTGGGTAATGGACTTTACACTTTTCGTCTTGGGTGGCTTACTACACATGTTTGTCTTTTATTCAATGTAGGTAGCGCATAACAGATTTCTAATCATGTATGTAAACAAACACCATTACAGATTTCTAATCAGGTATGTAAACAAACACCATTACAGATTTCTAATCACGTATGTAAACAAACACCATTACAGATTTCTAATCACGTATGTAAACAAACACCATTACAGATTTCTAATCATGTATGTAAACAAACACCATTATAGATTTCTAATCATGTGTGTAAACAAACACCATTACAGATTTATCTTTCCGGTCCCTAGAATGTCTTTAAAAAAAAAAAAAACTCTCTCACGTGATAACAAACATAAAAATGGGAAATATGTTAATTCTTGGTAATGGAAAAAAAACAAATAATTTTACCAACAACGATAACAACATTGCCATAAAAACAGTTAATTTATTGATTCAAGCTCTTTAAAACGTCAAGATGTGAATTCTGAAACTTATTCAATCAATAAATGTTCTTCGATTTTCTTTAATAGAGATTCTCTCTCGTCCGTTAACAGTTTAACGATATTAACCATATTTAATTATACGTGAACAGAAATATACAAATTCATTGAATAACCTGCATATATGTTCGGAAAGTCTGGTGTTTAGGTTTCTCACTGTTTCTTCAACATGGCTTTACCGTTGTTGTTTAGGAAGGTTTAAGCTGTACAGTCTGTTTGCACCCTGTCCATGGGGGACAATATGACCTAAGATTCTAACAGTGTAAGTCTGTAAACTTAACCCACGCGTTACATTTTTTGGCTTAGTGTGGTGTAATCGTGCAAAAAATTAGACCTTATCGTAAGTTTTCGATTTGTAATATTCCTCATGTTAACATGAAACTAAATCATAAGAAGATAAGATTTATGGGGTTTGTAGACCTATCTAATTACCGTATTGTAACCTCAATTAATTTAAGTATATGATAGTATAATATGATATGATAATAATATAAGTATATTGCTCCTAATTTATTATTTAATATTATACAGAGGACTAATAAAAGTAAAATAGAAGAGGCCTAATGTATTCATTGATTGGCTGTTATCTCTACTATTCAAGGCTTGGGTCAGGAAACCAAAGAAATACATTAGACCTGTACTTCATAGATTATGCTATCTATTTTACCTTTGTTATGGTAAGGAAGGAAATTTGTAACGTAATAAATGGCGAGACGTTAAGGTGTGTCAATTTTTTTTTATCTTTCATAAATAAATACTTCTGAAATGAATAGAAATATTATTTCTTACCAGCTCGCTAAGCCTATTCTAGTTTATATGATTATCCGGTAGTTGTTAATCATATTTCTTACCATGATTCGTCTGCAAGCTTCGTCGTTTTTATTTCATATTTTACAACTCTTTCGTTTGTTTCCTGAAGTAAATGTACTGAAAGCTAACCATCCAGAATATTTGATATTTTCGTCAAATATGTGTTTGTTAATATAAAGGTTACTATCGCCATATGTCGTCGTCCGTAATTATGAACAACTGATAACAGAGAAGGTAGCCAATCAGCAGTATCCTGCCACCCATCAATCACGCTAAAAGATTGACTCTTAGTGTTATAACACATCCAAAGCTTAAACATTGGAGGAATATTTCGTGATGTTGCATGAGTTTGAACCTAGTTTACTAGATAGAAAAACTAGAGATCTACTGCAGGGCCCCCTATAAACGTTTTTATTGTAAAACTTTGATGTCCTCTACTTAATTGAAAACTCACACGATATATTTTAATTTTACTAAAACACATTTGAAGACCACTTACATATATTTCCTGCCAGGTCATATACAAAAGACAATACAGTTAGCTCAAACAGAATTATTATTACATGTACCTACTAACACCTTTACTCGTTGAATTAGGCCCATAGCTGCTGTCGGGCTATCTAAGCCAGCCAGCTAGCTCTATTTTAAAAGTGATACACTAAAGAAGAGACAGACAGCTACTGAACATCACCCGTGGTGGATTAGAAGTGATACACTAGAGGAGAGACAGACAGCCACTGAACATCACCCGTGGTGGATTAGAAGTGATACATTAGAGGAGAGACAGACAGCCACTGAACATCACCCGTGGTGGATTAGAAGTGATACACTAGAGGAGAGACAGACAGCCACTGAACATCACCCGTGGTGGATTAGAAGTGATACACTAGAGGAGAGACAGACAGCCACTGAACATCACCCGTGGTGGATTAGAAGTGATACACTAGAGGAGAGACAGACAGCCACTGAACATCACCCGTGGTGGATTAGAAGTGATACACTAGAGGAGAGACAGACAGCCACTGAACATCACCCGTGGTGGATTAGAAGTGATACACTAGAGGAGAGACAGACAGCCACTGAACATCACCCGTGGTGGATATGCAGTAAGTATACAGAATTACAACGCTGAAATCCAAAATTCGATTCCTTGAGGGTTGACAAAGACTATAGCACAACTTGGCTTTGTTTTAAACCACATACTTCCAACATATAAGTTGTTTTATAACAACGAATAGTGAAATTGGCCATCACTTTATGACAACCTTGCGACAGATAAAACGAGCGAGTTCGAGAACCGGATTCAAGCCTGTGACTCTCAGGTCACCAGTTGATTACCCTAACAGCAAGACCATGTCACATAACTCTCAGGTCACCAGTTGATTACCCTAACCACAAGACCATGTCACATAACTCTCAGGTCACCAGTTGATTACCCTAACCACAAGACCATGTCACATAACTCTCAGGTCACCAGTTGATTGCCCTAACCGCAAGACCTTGCCACATAACTCTCAGATCTCTTTCAGTGGTAATGAGTTATCTGTACTCTGTCCATCAAAACCACAATCAAGATAACGCCTTTCAGAAACAAATACGTTTGAAAACATATACTGAAAATTAATTTTGGTTGGTGTTGTTTTCTATGTTTCTTGTTAAACGTCGAAATACATAATGAGTTATGTGTGTGTTGCACATATCACGAGTACCGAAACTGTTTTCAGCGTTGTAACAAAGCGGACTTATTAGTGAGCCACCAGAAAACAGCAGAAATATAACTACAGAAACACATAACCAATGTTCTAATGTTCTAAGAACGTTTACAATAAGTTTCAAATGTACATCGATCTGATCATAGAATTAGTAACCATGGCTACAAGTCACAACCAAATAATATAGGTTTAAATATTGAAAATTATTTTAAATTAGGACAGAGACTCAGTTGATTAGATTATGGCGTGAGTCTAAACTTTCAATGGAAACAAAAATTAGGTTTGCTCAGACGCAAGTTTATCCATCATAACTCCTCACAGAACTACAGAGATAAATCTGAAGGCTTGTAATGCCAGAAACCAGAACTCGATATCCATGGCAGGCAGGACACAAATAAACCATTCGTGTAGCATTGTTATTAAATATAAACGCAAAACTATGGTAAAATATAAACACTACTCAATATATTCATACGTTTTTATTAAAAAGTTAATCCAAATGAAACATCTCAGAATTAGATTTCAAGTCGGTTAAAAGATTGGGCTGTAAGCTAAAAGTGTGTACTTGAAAAAACAAATCACAGCCATTCTGTTATCCGCTATGCCGCGACTAAAAGTAGTACACATCGAAATGTTATGAGTTTCATTGTTTGTTTATTCGTATTTCAACAGAACGTGGTGTCTCTGTTTTGCCCACCATGAATATCAAATCAAATTTCTAGCGACATGCAGTCAGTCCTACGATTGTGCACTGAGGACCTTTTATTAATCAACAACATTCATAATTGTATATCATCAAATTACTTACAATAAGCGGGAGTCATAACTTATATATTTATACATTTTGTTATTTGAGTTATTCATTTTGTATCAAGTTAACTTATACAATATTGTTAAAAATATAATTATTTCTGTTTTTTCCTTTGTTTTTTGAGACAATACACAAGAACTTATTTAGCATAAGTTAAAGAATGTGTAATAACTTTTTAAACTTGGGTGTTTCCCGCTATAGTTTAAAGTTGTGGAGTTTAAAACTATAAATGTTTGATTTTTCCCAAGGTTTATTAGGATATATGGAGATCCACCCAATAAAGATAAAAACAGTGTTGAGGCAAATCTTCTGAACAGATAAAATAGATTACTAAAGGATCTTTGGGGTTGGAATATTGTCTTCCAATTAACCTTAGCTCTAAGGAGGAGAATACTGCCTATAAGTTACCATGAGAATACTGTCTCTAAGTTACCATGAGAATACTGTCTATAAGTTACCATGAGAATACTGTCTCTTAGTTACCATCAGAATACTGTCTATAAGTAACCATCAGCTCTTCTTTGGTAGATTGTTTTGGCAGAGTATTCATGATGAAGCTTTGTAGAGTGGACGACAACTGCTTGTTGTGGAGACACGAATATAGAGGAAGACGTTTTCCACCTTTCGTCTGCAAGTCAGTGTGTGTGTAGTTGCTGACGGTCTTTCAGAGAGGAAATTTCCTGTATATTCAACCAATGGCAGCCACAGGTAACTTACCTCCTATCCAGAATTTCTGTTTAGTGAAGGTTTAGTAGTGTTGATATAAAATGATTCTAGTTTTCTCCCAGTTTATTCTGTGTCCAATTAACGTTTCATGCTCTCCCACAGCTGAATTTTGTGTTTTCATAAGTCTTGTACTGTATTTATGTTTTTTATTCTTGTTACAAGTTTTCTTCCCATTTCTCCAATGTATGTATCGTTAAAGGAACAAGGAACTTCATATATGACGTTTCTGAGATTTTCTTTGGTAGGTCGCTGCTTGTTTTTTACCAGAATGAACCTTATGGCATTGTAAGATTTCCACTCTACTTCTTTGTTGAATTTTTTTATTATGCGTTTCAGTGTTTAACTGAAATGTTGTAGTTATGGTAGTTAAATGTTGGTTGTGATGGTGACTTTCTGATCTTTTCTGTCCTGGTCTTCTTCAAGGTGTTTTTGAAGAAGGAAGAGGTGTAACCATTCTATTACAACTCTCTACGATTTTTTGATGTTTTGGTTTGATGGATGTCTTATCGTAAATGTTTTCTGCTCTCTTGTTTAGACATTGGATTTATCACCTTTTATCAAGGTTGGATGATAGGACCGAAAATATAGGTATCTGTCTGTGTGGGTGGGTTTTCTGTATACAGTTGTTGTTATTTGTCTTGCTTGTTTGCTGATGAGTATGTATCAAGAAACGATAGACTGTTTTGTTCCTCTATTTCCATAGTAAAGTAGATTCTTTTGTCCATGGAATTAAGATGTTCTAAGAAGGCTGGAAAGTTTTCATGACCATGAGGTCAAATAACGAAGTCGTTTCTAGAAACTTGGTTTTATAGGCTTGTCTTCCATGAAACTCCTGCTAGGATTGGAGAAACTAATTATCCCATGGCTAGACCATCTGTTTGTTTAAAATTCCTCGTTGTATTGAAAATAAGTTGATTGTAAGCAAATGTTTGTCAGTTCCATTATGGCATCTATTTTCATATCTGTTCTGTGTGGTAGGAAGTTGTCATTCAGCAGTCATTGTCCTGTGATGTGGGGGTTTTCTGAGGTTGGAACGTTGGTAAATAAATCTGTGACATCAAAACTGACCAAAATATCCTGGGATTTGATGTATAGCTTTCTGAGTTGTCCTATAAAATCTGTTGAGTTTGGAATGCGATGTTCAGTGTTTCATCGTAGTTTAGATAAGGTAGGTACTAGGAAAGTAGCCAGTTGATGGCAACGAAAGTTTTGAGCACTGAAGAGAGGCTTTAGAGGTATATTAGGTTTCTGTACCTTAGGTAGTCTGTAAAACTGAGGAAGGAAATTTTCCTTGGATCTTAAGTCTTTGGTTACTTTTTCGTTGATTAAGCCTTGTTTCTTTAGTTTGTTCAGTGTTCTATTGATGAGTCTATATTTTCTGTAGGATCATCGGTGATCATTTTATATATAGACGTCCACATTATAACACAAAGGAAACAGTACAGTCATACCAGAAGTCAACATTATAACACAAAGGAAACAGTATAGTCATCCAAGACGTCAACATTACAACACAAAGGAAACAGAATAGTCATCCAAGACGTCAACATTATAACACAAAGGAAACAGTATAGTCATCCCAGACGTCAAGGATGATTATTCTGTTTTTTTTGTCTGCTTATAGAATCTTTATGTTGTTGTCTCATTTTAGATGGTTCATTCTGCTGCATTCATGTTTAGTGATGTTCAGTTTTGGTTTCTTGGCCTTTCTGAGGATGGTGTAATTTTGATATCGGAATTGATACAACGATACATATATTGGAGAAATGGGAAGAAAACTTGTGACAAGAATAAGAGAACATAACTATAGTACAAGGCTCATGAAAACACAAAATTCAGCCATTACAGAGCATGAAACGTCAACTGAACACAGAATAAACTGGGAGAAAACTAAAATCACCGACACAGACAAATTCTGGAAGACAAGAAAAATCAAAGAATAATTTTGTATCCAAACTATTAAACTTTCACTAAACAGAGATTCCGGATTAGAGGTGAGTAACCTGTTGCTGTCATTGGTTGATTCTACAGGAAATCTATCCTCCAATCAGAAACAGTGAAAATCCACTGATAAATAAAAGACCGTCATAACCTATAAACACACTGACTTAAGACAAAAGGCGAAAGACTTTTCAAAAGTCATCCTCTACACTTGTGTCTCCACAACAGACAATTGCCGTCCATTCTACAAAATTTCATCATATTATCAGCTCTGTGTGAAAAAATATTGTGTTTTAATTACTTCAAGATGTATCAAAAAAATATTGTCTTTAAATTACAACCAGACGTAGAAGGGGAATATTGTCTTTAAATTTCCAAAAGACGTATGAGAGGAATATTGTCTTTATATTGCTTCAAGCTCCAAATGAATGAATATGTATGGGGAATATTGTCTTTAAATTACTACCAGATGTATCAGGGGAATATTGTCTTTAAATTACTTCCAGCTTGAATGAATGAATATTGTTTTTTAAATTACAATAAGATTTATGAGGGAAAGAATGTCTTTAAATTACTACCAGACGTATGAAAGGAATATTGTCTTTAAATTACTACCAGACGTATGAAAGGAATATTGTCCTTAAATTACCACCAGATATATAGGGAAAGAGTGTCTTTAAATTAATATCAGATAAATAGGGGGAATATTATCTTTAAATTACTACCAGACGTGTGAGGAAAATATAGTCTTTCAATTACTACCAGAAGTAAAAGGGGAATATGTCTTTAAATTTCCAAAAGACGTATCAGAGGAATATTGTCTTTATATTGCTTCAAGCTCCATATGAATGAATATGTATGGGGAAATATTGTCTTTAAATTACTACCAGACGTATGAAAGGAATATTGTCTTTAAATTACTACCACACGTATGAGCGGAATATTGTCTTTAAATTACTACCAGATAAATAGGGGGAATATTGTCTTTAAATTACCCTCAGACGTGAGGGAAATATTATCTTTAAATTACTTCCAGCTTGTGTGAATGAAGTTTGTCTTAAAATTACTACCAGACGTTTGAAAGGAATATTGTCTTTCAATTACTACCAGACGTATGAGGGGAATATTGTCTTCCAATTACTACCAGAGAAAACAGGGAAATATCGTCTTTAAATTTCTACCAGACATATGAGAGGAATACTGTCTTTATATTGCTTCCAGCTCTATATGAATGAATATTGTCTTTAAACTACTACCAGATCTATGGGAGAAAGAGTGTCTTTAAATTACACTCAAAATTATGAGGGGAATATTGTCTTTAAATTGCCACCAGATGTGTGAGGGGAATATTGTTTTTAAATTACTACCAGGTGAATGTGGAAATATTGTCTTTAGATTACTTCCAGTTTGTCTGAATGAATATTGTATTTAAATTACTAACAGATCTATGGGGAGAAGATTGTCTTTAAATTACACTCAAAATTATGGGGGAAATATTGTCTTTAAATTGCCACCAGTCGTATGAGGGAAATATTGTCTTTAAATTACTACCAGACGTATGAAGGGAATATTGTCTTTAAATTACAACCACACGTATGAGGGGAATATTGTCTTTAAATTATTATCAGATCTATGGAAGAATATTGTCTGTAAAATACTACCAAATTTATGAGGGGAATATTGTTTTTAAATTACTTCCGGCTTGTGTGAATGAATATTGTCTTTAAATTACTACAAGATGTATGAGAGGAATATTATCTTTAAGTTACTACTAGACGTATGAGGGGAATATTGTTTTTAAATCACTCCGAGCTCTAAATGAATGAATATTACTTTAATTTTTTCCAGGTCTATATGAATGAATATTGTCTTTAAATTACTACCAGATAAATCATGGGAATATTGTCTTAAAATTACTACCAGACATATGAGGGGAATATTGTCTTTAAATTACTACCACACGTATAAGGAAAATATTGTCTTCAAATTACTACCAGAAAAAAAACAGGGGAATATTGTGTTTAAATTACAACCAGATCTATGGAAGAAAGAGTGTCTTTAAATTGCTACCAGACGTATAAAAGGAATATGTCTTAAAATTACTACCAGACGGATGAGGGGAATATTGTTTTTAAATTACTACCACACGTGTGAGGGGGATATTGTCTTTAAATTAAAACCAGAGCTATGGGGAAAATGTGTCTTTAAATTGCTACCAGACGTATGAGAGGAATATTGTCTTTAAATTAGTACCAGAAGTATGACGGGAATATCGTCTATACAATTATTAATGATCGATGGGGGAATATTGTATTTAAATTACTACACGACGTATGAGAGGAACATTGTTTTTCAATTACTACACGATAAATGAGTGAGACATTGTCTTTAAATTAGTTCCACCTCTATATGAATGAATATTGTATTTAAATTACTTCCAGATGTATGAGGGAAATAATGTCTTTAAATTTCATCCTTTCGAATGAGGGTGAGTATTGTCCTTAAATTACTTCCAGCTTGTGTGAATGAATATTGTCTTTAAATTACTACAACATATATGAGAAAATATTGTCTTTGAATTACTACCAGACGTATGAGGGGAATATTGACTTTTAATTACTACCAGACGTATTGGAAAAATACTGTCTTTAAATTTCTACGAGAAAAATGACGAGAATATTGTTTTAAAATTATTTCCAGACGAATGATGTGAATATTGTTTTTAAATAACTTCCACCTCTGTATGAATAAAAATTGTCTTTAAATTACTTACAGCTCTATGTGAATGAATATTTTCTTTAAATTACTTCCATCTATAATTTAATGAAAATTTTCTTTAAATTACTTCCAGACGTATGATGGGATTATTGTCTTTTAATTACTACCAGACGTATGAGAAGAATATTCTATTCAATTTACCACCAAACGAATGAGGGGGATATTGTCTTTAAATTACAACCAGATCTATGGAGGAAAGAGTGTTCTTAAATTACTACCAGATGTATGTGGGGAATATAATCTTTAAATTACAACCAGACGTGTAAAGTGAATATTGTATTTAGAATTATCACAAGATCTATGGGGGAATATTGTCTATAAATTATTACCAGACGAATGAGGGGAATATTGTCTTTATATTACTACCAGACGTATGATTGGTATATTGTCTTTAAATTTCTACCAGACGTATTAGAGGAATATTGTCTTTAAATTACTAACAGACGTATTAGGAGAATATTGTGTTTAAATTATCACCAGATCTATAGAGGAATATTCTCTTTAAAGTACTACCAGACGTATGTAGGGAATATTGTCTATAAAATTATTATCAGATCTGTGGGGGAATATTGTCTTTAAATTACAACCAGATGAATGAGGGAAATATTGTCTTTAATTTATTTCCAGATGTATGGGGAAATATTGTCTTTAAATTACATGCAACTTCTGTGAATTAATATTGTTTTTAAATTACTATCAGATGTATGGGAAGAAGATTGTCTTTAAATTACAACCACATCTATCGGGGAAAGATTGTCTTTAAATTACTTTTAGATGTATGGGGTGAATATTGTCTTTAAATTACTTCCACACGTGTTAGTAGAATATTGACTTTAAATTACTACCAGACGTGTGAGGGGAATATTGTTTTTAAATTAGCACCAGACGTATGAGGTTAATATTGTTTTTAAATTACTTCCAGCTTGTGTGAATGAATATTATTTTTAAATTACTGCCAGACGTATGATTGGAATATTGTCTTTAAATTATTACTAAAAGTATGAGGGGAATATTGTATTTAAATTACTTCCAGCTCTATATGAATGAATATTACTTTAAAATTTTTCAGCTCTATATAAATGAATATTGTCTTTTAATTACAACCAGACGTATGATGGGAATACTGTCTTTAAATTACTACCAGATGTATGAGGAAGATATTGTCTTTAAATTACTACCAGACGTATAAGGGGAATATTGTTTCTTAATTATTTCCAGACGTATGAGGGGAGAATTGTCTTTAACTTACGTCGAGCTCTATATGAATGAATATTACTTGAAATTTTTTCCAGCTCTATATGAATGAATATTGACTTTTAATTACGACCAAACGTATGATGGGAACATCGTGTTTAAATTACTACCACACGAATAAGGAGGATATTGTCTTTAAATTACTACTAGATCTATGGGGGAAAGAGTCTTTAATTTACTACCAGATGTATTGGGGAGTATTGTTTTTAAATTACTACCAAACGTATGAGAGAATATTGTATTAAAATTACTTGCAGCTTGTGTGAATGTATATTGTCTTTAAATTACTACCAAATGTGTGAAGAGAATATTGTCTCTAAATTACTTCCAGACGTATGAGGTGAGTATTGTCTTTAACTAACTACCAGACGTATGAGGAAAATACTGTCTTTAAATTACTACCAGATGTATGAAGGTAGTATTGTTTTTAAATTACTACTAGACGTATGAGGGGAATATTGTATTTAAATTACTTCCAGCTCTATATGAATGAATCTTACTTTAAAATTTTTCAGCTCTATATAAATGAATATTGTCTTTAAATTACTACTAGACGTCTAACGGGAACACTGTCATTAAATTACTACCAGATGTATGAGGGGAATACTGTCTTTAAATTACTACCAGATGTATGAGGGGAATACTGTCTTTAAATTACTACCAGATGTATGAGGAGAATAATGTCTTTAAATTACTACCAGATGTATGAGGGGAATAATGTCTTTAAATTACTACCAGATGTATGAGGGGAATACTGTCTTTAAATTACTACCAGATGTATGAGGGTAGTATTGTTTTTAAATTACTACTAGACATATGAGGGGAATATTTTTTTTAAATTACTTACAGCTCTAAATAAATCAATATTGTCTTTAAATTACTTCCAGCTCTGTATGAATGAATATTGTCTTTAAATTTCTTCCATCTCTATATGAATGAATATTGTCTTTAAATTACTTTCAGCTCTAAATAAATCAATATTGTCTTTAAATTACTTCCAGCTCTGTATGAATGAATATTTTTTTTAAATTACTTACAGCTCTATATGAATGAATATTTTTTTTAAATTACTTACAGCTCTAAATAAATCAATATTGTCTTTAAATTACTTCCAGCTCTGTATGAATAAATATTGTCTTAAAATTTCTTCCATCTCTATATGAATGAATATTGTCTTTAAATTACTTACAGCTCTAAATAAATAAATATTGTCTTTAAATTACTTCCAGCTCTGTATGAATGAATATTTTTTTTAAATTACTTTCAGCTCTATATGAATGAATGTTGTCTTTAAATTTCTTCCATCTCTATATGAATGAATATTGTCTTTAAATTACTTACAGCTCTAAATAAATCAATATTGTCTTTAAATTACTTCCAGCTCTGTATGAATAAATATTGTCTTTAAATTACTTTCAGCTCTATATGAATGAATGTTGTCTTTAAATTTCTTCCATCTCTATATGAATGAATATTGTCTTTAAATTACTTACAGCTCTAAATAAATCAATATTGTCTTTAAATTACTTCCAGCTCTGTATGAATAAATATTGTCTTTAAATTACTTTCAGCTCTATATGAATGAATGTTGTCTTTAAATTTCTTCCATCTCTATATGAATGAATATTGTCTTTAAATTACTTACAGCTCTAAATAAATCAATATTGTCTTTAAATTACTTCCAGCTCTGTATGAATAAATATTGTCTTTAAATTACTTTCAGCTCTATATGAATGAATATTGTCTTTAAATTACTTACAGCTCTAAATAAATCAATATTGTCTTTAAATTACTTCCAGCTCTGTATGAATAAATATTGTCTTTAAATTACTTTCAGCTCTATATGAATGAATATTTTTTTTTAAATTACTTACAGCTCTAAATAAATCAATATTGTCTTTAAATTACTTCCAGCTCTGTATGAATAAATATTGTCTTTAAATTTCTTCCATCACTATATGAATGAATATTTTTTTTAAATTACTTACAGCTCTAAATAAATCAATATTGTCTTTAAATTACTTCCAGCTCTGTATGAATAAATATTGTCTTTAAATTTCTTCCATCTCTATATGAATGAATATTTCTTTAAATTTCTTCCATCTCTATATGAATAAATATTGTCTTTAAATTACTTTCAGCTCTATATGAATGAATATTTTTTTTAAATTACTTACAGCTCTAAATAAATCAATATTGTCTTTAAATTACTTCCAGCTCTGTATGAATAAATTTTGTCTTTAAATTTCTTCCATCTCTATATGAATGAATATTTCTTTAAATTACTTCCAGCTCTGTATGAATGAATGTTGTCTTTAAATTTCTTTCATCTCTATATGAATGAATATTGTCTTTAAATTACTTACAGCTCTAAATAAATCAATATTGTCTTTAAATTACTTCCAGCTCTGTATGAATAAATATTGTCTTTAAATTACTTTCAGCTCTATATGAATGAATATTTTTTTAAAATTACTTACAGCTCTAAATAAATCAATATTGTCTTTAAATTACTTCCAGCTCTGTATGAATAAATATTGTCTTTAAATTTCTTCCATCACTATATGAATGAATATTTTTTTTAAATTACTTACAGCTCTAAATAAATCAATATTGTCTTTAAATTACTTCCAGCTCTGTATGAATAAATATTGTCTTTAAATTTCTTCCATCTCTATATGAATGAATATTTCTTTAAATTTCTTCCATCTCTATATGAATGAATATTGTCTTTAAATTACTACGATATATTTGGGAAGGTTATATTGTCTCTAAATTTTCGCCATATTTCTTGGGGGGAATACTTTTATTTAAATTACTACAGGTTCTGTGGTGAGAGGATATTGTTTTGTCATTACTACAGGTTCTGTGGGGAGGGATTATTGTTTTTTCATTGCTACAAGTTTCTTGGGGAGGGGATATTGTTTTGTCATTACTACAAGTTCCTTGGGGAGGGGATATTGTTTTGTCATTACTACAATTTCCTTGGGGAGGGGATATTGTTTTGTCATTACTACAGGTTCTGTGGGGAGGGAATAATTTTTTCATTACTTCAAGTTCTGTGGTGAGGGGATATTGTCTTTGAATAACAACCGGCTCTGTGTGAACAAATATTGTCTTTGACAGCTTTTTCACAGAGCAAGGTCTGTCAGATAGTGTAGATTTACAAGTTTCATTATGTGTATAGATGTCCGAGAAATGAATGGAGACAGTCATAACATACAAGTAGGGTATAGCACAGATTATGACATCCAAGTTTTTACATGCAAACTGAAAGAGCCAGATTGTCATACGGTTTAATATGGAAGTTATAACAGCCATGTTACCATACACTTGATGATGCAAGTAATAATGTAGATATTATAACGGTCAGGTTAATCATGCAGGTTATAACACGCAGGTTATACCATACATTGTTTCATACAGATTATCAGCCAGGTTATAACATTCAAGTTAGTTTACACTTTATCATGCAGATTGTAACATATAGGCTATAACAACCAGGTTTCCAAGAAAGTTATAATTCAGGTTATAACATACAGGTTATCATGTCTGATTTTGTTTCGAACATACTTACTTTCACACTATTTTTGTGTTTTGTGGTGTATGTTCTAGTGTTTTACGGTTTGTGTCCCTGTGTGTTATGTTTAATAAACAGTTTTTATTGATTAAGCCTACATTATTTTTGATTAAACTTTGCTATAATAGAAAACAACAACATATTTTCAAGTACCAATCATACATCCCAAAACTTTGAGGGTTACAGTGCCATCTGTAGCAGATGACATTGACTTCTGTTGACGTCCTCTGCAAAGTTTGCTTTAATTACCCGTCACTGTCTTGTCGTTATTAGACGCACTCAGTTGACTAGTGTCTGTGTAGGGCTAGGTGACAACGAGCACAGTATCACAACTACAAGAAAGTGACAAGGAACATGTCGAGAAGAATTAATCAGATGACAAGGGAACTTTGCATCGTGATAGGGTTAATTAGCACACATTTTTGTTAACTGTTGATTGTGTTCCAAACTTTTAATTAGTGCTACTTGTTTTTGGTGCTGACCTTAAGAATTAACAGACTTTTAACGTTGCACGCCTCACATCAGGGACTTCCAATTATTCGCACGTGTTACAATTACGTGAAAGACTAGTTGGCTGAAATTAACCTTTAAAATTATTAGTTCTTCAGGAGTTAAATGATCTTTACGTCTGTTAAGCACATAATTACTTTAAATACTGATTCATATTGCTATAAATAAGATTGTTGTCTCACACTACTACTGTGTGAACCTCATACAAGTATCCATCGTGTAATATTTAAAAAGTGTTTCTCACACTACTAATGTGTTAACCTAATACATGTATCCATCGTGTAATATTTAAAAAGTGTTTCTCACACTACTAATGTGTTAACCTAATACATGTATCCTTCGTGTAATATTTAAAAAGTGTTTCACACACTACTAATGTGTTAACCTAATACGTGTATTCTTTGTGTAATGTTTTAAAAGTTTCTCACACTGCCACTATGTGAACCTAATACGTGTATTCTTTGTATAATGTTTAAAAAGTTTCTCACACTACTAATGTGTGAACCTAATACGTGTATCCTTCGTGTAATATTTAAAAAGTGTTTCACACACTACTAATGTGTTAACCTAATACATGTATCCTTCGTGTAATATTTAAAAAGTGTTTCACACACTACTAATGTGTTAACCTAATATGTGTATTCTTTGTGTAATGTTTAAAAAGTTTCTCACACTACTAATGTGTGAACCTAATACGTGTATCCTTCGTGTAAACTTCCAGGCTATCTGAATTTTGCCACTAAGGGTATTTAAGCCCGGTTTCTAGTGTTGTTAGGCTTCGCTCGTACCACGGTAACACAAGCGGTAAATCTGGAAACTTATGACCTAAAAATTGGGTTTTGATATCCTTGGTGAGCTGAGATAGCCCATTGTGTAATAAATGTTAGGTAAATTGGGTCTTGATATCCTTGGTGAGCTGAGATGGCTCATTGTGTTACAATGTTAGGTAAATTGGGTCTTGATATCCTTGGTGAGCTGAGATAGCCTATTGTGTTATAATGTTAGGTGACCTGGTGAGCTGAGATAGCCCATTGTGTTATAATGCTAGGTTACCTGGTGAGCTGAGATAGCCCATTGTGTTATAATGCTAGGTTACCTGGTGAGCTGAGATAGCCCATTGTGTTGTAATGTCAGGTTACCAACAAAGAAACCTAAACTGATTAGAACTTTACATATTAATTGATATTTTCCTTAATCCCGCCCCCCCCAGTCTGCGGACTGTTGGAAGCTGAGTTTCAATACCTGCAGCGAACTAATAACCATTTATTTAGCTTTGCACTTAACACAAACATCCTTTATATAATTATTTATGTTTCCATTAGATAAAATATTTTACACGGATCTTATCACTAAACATGTTCGTTCTTTCCGTCGTAGAGGTATTGTAATCTGACGGTCTATCTCACTGCATATACTCGTTGATAAAACGTATTCCATGAGTTGACGATTGGATGTGTTGCTCATGTTTCCCTGAGCAACAGTGCACTGCTTTATCAAGACTAATCTCTTTCCCTGAGCAACAGTGCACTGCTTTATCAAGACTGATCTCTTTCCCTGAGCAACAGTGCACTACTTTATCAAGACTGATCTCTTTCCCTGAGCAACAGTGCACTGCTTTATCAAGACTGATCTCTTTCCCTGAGCAACAGTGCACTGCTTTATCAAGACTGATCTCTTTCCCTGAGCAACAGTGCACTGCTTTATCAAGACTGATCTCTTCACCTTAGCAACAGTGCACTACTTTATCAAGACTGATCTCTTTCCCTGAGCAACAGTGCACTGCTTTATCAAGACTGATCTCTTTCCCTGAGCAACAGTGCGCTGCTTTATCAAGACTGATTTCCGTCTGGAAGTGACAACAACAAAGTGAGGCTTTCAGACTTTCTTTTATATTATATTGACTTCGTGTTTCAAAACTTAGCTGGAGAAACTATGTAACAAAAAAGAATTTGAAAGAACTGAGAGAAAAAATATTTAAAATATGGTAGAAGACTGAAACGATAAACTTTTAACAAGGTGATTACCATATAATAGTGTGGAGAAAAAGAATGGTGTGTTATATGTATTTTTAATTATATAAACTAAACCTAATGTTAATTATTCAACTTTCTGTCCTGAAAATCCGCGCTTATCTTACTATCTAAATGCGCATGCAAATACGCTTCAGTTTATATTTTGCACAACAAATTAAAAGTTTATCAAATTTTTAAAAAGGTCAAATGTTAGGATGCTGAATAAAATATCAGGTATATTTGTTGATGGTATTAAGCGTGTTTTGTTTCAACGAAGCCACATCGAGCTATCTGCTTTGTCCATCCAGAGGAATCGAACCCCTGATTCTACTTTTGTAAATCTAAAGATTTAACATTGTCCCATCGGGGAATAGAATTCAGTAAAAGTTAAGCTCTAACTAAACGAAAGAAAATAAATAAACACATATTACAGTTTTAATTTATACCTTTATCAAATATAGGATATACTTGATAAAGGCTTAACTAAAATTAGGTCTAGCACCAGCGGTGTCTGTGATTACAATTATTTTATATTTTTTATAAACATGCTATGTTTACAGAGTATTACTGCAATAAGATTACTAGTTTGATCGCAAACTGTTTTAAGTTTCTGCTAGGTCACAATTAATGTTATAAACTTCTGTTTGTTACTGTAACGCAGAGATTGTGGATTTTCGTCTGTCATTATGAAATGACATTGCCTCGTACAGCTTGAAAAAATCACCTAAAAACGTATATATGTTCTTACGGAAAGATAACATACAAATAAATGTTTCTAATTCTTCAAACACCAATAACATAGCTTGATAAATTATGTAAAATTCCCATTTCAAGAAAAAATGTTCAGAATCCGACAATTCAGTCCAGATTTAGTTTTTGATATTTCAAAAATTATCTTTACACCATTTTAGTGGAATGGGAATGAATGCTTCCAGAAAAGTTTTTCATTTATATTTTCCAAAATGTTTCTATCACTTTTATTCCAATCGTAACCTATAAAGAGAAAACGATTACCCAATTGTACTCATGCAAACAATAATGCTGACCAATCAGTACGTCACGCCTACCCCACTAGTAAATAATATTTCTCCTTTCTGAGACTCTACAAAGTTTCACATCACTTTATCCTATAATTAAGAACTGTTGTATTTCTAATCGTCAATAAGAAATACAAACATGTAACTTAATTTTTTCTACTTCTGAATAAAAGATGTATTTTTGCTGCAGCAGGAATGTGTTGTACATTAACTAAAACTTCACGTGTTAGATACTCGAAAATGAAAGAGCGTTTTTCTGTAATGTTTACAATGTTACTGCACGCGAAGTTCCTTTTCCGAATCACATATTTCATGCAATAAGTAAGAGGTGTCTTCGTTATTTTACCCAGTAAGTAAGCAGTACATTCCTTATTTTACCCAATAAGTAACCTTCACCTTCATTATTTTACCCAGTAAGTAAAGAGTCTACTGTGTTATAAAAAATAAACTTATTTAATTATGCATCTCTTCCCAGAAGTTTTCCAGCGTGCACTCTCACACTACGCAAAAAATTCGGATATCCAGAGAGCGCTTTGATTTTGCATGGATCTTAGTGACCAGTTTATCATTGTTGTTAAAATGCCAACCAACCTCTCACATGGGAGGACAGAGCACGTGCTATCCACGTGAAGTGACTCTGATTGCCTCCTCCGAAAAATGTAATTTTACTAATTAAATTGATCACGGCCTGGCATTGCCAGGTGAGTCAAGGCGTTCGACTCGTAATCCGAGGGTCGCAGGTTTGAATACCTGTTGCACAAAACATTCTTGCCATTTCGGCCGTGGAGGCGTTATAATGTGACAGTCAGTCTCATTATTCGTTGGTAAAAGAGTAGCCCAAGAGTTGGCGGTGATGACTAGCTGCATTCCTTCTTGTGTTACACTGCTAAATTAGGGACGACCAGCGCAGATAGACCTCGTATAGCTTTATGTAAAATTAAAAAAGAAACAGATTAATCAGTGTTTTGAAATGAAATCCAAAAACTCAGAGTACTGACAAGACACAACCGTTCTCTCTTTGTATATAAACACCTATTTTCAAATATTGAGACTCGACATTTGTAGGTTTGATTCAACAATTCTCTTTTCCATTGAAACTATTTCATCACTATTATGTTTTTATTCATCCTATTTTACTGTAATAATTTTCATGAAATGAGACATCCAGTTTACGTTTAAAACTGCGGTTTAGTTTCTGTCTCATACTTTACACGTACCGTCTACACGCACACATCCAACAAGTCCCGAGGTCTATATCACAAGAATCTCTCCTTGTAGTTGCTCTGATATTTACTGCACTATCGCCGAGCCTGGAAATTACTCAGAAAAGACGAGTAATGGAATGAAGTTCTGCTGAACGAACAGCAGTGATTTCATAGTGCAAGGAGAAGTAAAAAAACACTTTAAGGAATGAACTGGACCAATTTATTACATTGTGGTCACCTTTAAATCATAGTGTAACGTTCATAATGACAAACTTGACTGATTACATGCGCGTTCATTTCTGGATAGCAGTTTTTATTTTCTGACGAATGAAGAGATAAAGTGTTAAAGGAAAATTCAGTCACTTGCTAATAAAACTTCTGATAAGAATTTAGTGATTTTACAGATAAGGTTTGAATACTTGAGTGAAATGAGTGAATCCAACAAGTGAGTGATAGCATGGTGTTTTTAATTGATGTGTTGTAAGCCTTAATTATATCTTCTGTTTAGTGAAATTCTAAATGTTCTGTTCCACTCTTTAAAAACATCATAATCAGAGTTCTAATTTTATGAGACGAAAAACGAAACTTCTGTCGAACTTTTGTCTAGTTATTTAAACAATTTCATTAATATTTCTGTGGTAATAAACACATGTTTATCACGTGTTGCTGAAATTCCAGGGAACAAGCTCCAGGAATGTCTACACAAGTCATCTTAATTACACTGTGTAACAAAAGTTTTACTTTTTTCTTGTTCCTGGATATAAAGTGTTATTTTTCAATTGCTTATACTTAATATACTAAACTAAATATAAAACACCTATTTTTTCTCTTCAAACTTTGCTTTTGTGACCTGGGAGCGTATAATGAAAACATGATGGGAGACTATATTTGGGGTCTGATACGTGAAAGTGATTTACATCACTGTCGCAGATCTTGAAAAAACTAGTCGCTTCCAAACATTTTTGTGTAACTAGTATAAATACATGTAAATCTTGATTCATATGTTGTTTTATTCAGACCTTATGTAAATAAAAATGTACAAATTTGCCCGTTTTAAAATAGAAAATAGTTTATTTTATAAAGAAGGAGCATGATTTGTAGTGAGGGGGACTCGAACCTACGGCCCTCAGATTACGAATTGTGTGCTTTAAACACTTGACCACGTTAAGCCTGCTGGTATTGAAACCTAATTTTGTAGTTACATAAGCCTTTGGACTTACCACTGAGTAAAATGTTTGGCTTTTATGTAATAAAGAATAATTAGGTTGAAAACCGACTATTATCTAATTATTTATTTAAAAATAGAGATAGTTCTAGTTTGCATTTGTGTCTACAGTGTCATAGTTTTGTGCTTTATTCATACATTCATATATTAATTCAAGTTATTTTTTTCAGCTTTTACTACGCATTAGAGAGCATTAAAGGAAACCTAATAAATATCTCCGTGACATTAGATAACGTAAGTCAAGGACAACAAGAGACTGTCTGGGTCTCCAAAGTTGTCTCTGCACTGAGAAAAGTAAAAACTTAAATCCAAACTTTTATCCCAGGAAGTTATTGATTTCCCTTGAAACTGTTGTATGCCACACAGATCTATACACAGAGACTCATTCCTTAAGTCAGTTATCCTTTTAGAAAAACACAAATCTCCTAACTGTTATGTGGCTTGAGTGGATGTATTCTGGTTCTATGTTTTCAGAATATATCACAGAAAAGCTGAACGACCTAATCTCACCGATATTTTAAAGAAGTTTAGTAACGTCTATATTTCTCTTCTTACTTTCTCCAAAGAAAACAAGTTCAAACATAATAACTTATCCCCACAAAACAAATATTTTATCACTGGAATGATTTTAGTACACATCCTCTTAGCTTTTTCCAACAAGCCAATATATTTTTTTAGATAAGGGGTCCAAATTATAAATATTACAGTGAGCGAGGCATAACTGGTGATGTGTAAAGAGACAACTTATTTGACATATAATCAATGAACCTGTAAATAGACTATATTACTACTGGGTATAACTGGTGATGTGTAAAGAGACAACTTATTTGACATATAATCAATGAACCTGTAAATAGACTATATTACTACTGGGTATAACTGGTGATGTGTAAAGAGACAACTTATTTGACATATAATCAATGAACCTGTAAATAGACTATATTACTACTGGGTATAACTGGTGATGTGTAAAGAGACAACTTATTTGACATATAATCAATGAACCTGTAAATAGACTATATTACTACTGGGTATAACTGGTGATGTGTAAAGAGACAACTTATTTGACATATAATCAATGAACCTGTAAATAGACTATATTACTACTGGGTTTGCTATTTGAACAGCTTCCATAATTCTCCACCATTATGATTAAATTCCGTTTTGTCTGTTGAATGCGTCTTCATCTAATTTTAAACGTATAATAAAATTATGCTAGTTATTCTAACTGCATAACTGTTTACTTTTATCATTCAAAGACTTTGTTTTGATATCTTTTCAACCAACTAACTCATGCATCTCCTTAATATCCACCATACAGTTAGAAGTACACAACTGTTTAGAGTTCCTTAATATCCACAATACAGCTAGAAGTACATTAGTGTTTTAGTTCCTTAATATCCACAATACAGCTAGAAGTACATTAGTGTTTTAGTTCCTTAATATCCACAATACAGCTAGAAGTACTTTTTTTTTTAGAGTTCCTTAATATCCACAATACAGCTAGAAGTACTTTAGAGTTTCAGTTCCTATCCTATCCAGATATCCTACAGAAAAATCAGGTTCGTAATATTGTCAACATAGATATCCTACAGAAATATCAGGTTCGTAATATTGTCAACACAAATATCATACAGAAAATCAGGTTTATGTTACTATCAACACAGATATCCTGCAGAAGAATAAGGTTCGTGATATTGTTAATACAGATATCCTACAGAACAATCAGGTTCGTGTTATTGTCAGCACAGATATCCTGCAGAACAATCATGTTCGTGATATTGTCAGCACAGATATCCTGCAGAACAATCATGTTCGTGATATTGTCAACACAGATATCCTACAGAACAATCAGTTTCGTGTTATTGTAAACTCAGATATCCTACAGAACAATCAGGTTCGTGATATTGTCAACACAGATATCCTGCAGAACAATCAGGTTCGTGATATTGTCAACACAGATATCCTGCAGAACAATCAGGTTTGTAATATTGTCAACACAGATATTCTACAGAACAATCAGGTTTGTGTTACTATCAACACAGATATCCTGCAGAAGAATTAGGTTTGTGTTATTATCAACACAGATATTCTACGGAAGAATTAGGTTTGTGTTATTATCAACACAGATATTCTACAGAAGAATTAGGTTTGTGTTATTATCAACACAGATATCCTGCAGAAGAATTAGGTTTGTGTTATTATCAACACAGATATTCTACAGAAGAATTAGGTTTGTGTAGTTATAGTCACAGTAATAGTCATGTTTACAGTTAAAGTTATAATTATAGTCACAATTATAGTTATAAATACAGTTATAGTTACGGTCACAGTTACAGTTACAATTATAGTTATACTTACAGTTACAGTCACAGTTATGCTTATAGTTACAGTAAAAGTAACAGTTTCAGTTCCAGTTACAGAAGTAGTTATTGTTACATTTGTAGATATAGTTACAGAAAGAGTCAGAGTTACAGTTATAGTTATATTTACACCTACAGTTACACTTAAAGTTACAATTACAGTTATAGTTACAGTTCAGACAGGTTTCTTGTTAAAGCAGAAATATTAAGAAAGCTTCCTAAAATTTACCATAGCCTATAAGTGTTAACAATACCTTATGAACACCTAGACACACTCACACAGTAACTGGTCAACACGTAGACACACACACACGGTCACTGGTCAACACGTAGAGACACACACACACACGGTCACTGTTGAACACGTAGAGGCATACACACGGTCACTTTTTCCCCTGTTTTCACTGACGCAGAATTCTTTTTCTCATCTGTTTTCACTAATGTTTGGTTCCTTTCCCCCCCTCAATTCAACTGGTTTAGAATTCTTTACTTCCCTGTTTTCACTAATGTAGAGTTCCTTTTGTAACCTGTGTATTCTAATGTAGAGTTCCTTTTGTTACCTGTTTTCACTAATGTAGAATTCCTTACTACCCTGTTTTCACTAATGTTAAATTCCTTACTTCCCTGTTTTCAATAATGTAGAGTTTCTTTTGTAACCTGTTTTCACTAATGTAGAGTTCCTTTTGTAACCTGTGTCCTCTAATGTAGAGTTCCTTTTGTAACCTGTATCCTCTAATGTAGGGTTCCTTTTGTAACCTGTTTTCACTAATGTAGAGTTCCTTTTGTAACATGTGTCCTCTAATGTAGAGTTCCTTTTGTAACCTGTGTCCTCTAATGTAGAGTTCCTTTTGTAACCTGTGTCCTCTAATGTAGAGTTCCTTTTAACCTGTTTTCACTAATGTAGAGTTCCTTTTGTAACCTGTGTCCTCTAATGTAGAGTTCCTTTTGTAACCTGATTTCACTAATGTTGAGTTCCTTTTGTAACATGTGTCCTCTAATGTAGAGTTCCTTTTGTAACCTGTTTTCACTAATGTAGAGTTCCTTTTGTAACCTGTTTTCACTGTTTCACTAATGCTAATAACGTGTTGTCCACGGTTCACCTCTTCCCATTTTTATTCTACATTATATTGGTTTATGTTTGTATATTTACGTGTATAAATCGAACACTGAACTATTTTCCACAATCAATTTGTTCCGATACGACCCACACTCCTGCTTGGTTGATACAATTCATTCAGTGTGTCATCATGTAATCCGTAGAGCACTTTTTCACTACAACCATCGTTTTGGTAATTACATTTTTTGTGCTGCTTAATGTAACTAGTGAAGTATGTTATGTATTTTCAAGGAAAATAATCGAAGACCTTTGAGGTACGAAGTTACTTGACGTTATAACAAAAACGTGATCGGTAATATGGAGTGTAGTTATTGAAAAATCTTACGATTAATTCTCACATTCGATTAAACAACACTTGGCGGTAAGTTCTCCAATATTACAGAGTAAAATTTGACTAAACCACATGTAGATAGACCTTGTGTTGCCTGGCGTGAATTTTTAAAGAGACAAACCATTAGGTTGTGTAAGATTTCCCATTCCACGTAAGCCTAACGTGCACAATGAGCTAATACTGTGAATCGCGTGACCTGAAAAACATGCACGAGGTTAATTATGTGAACACATTAGATGCTGTGTATATAAAACCCACCAAAGGTCTAATAACATAGTGAGTGAGTTGATCATAAAAAAAAGTGGCGGAAAACGTCAAATATTAGAAAGAATATCTGTGCAGCATTGTACTTGTATTCTTAGGTTTAGTTTTACGGAATAAAGAAAACTTGAGAAACAGCATAACAAACAGTTAGGGTGTATATCATCTTGTTCACGTCGATCTAAACCCTACCCCATCTAACAAATTCATGAATGAGTGAAACAAATAAACTGATTGGAACAACAGAGTAATACTAACAGTATTCATTGTTCGATTACACTTAACTTTACGTCTGGCATTTTTGCAGTATTAAAACATTTACGGTGGTTTGATTTCTGTTAATTAGAATTAGATATATGTGCAAAGAAAGGAACTTCAGGTAGAAACTCTGATTAATTACGAAGAAATGTTTAGACAGAGGGAAGTTAGCATAAAGAAAGTTTAACATTAACAAATATACTCTCGATAGAAACTCTCGTTACAACATTATGGTCAGTTATGTTCCGTCTCACGTCCACGTTATGATCTCGACTCTAGCATTGTTTTGTTTGTTTGTTTTGGAATTTCGCACAAAGCTACTCGAGGGCTATCTGTGCTAGCCGTCCCTAATTTTGCAGTGTAAGACTAGAGAGAAGGCAGCTAGTCATCACCACCCACCGCCAACTCTTTGGCTACTCTTTTACCAACGAATAGTGGGATTGACCGTCACATTATACACCCCCACGGCTGGGAGGGCGAGCATGTTTAGCGCGACGCAGGCGCAAACCCGCGACCCTCGGATTACGAGTTGCACGCCTTACGCGCTCGGCCATGCCAGGCCTCGACTCTAGCAACAGAATAAAAACGGCATGAGTGAAAGTAATTTTGGTTGTAGAGAGAATTTCAACCAGTCAGTATGAAATGTTACTATAAAGGCCGAGTGGATGGTTGAATGTGTGCGTTACTCTGACATTATGTACAAAGCCTTAACTGTGAAAACAAAAGTATGATTTGTTCAAAGAAGCGTCTTTGTTTATATGAGTGTGAGTGTGTTTTTATCAACTGAAACTACTTAAGACATAAAATCCGATTAGAAGGAAAAACAAATGTAACAGAGATCTAGTTTTTAAAGGTAAAAAACCTTCACAAACTGGAGTGTTCAGAGATATTAAACTCTCTCATTTTACCTCGCTCGCTTCGAAACATTCGACGAGTTCGTGGGATAAATGTGGTTTCAAAGACAGGTGACATCTATCAATTTTGAGGATGTGAGAAATTTCCGTGACAGTGAGAGAAGACCAAGACCGGTAGGGAATAGTAGATAAACAAACTCAACCTGGTAACTGGGATTAGTAGAACAAAGTGCTTTAGTATCTGTCGTAGGGATGGAAACAGGAGATCTTCGAGAAAACCGACTTTCACAGAACAGACCATCTCTCCTGTGCCTCAAGCTAAGGTATGAAACGTTTTTGTTCTGTTGATCTTTGTTAAAATTTACTAAAATAATTGAAACGGAAGAGCTTCAAGAGAGAAAAAACTTGGTACTGAGTCAAATGAGACACTTTCAGAACTAACTAGTTTGTTTGTCACAGATGTATTTATGGTTCACAGTGAGAGAGGCATATATCAACAAAATTATAACCGAATGTGTAGAATACTAGTGTGGATAATGTCGTGCGTTCTGAGGAAAATACAGTCTAACGGTTCGATCTCTTGAGAGAAGAACAAATTGCAATTATGTTTCCCAGCACATTGAACCAAAGTACAGCCTAACAGTTCAATCTCTTGAGAGAAGAACAACTACAGTTATGTTTCCCAGCACAATGAACCAAAATACAGTCTAACGGTTCGATCTGTTGAGAGAAAAACAACTACAGTTATGTTTCCCAGCACATTGAACCAAAGTACAGCCTAACAGTTCGATCTCTTGAGAGAAGAACAACTACAGTTTTGTTTCCCAGCACAATGAACCAAAATACAGTCTAACGGTTCGATCTCTTGAGAGAAGAACAACTACAGTTATGTTTCCCAGCACATTGAACCAAAATACAGTCTAACGGTTCGATCTCTTGAGAGAAGAACAACTACAGTTATGTTTCCCAGCACATTGAACCAAAATACAGTCTAACGGTTCGATCTCTTGAGAGAAAAACAAATTGCAGTTATGTTTCCCAGCACATTGAACCAAAGTACAGCCTAACAGTTCAATCTCTTGAGAGAAGAACAACTACAGTTATGTTTCCCAGCACAATGAACCAAAATACAGTCTAACGGTTCGATCTCTTGAGAGAAGAACAACTACAGTTATGTTTCCCAGCACATTGAACCAAAGTACAGCCTAACAGTTCGATCTCTTGAGAGAAGAACAACTACAGTTTTGTTTCCCAGCACAATGAACCAAAATACAGTCTAACGGTTCGATCTCTTGAGAGAAGAACAACTACAGTTATGTTTCCCAGCACATTGAACCAAAATACAGTCTAACGGTTCGATCTCTTGAGAGAAGAACAACTACAGTTATGTTTCCCAGCACATTGAACCAAAATACAGTGTAACGGTTCGATCTCTTGAGAGAAGAACAACTACAGTTATGTTTACCAGCACATTGAACCAAAATACAGTCTAACGGTTCGATCTCTTGAGAGAAGAACAACTACAGTTATGTTTCCCAGCACATTGAACCAAAATACAGTCTAACGGTTCGATCTCTTGAGAGAAGAACAAACTACAGTTATGTTTCCCAGCACATTGAACCAAAATACAGTCTAACGGTTCGATCTCTTGAGAGAAGAACAACTACAGTTATGTTTCCCAGCACATTGAACCAAAGTACAGCCTAACGGTTCGATCTCTTGAGAGAAGAACAACTACAGTTATGTTTCCCAGCACATTGAACCAAAATACAGTCTAACGGTTCGATCTCTTGAGAGAAGAACAACTACAGTTATGTTTCCCAGCACATTGAACCAAAATACAGTCTAACGGTTCGATCTCTTGAGAGAAGAACAACTACAGTTATGTTTCTCAGCACAATGAACCAAAATACAGTCTAACGGTTCGATCTCTTGAGAGAAGAACAACTACAGTTATGTTTCCCAGCACAATGAACCAAAATACAGCTTAACGGTTCGATCTCTTGAGAGAAGAACAACTACAGTTATGTTTCCCAGCACAATGAACCAAAATACAGTCTAACGGTTCGATCTCTTGAGAGAAGAACAACTACAGTTATGTTTCCCAGCACATTGAACCAAAATACAGTCTAACGGTTCGATCTCTTGAGTGAAGAACAAACTACAGTTATGTTTCCCAGCACATTGAACCAAAATACAGTCTAACGGTTCGATCTCTTGAGAGAAGAACAAACTACAGTTATGTTTCCCAGCACATTGAACCAAAATACAGTCTAACGGTTCGATCTCTTGAGAGAAGAACAACTACAGTTATGTTTCCCAGCACAATGAACCAAAATACAGCTTAACGGTTCGATCTCTTGAGAGAAGAACAACTACAGTTATGTTTCCCAGCACAATGAACCAAAATACAGTCTAACGGTTCGATCTCTTGAGAGAAGAACAACTACAGTTATGTTTCCCAGCACATTGAACCAAAATACAGTCTAACGGTTCGATCTCTTGAGAGAAGAACAAACTACAGTTATGTTTCCCAGCACATTGAACCAAAATACAGTCTAACGGTTCGATCTCTTGAGAGAAGAACAACTACAGTTTTGTTTCCCAGCACAATGAACCAAAATACAGTCTAACGGTTCGATCTCTTGAGAGAAGAACAACTACAGTTATGTTTCCCAGCACAATGAACCAAAATACAGTCTAACGGTTCGATCTCTTGAGAGAAGAACAACTACAGTTATGTTTCCCAGCACATTGAACCAAAATACAGTCTAACGGTTCGATCTCTTGAGAGAAGAACAAACTACAGTTATGTTTCCCAGCACATTGAACCAAAATACAGTCTAACGGTTCGATCTCTTGAGAGAAGAACAACTACAGTTATGTTTCCCAGCACATTGAACCAAAATACAGTCTAACGGTTCGATCTCTTGAGAGAAGAACAAACTACAGTTATGTTTCCCAGCACATTGAACCAAAATACAGTCTAACGGTTCGATCTCTTGAGAGAAGAACAACTACAGTTATGTTTCCCAGCACATTGAACCAAAATACAGTCTAACGGTTCGATCTCTTGAGAGAAGAACAACTACAGTTATGTTTCCCAGCACATTGAACCAAAATACAGTCTAACGGTTCGATCTCTTGAGAGAAGAACAAACTACAGTTATGTTTCCCAGCACATTGAACCAAAATACAGCCTAACAGTTCGATCTCTTGAGAGAAGAACAACTACAGTTATGTTTTCCAGCACATTGAACCAAAATACAGCCTAACAGTTCGATCACTTGAGAGAAGAACAACTACAGTTATGTTTCCCAGCACAATGAACCACCATTACTTGTGAAAGACAACTCAGCATAAGGAAAAACCTGATGATTGATGGCTTTGTGTAACGGAGGATAAGGGATTCAGTCTTAACGAAATAATACACCTTCCTACTTTTTGTACGAAGAAGTAATCGTTTACATTTATCAGTTTCTCATGTAAGTTCGAATGCGATGTTCCACTCAGTGTAGTGGGTTTTAACCTGACCAGTTCACCCGGTCCACTCACCGGACTTACATAAAATATATAAATGTTTTAGAATTTAACTTAACAAAAATTGTGATTTTTTTTTCCAATTTGCTAACTACATTTCAAAGAAGTAGCTTTGTAAGAAAACATGTGTAACACACGAGTTACATGACAAATGTGTGAAGACTTTCGAAACGTCGTCCTCTATTTGTCAGGAAACTCGTCAGAAGGACAGTTTATGTTAAAAGATTTTTTAATGTGATTGGACAACTGTATATAAATGCTGTGATATTATTGGACAACTATACATAAGTTATGTATATAACTATATATAAGCTCGAATGATGTATATATATTAACTGCATTATAGAAAGCAATGTTTGATTAAACAAGTCAGATAAGTCGATGTTATTAGAGAATGTTTATGAAAGGGGTAGATAACACTAAAACTTATGGTTAATTATTTCCACACAATTAAATTATGTCATCACTGTTACGTCTAAGGGTTTGAGGTACACGTTGTCTAACGACCTACGATATATGTTGGTTAGGCCTAGTTATTGTCCAACAGGCTGAGGTATACTAAATGTTAAACTGCTTGGAAACTAATTAAAAATTGCATCACTTCTTCGTCAGGTTTCTAATAGTTTTGTTATATCTTAGAGCGGTGTAGAAGGTGTTCATACCGTGTCTGAACAAAAAATGCGTCGTGTATACACAGTATAAAGGAAAGGCAACATACTTTAAAAATCATAGTGGTAAAACCGTTTAACACAGAGACATGCGACTTCTTGGATGCATCACAATAGTGGTTACTTTTTGGTCACGACACACTTATCATGGCGAAGTAAATAAACACCGTGAATTACATGCAAATTTTCCATTCTGTTCTTATTATACTGCTAGGATATTACAATGTTGCAGGAAGGGTTCACGATATCATGACACACTTCATCTTTACCCACAACTGCAGTAAAGTAAAACACCTTTTTAGATCCCCACAAAATAATCGATATCAGTAATGTACAGAAAACATGGGGCCACTCTACAGACAAACGAGGAAATGTTTCTATACAGTCACCATTATGGTAGGATAACAACAAGGTTCTACTCTTTACAGTCACCGTTATGGTAGGATAACAACAAGGTTCTAGTCTGTACAGTTATCGTTATAATAGGATAAAATCAAGGTTCTAGTCTGTACAGTCACCGTTATGGTAGGATAACAACAAGGTTCTAGTCTGTACAGTCACCGTTATAGAAGGATAACAACAAGGTTCTAGTCTGTACAGTCACCGTTATAGAAGGATAACATCAAGGTTTTAGTCTGTACAGTCACCGTTATGATAGGATAACAAGGTTCTAATCTGTACAGTCACCGTTATAGAAGGATAACAACAAGGTTCTAGTCTGTACAGTCACCGTTATGTTAGGATAACAGCAAGGTTTTAGTCTATACAGCCACCGTTATGGTAGGATAACAAGGTTCTAGTCTCTACAGACACCGTTATGGTAGGGTAACAACAAGGTTCTAGTCTGTACAGTCACCGTTATAGAAGGATAACAACAAGGTTCTAGTCTGTACAGTCACCGTTATGTTAGGATAACACTAAAGTTCTAGTCTGTACAGTCACCGTTATGGAAGGATAACAATATTTATTTTTGCTATATATATATATATAGATAAATGCTTTGTTGTTTTTTGTTTTCGTTTTTGCTTTTTTTTTTTGCCCTTGCGAAAAATTGTGTATTTGTGTTAAACGGTGTTTCAGTTGTGATTTATAAAAATCATTCACCATAAATCCCGTACAGCATGTAGAATCGGAGAATAATGCAAGATTTACTGTGTGAAAAATGAAATATTTTCAGTTTGTGTGGAATATATATAGAGATGTATTATGAACCATTTCTCTGTTGTGTCTTACGCTCTTAAAAAATAAAATTAACATTCTTTTTAATATATCACTGGAAAATAGAATATTAAGATTTTAAAAATAATGGACTGGAGGTTAAAGATCACGGAGAAAACAAGCATATAATATTAATACAAATTTTCTTCCTTACCATGTCGTCACAGTTTATGTTATCATGTCCTGACATGCTCAACCTGACAACCGTGCATATTAGCAATAGCTCTGCAACGTAGAATCCTTTGCAAGGAGATTCCTCTTAAAGCTAACATATCCAGAACACACCATTGTTTGATTTTACCGAGAAATAATTATTTGAAACATTTGACCTAGACTGGATATAATATGCAAATTTAAACACCAGTATTCATTCTCGCCCTGAAGTAACCAATAGTTTACCTAATGTTAGAAATTTAACCGTTTACTGTGTTGTATCTGAACCCTTGAGCAATTATGTTATTTTTTTTATTTTTTATCTTGCAAAGATACACGAGGGTTATCTGCGTTAGCCGTCCCTAATTTAGCAGTGTAAGACGAGAGGGAAGGCAGCTAGTCATAATCACCCACCGCCAACTCTTGAGCTACTCTTTTACCAATGAATAGTGGGATTGACCGTCACATTATAACGACTCCACGACTGAAAGGGCAAGCATGTTTAGTATGACGGGTTTCGAACCCTCGACATTCTGATTACCAGTCGAGTACCTTAACCACTTGCCTATGCTGGGCCAGCACTCAACTAATTCTTTGTGAGCAAAGTAACTTATTTTATTGTTTTGTTAGTTTTCGTGAGTTTCAAGTTTTAGGCTTCATGAAAAAATATTCTTCGTTCGTTTCAGCATTATTAAATAGAAAAGAAAGCGCGGGTAAACCGTATATTGAAAAACAAAACAAAACAAGAGAATAAATTACACATAATAAATCCCTCGGTGTAAAATTACTACAGAAAAATAAAAGAATTCTGATTAAATATGTCCGATAAGGATGCGGCGCTCTGTCTTGTGTCTTATCAACTGTTCTTGATTGTGGGTTTCGTAGCTTAGCCAACCCCAGTGGAATAATAAATCAATACTCCATGACTGTAACATTTGTATTTGCCGAAGAACCACTTGAGGACAAAAGATACCGAAATAATAAAGAAAATAAATTTAGTTTCAGATTGTTTTGGTCACCTAAACCACCTAATGATTGATTGTCTTTAACACCTCTGTTCCTTGAAATTCGTCTGCCACATGAACTGCTACAAGAAACCATCAGTTGAAAAACTATAACAACTCCTTCTTACAAACCGATACCTCATTCGTCTCTTGTGAGTACAACTTTGGTTTGTTTAGAGCAAAGCCTCGTGTCTCCTTTTTACATTGTAACTTTCCACGCTTACCGTCCTTTCACTCTTGCATGGGAACCGTAAATAGAAGTCTATAGACTCAAACTAAAACATATATAAGATTTAAACAGACAACATTTGGATTCGGAATCTTGAGATTACCGTCAGTCTCAGAAGGCCAAGCTAGTTTTGTGGTGTCACGCCTCTCCATATAACATGACAATGTGTTTCTTCCAATATCGTGATCCTAAAGGTAATGTGTCTCTCAACACTTTTCGTCTCCATCTAAAACATAGCTCATATTTGTCAATACCTCACCTACTTTATTTATAAATGTTTACTGTTAAACACAAAGCTATACAATGGGCTATTTACGCTATGCGCACTACGTGTATCGAAACCCCAATTTTTAGCTTCGAAAGTTAGAGACTTACTGCTGAGTAGCTTCTTTATTTAGACACAACACTGCACACTATAAGGTTACTGTGTGTAACAAGTAAAAACACCAGATGTCACCACATGTTCTATGACAATTACATTGGTGCCTGCCCAGCAACGGGCAGTTTGAAACTCTTTGTTAACGTGAAGATGATCTAAGAAGGTCAAAATCTTGTTCTGTAATTTATTGTAATTAAAGTTTTAATACCAGCTGTCTTTCGAATACTTATTGTACTTATCAATCTGTTTATTCAAATGAAACACGTGTTTACCAAATGAAACACATGTTTACTAAATGATACACATGTTTACCAAATGAAACACATGTTTACCAATATTTTTATCCAACTGAAGTTTATCTAATTACAGAATATTATGTGTAACATTAAAATAAAACCATTATATTTTAAACTGCTGGTATTTGGTCATTTCAACCAAAACCACACACGTATAAAACGGTCAAGTCAGAGAGTCCTGAGTTCAATCATAAACTCAAAGTCATAACTGGTGGTCCGAGAGTTGCACCCAACGACTACGTCTCCACTCTTAACCCTCCCTATAAAGACTGACTGGAACGTTTATAACGAGTCCAACAGCATATCGCGGATCGAACCTTCAACCCTACTGTAAATTAAATAGTGCATTACTTAATATATAAAAAAATTAATTGAATCCGGTGTTGTTTAGATATCTTTTAAGTCGAAACTGTACTAAATATATACAGTACCGTGTGGGTTTCTTACGAAGATACGGTGAAATTGCTTTATGCTAATATAACTTTTGCTACTTACTATAATTTATTATGATTAAATATAGCAACAATTTATTAACGTAAAATTAATTTCATATGTGAGGTATTTAAGAGAAAAGAAACTCATGGTTCAAAACATAATTAATTAGGTTTCAAAATTTGGAGAACAATATGCTAACTATCCATGTATTTAAAATCTTTGGTAGGTAATAAATAATATAGTGTTACGAGAATTTCTTCAATATTTCTTTCTGTTTGATAATCGCGTAAATATGGATTTGACGGAGATCCGTAGACAAGTGCATTTATAGAAAGTTCTGGTGATGAAAGGTTAGAAGTAGTCCCACAGATTAACATGTACGTAATATTCAAACCTAACATAAATTGAACATGTTAAGTGTTGTAACGTTTCAGGACTTGGTTATCAGCGTGATCCAAACAAAGAAAACTTGTTAGCTGCAACATTTCGTTTATCTAAATACCATTCAAATGTTGATCCAAAGAAAATTTTAATATTTATCAAATAAGTCATCCTTACATTATATCTGTCATACCACTGAATTCATTCTTTTATTATAAGTCACACCAATTGACCCACCCTTGTATAATATCCGTCACACCAACTGACAGATCCTTACATTGCATCTGTCACAGTAATTGAAAAATCCTTACATTGTATCCGTCACATCACTTAACCCATCCTTGTATAATATCTGTCACACCAATTGACATATTCTCACATTGTATCTGTCACACCAATTGACAGATCCTACATCATATCTCTCACACCAATTGACATATTTTCACATTGTATCTGTCACACCAATTGACATATTTTCACATTGTATCTGTCACACCAATTGACAGATCCTTACATTATATCTCTCACACCAATTGACATATTCTCACATTGTATCTGTCACACCAATTGACAGATCCTTACATTATATCTCTCACACCAATTGACATATTCTCACATTGTATCTGTCACACCAATTGACAGATCCTTACATTATATCTGTCACACCAATTGACATATTCTCACATTGTATCTGTCACACCAATTGACAGATCCTACATTATATCTGTCACGCCAATTGACAGATTCTTGTCTGATCAACAGTGACAAGACAATACAACATGTGACTCGTTATGTGTCAGTTCAAGATTAACAAGACAATACAACATGTGACTCGTTATGTGTCTGACCAACAGTGACAAGACAATACAACCTGTGACTTGTTATGTGACTGATTAACAGTGACAAGAAAATACAACCTGTGACTCATTACATGTCTGATCAACAATGACAAGACAATACAACCTGTGACTCATTATGTGACTGATCAACAGTGACAATAAAATACAACCTGTGACTAGTTATGTGACTGATCAACAGTGACAATACAATACAACCTGTGACTAGTTATGTGACTGATCAACAGTGACAAAAAGTACAACCAATGACTTGTTATGTGACTGATCAACAGTGACAAGACAATACAACATGTGACTTTTTATGTGTCAGATCAACATTAACAAGACAATACAACATGTGACTCGTTGTGTGTCTGACTGTAACGTATTTTTTATGTTTTATGTTTTTCGTAGACTAAACGCAACAGAAAAACTCAGATAACAGCTTGTATAATTTATTACACTAAACTATTAACAAATATAACAGATATAACATAAATTATATAATAACAGTGACAGATATTAAGTTACAACATTCGAAATTAATTACAAAACAAAATAATACTAGTTTCAAACTTCAAAATTAATCACAATACAAAATGGTACTGGCCTGTATCTAATATAATGATCTAAAATGAAAGTCTCAAATTCCAGTCTAGGGTGTGAATTTGGTCCCACGAAGAAATTCCGAAGCTTAAATGAAGAAGTTCAGAAACAGTTCACAGTTCAATAAATTCGCCGACTCTCAGCACAAGCAGTAATTCAGATGAATCGTAGAGATTGACGAAATAAAATCACAGCTTCCGTAGATCTAACTTCAGTCACAAATCCAAGTTGAATAATCACAGCAAACACTTAATCTTTCTCAAATAACTGACTCTCTTCTTTTGGAATAAAACTAATGTCTGACTCTTTTCTCTCTCTCGCATCTTCGTCTGTTTATATATTGTAGGCCTAGACCCCTCGAATAACCGCGAAATTTCTACAGGTCTCCAGAGCATTCTGTCCGTTCTTGCACGAGACTACACGTCTAGACACGAAGTCGCCAGCACTTCATTTACAAACATATGATTGGTCTACTTAATTCAAGAAAATTCTAAATGTTACCCTAATTGAATAACAACATATTTTATTAGTTTAAACTTCGAAACAATAAGAAAAATATGGAAACATAGATAATAGAAATGAAAATCCAAACAAAACACGACATGTTGTCGTTTACAAAATATTTACACGACATTTACATAACACTCCCCCCTTAAAAGTAAAAAAAAAGTTTGAGCTTGTGAAAACTTTTTTTTTTGTTTTACTTATTATACATAACATTGAACTAAGAAACAAATTTTAGTCAACCGATAATTATAAAAAACACTGAACAACTAAATTACCGTGAAAACGCATCCGCGATGACTTTGCCCGAACCAAGGTTTTGATTAATGGACACATTGTACTGCTGCAGAATAGTACTCCATCTGAGTAACCTTGATTTTTGTTTTTCATTTTGTTCACGAACACGAGTGGATTGTGGTCGGTGTAAACATTAACAATCAATGGTGAAAAACACAAATAAACATCAAAATGTTGTAAAGCTAACAACAAGGCAAGTGCTTCTTTCTTAACTGTTAAATAGTTTCTTTGGTGCTTATCAAGTTTTCTTGAAAAGTAACACACAGGATGGTCAACACCATTTTGCTCTTGCAACAACACACCACCAACACCAACGTCACTCGCATCTACAGAAAGCTTAAATGGTTTGTCAAAATCGGGAACTTTGAGAATTAAAGCATTCATGAGCATGATCTTTATCCTTTCAAAGGCAGTCTGGCAATTTTGATTCCAAGAAAATTTTACATTCTTTTTTGGCAAGGCTGTTAAAGGTGCAGCCATATCAGAAAAATTTGGATAAAATTTCCTATAATATCCTGCCATGCCCAAGAATCTCATAATACCTCTTTTATTCGTCGGCTCTGGATACTCCGCTATTGCCTGTACCTTAGTTCGGATAGGCTTCACTTTACCCCGACTAATTTCATGGCCTAACTACACAACTGTTGCTTTACCGAAGTCGCTTTTTAACAGGTTAATAGTCAACTGAACCTCGGAACACCTCTCAAAGAATGCACGAATGTGACTTAAATGCTCAGACCAGTCACTGCTTACCACCAGTACATCATCAATGTGAACATACACATTTTCTAATCCTGCGATGACATGATTCATCAACCTTTGAAATGTTGCACCAGAGTTTCTCATGCCAAATAGCATAACTTTGTATTGGTACAAACCATCGGGTGTTATAAAAGCTGAAATTTCTCTTGCTTGAGGAGTTAAAGGTAGTTGCCAATAACCTTTGAGTAGGTCAAATTTGGTAAGGTACTTTGAGTTACCTACACGGTCAATACAATCATCCATCCGAGGAACAGGATATGAATCAGTCTTGGTCACATCATTAACCCTTCTGAAATCTGTACAGAACCTAACTGAGCCATCAGACTTTGGTACCAAGATACAAGGTGAACTCCAATTACTATTTGACAACTCAATGAAATCATTTTCAAGCATGTATTGTACCTCTGACCTGATTTTTGACAATTTCACAGGATTGGCCCGATATGGATGTTGTTTTATTGGTCGAGTGTTCTCAATAACAACATCATGTTTAATGACATTGGTTCCACCAGGAACATCAGGGAACAAATGAGCAAACTCTAAAATCAAACCTCTCAACTCTTGACTTTGTTGTTGGGTTAAATGATTGAGTTTTTCATCTAAGTTTGCTAATACATGTGAGTTTTTGAGTTTAACATGAGTGTCTGGAATGCTATTTTCTATAATTTCAGGAGGAGAAGAAGGAGGATCATGATCTTCATTCACACCACTTGTCACGTTCACAGGAACAGCATTCGACACGTTTGTTTTCTTTTGCACATAATAGGGTTTCAACATATTGATATGACAAAGCTGTTTGCTTTTCCACCGATCAGGGGTAGTGATCACATAGTTTAGATCATTAATTTTCTTTTCAATTGAATGAGGTCCAAAATATTTAGCTTGAAGTGAAGAGCTTGATGTAGGCAACAAAACTAGTACATGGTCACCAACATTAAAAGATCGCTTCCTGGCCCTTTTGCCACACCAGGTTTTCATCTCTTCCTGAGAAGACTTCTGGTTTTCCCTGGCAACATTAAAAGCATTGTGCAATCTGGTTTTGAAATCAGAGACATAACTCAACAAGCTAATTTGTGAGTTATTATCCTCCAGCCATTTCTCCTTAACCAACTTCAATAGACCGCGAACTGAGTGACCATAAACCAACTCGAAAGGGCTAAATCCAGTAGACTCTTGAACAACCTCACGAACTGCAAACAACAACAAGGGAACACCCTCATCCCAGTCCTTTGAATGCTCGTGGCGGTACTTTCTAAGCATGGCTTTTAGAGTTTGGTGAATAACATTCCACTCTTCATCAGCAGCAACGTCAGGAGGTCTGTATTTTCTCATTAGCACACCTGACTTCTGGTAGTAACAAATAGGGACAGTTCCTATTTCATTTTCATCAACGGCATGTTGTAGAAGAGAACGAGTTTCAGGATCATTGTCCTGTTCCTCAATAAGTTTGTTTCGATGAAGAGAGTCGAAAAATGTCTTAGAGTCATCAGTATAACTTAAAGTTAAGTCAAAAATCTCATCGATGTAAGACATGAATGTATCAGATAAAGAGAAATCCTTTTTGGACTCCTGAGAACGTGTTTGAGAACGAGTAACAGCACAGGCAGGAAAAACTTTAGGAAACTATTCAACGAGTTGCTCTGTACTGGGGTTAATAAATGGTGCTTCAACAACACGAACCTCTGGTACCACCTTACTACCAGCCAAATCATTCCCCAAAAGCATAGACACACCTTCAACAGGCAATGAGGCTTTAATACCCACAGTCACTGGGACTGAGACTAAGTCCAAATGTAAATCCAATCTATGAAGAGGAATAGAAACGACGCCACCTTCTACACCAGAAATGAGCACATTGGCCCCAACGGATGACTTTTCAGAAAACGGAAGTACACTTTCCAAAATCAAACTCTGAAAAGCTCCAGTATCCCGCAGGATTTTAATTGGTTGTAGACGTGAATCGCCAACAAAAGAAAGAAAACCGTCGGTGATGAAAGGCTTAAATTTGTCCTCAACAAGATCTTCAGGTACATCAATAACATTGGGCTTAGAATCCACAGTGGACTGGACAGGGTCAAAATCATTGGGAACCAATGATGTATCCAACGAGGGCGAAATGAAACTATGGGGTGATGGCTTGTTTTTGAGCTTATAGCACTCAGAAATCAGATGGCCAGGTTTCTTACAATAAGCACATGTTTTAGATGAGAATGACACGTCATGGGTAGATGACGAGCTTTGAGAATAAGATGGAGTCTTCGTTTGAGAATTAGAAGTTTGCTCTTTTTTGTCTCTGTCGACATTTGCATAATATTTGAATGAGTTATTGGGTTTCTTTGCTGTGTGATTTGTTTTGCTTTTGTATGAGAAATCTTTGTGAGTCAAGCATACTTGTCTGCCAAGACAGCAGCATCATGAATTTTGGAAGCTTTTTGTTCATCAATATAAGTTTTTAGCTCTACGGGAATACATCTTTTAAACTCTTCGACTAACATGTGTTCTCTGAGTTTTCTATAATCATCTTTAATTTCTCTGGAGTGATTTCACCTGTCGAACAGAGTTTCTTTTTTACGAGCAAATTAGACATAAGTTTGGCTGCCAAACTTTTTCTAACCACGAAATTTTTGTCTGTATGCCCTCTGGCACCAATTCATATGCATTCAAATGCAATTTTTGACGTGCTCGTAATCATAACTTTGCTCGGCCGTGAGTTTGGAAAATACTTCCTGAGCTTTTCCCTTGAGAACACTATGAAGTAATACTGTCCAATATTCGGGAAGCCATTTTAGCCTAAGGGCCAATTTTTTCAAATTACTGAAAATATTTATCTACGGCTTTTTCATTGAATGGAGGTACTAAACGAATTTGTTTGGAAGCATCAAAATTATCAAACCGCATTTGGACAACCTTTTCTTCTGTCTGTGCCTTTCTCATACTGATTTCTTTATCAGCTTTAATGCGTTCTATTTGTATTTCGGCATCAAGGCGTTTGTTTTCTTGTTCTGCCTCAATACGTTTTTCTTCTGCCTCAAGTCGTTTGGTTTCTTTTTCTGCCTCAAGACGTTTGCTTTCAATTTCTAAACGAAATTTCATTTCCATTTCCATTTTTTTTAATTCTAAATCTGGGTCAAAATGAGCGACAGGCAATTGTTGTGCAACTTTTTGAGGTAATACTTTTTGGCTGACCAAATGTTCAACAATAATTTGTTTAATATCTGCTTTCTTCATTGATTGCATCACTTCTAAATTAAAATGTTTACCAACATCAAGCAATTCAGAATTTTTAATTCACTGATTATTTCGAAAGAGGGATTCTGATTAAATTCGTTTATAAAATCTACAAGTTGGAATACCATTTTGAACATACAAGCTGCTATCTGATAGAATATAAATCTTATTTAATAATAAAATTAAATTGTTTGTTTGATATCCCGGACGAGCCCCCACTTTTCTGTTACGAATTTTTTATGTTTTATGTTTTTCGTAGACTAAACGCAACAGAAACTCAGATAACAGCTTGTATAATTTTTACACTAAACTATTAACAAATATAACAGATATAACATAAATTATGTAATAAAAGTGACAGATATTAAGTTACAACATTCGAAATTAATTACAAAGCAAAATAATACTAGTTTCAACCTCAAAATTAATCACAATACAAATGGTACTGGCCTGTATCTACTATAATGATCTAAAATGAAAGTCTCAAATTCCAGTCTAGGGTGTGAATTTGGTCCCACGAAAAAATTCCGAAGCTTAAATGAAGAAGTTCAGAAACAGTTCACAGTTCAATAAATTCGCCGACTCTCAGCACAAGCAGTAATTCAGATGAATCGTAGAGATTGACGAAATAAAATCACAGCTTCCGTAGATCTAACTTCAGTCACAAATCCAAGTTGAATAATCACAGCAAACACTTAATCTTTCTCAAATAACTGACTCTCTTCTTTTGGAATAAAACTAATGTCTGACTCTCCTTTTTTCTTTCTTCGAATAAAATTGATGTCTGTCTCTCTTTTGTCTCTCGCATCTTCGTCTGTTTATATATTGTAGGCCTAGACCCCTCAAATAACTGCGAACTTTCTACAGATCTCCTGAGCAGTAAGCGCATGTCCGTTCTTCCACAAGTCTACACGTCTAGATACGAATTCACCAGCACTTCATTTACAAACATATGATTGGTCTACTCAATTCAAGAAAATTTTAAATGTTACCATGAATAAATGACAACATATTTTATTAGTTTAAACTTCGAAACAATATTATAAATATGGAAACATATATAATAGAAATAATAATCCAAACACAACACGACATGTTGTCGTTTACAAAATGTTTACACTAACCAACAGTGAAAATACAATACAACCTAAGACTTGTTATGTGACTAATCAACAGTGACAAGAAAATACAAACTCTGACTCATCACGTCTCTGATCAACAGTGACAAGACAATACAACCTGTGACTCATTATGTGACTGATCAACAGTGACAATACAATACAATCTGTGATTCATTACGTGTCTAATAAACAGTTACAAGAAAATACAACATATGACTTCTTATGTGACTGATCAACAGTGACAAGACAATACAACTTCTGGCTCATTACGTGTCTGATCAACAGTGACAAGACAACACAACCTGTGACTCATTTCGTGTCTGATCAACAGTGAGAAGACAATGCAACATGTGACTTGTTAGGCGACTGATCAACAGTGACAAAACAATACAACGTGTGACTCGTTATGTGTCTGACCAACAGTGAAAAGAAAATACAACATGTGAATCGTTATATGACTGATCAACAGTGACAAGAAAATACATCCTGTGACTCGTTACGTGTCTGATCAACAGTGACAAGACAATTCAACATTTGACTCGTTATGTGTCAGATCAAGATTAACAAGACAACACAACATGTGACTAGTTATGTGCCTGACCAATAAAGACAATGCAATACAACATGTAAGTTGTTATGTGACTGATAAACAGCGAAAAGAAATTACATCCTATGACTCATTACGTGTCTGATAAACAGTGACAATACAATACAACCTGTGACTCATTATGTGACTGATCAACAGTGACAATACAATACAACCTGTGACTTGTTATGTGACAAATCAACAGTAAAAAGAAAATACAACTTGTGGCTCATTACGTGTCTGATCAACGGTGACAAGACAATACAAAATGTGACTTGATATGTGCCTTAATCAACAGTGAAAGGAAAATACAACCTGTGACTTCTTATCTAACTGATGAACAGTGACACGAAAATACAAACTGTGACTCATTAGGTGCCTGATCAACAGTGGCAAGACAAAACTACCTGTGACTTGTTATGTGACTGATCAACAGTGACAATACAATACAACCTGTAACTTGTTATGTGACTGATCAAAAGGGACAAGACAATACAACATAGGACTCGTTATGCGTCAGATCAACATTAAAAAGAATACAACAAGTGATTTGTTATGTGACTCATCAACAGTGACAAAAAAATATAACCTATTACTTGTTATGTAACTGATCAACGGTGACAAGACAATTCGAAATGTGACTTCTTATGTGACTGATCAACAGTGACAAGACAATACAACCTGTGACTTGTTATGTGACGGATCAACAGTAAAAAGAAAATACAACTTGTGGCTCATAACGTGTCTGATCAACAGTAACAAGACAACACAACCTGTGACATATAACATATTATGTGTCAGATCAAGATTAACAAGACATACCATCATGTGACTCGTTGTGTGTCTGATCAATAAAGACAATGCAATACAACCTATGACTTGTTATGTGACTCATCAACAATCACAAAACAAACAACCTGTGACTTGTTATGTAAATGATAACAGTGACAAGAAAATACAACATGTTACTTGTTATGCGACTGATCAACAGTGAAAAGACGATACAACATGTGACTCGTTATATGTCTAACCAATAGTGACAATGCAATACAACCAGTGACTTGTTATGTGACTGATCAACAATGACAAAAAATACAACCTGTGACTCATTTCGTGTCTTATAACAGGGACAAGACAATACACCCTGTCACACGTTATGTGACTTATATACAGTGACAAGTAAATACAACCTGTGACTTGTTACTTGTCTGATCAATAGTGATAATACAATGCAACCTATGACTCATTACGTGTCTGATCAACAGTGACAAGAAAAATACAACCTGTCACTTGTTATGCGACTGATCAACAGTGACAAGAAAATACAACCTGTGACTCATTAGGTGTCTAATCAACGGTGTCAAGACAATACAGCTTGTGACTTGTTATGTGACTGATAAACAGTGAAAAGAAAATACAACCTATGTCTTGTTATGTGACTGATCAACAGTGACAATACAATATAACCTGTGACTTTTTATGTGACTGATCAACCGTGACAAAAAAATACAACATGTGACTTGTTATGTGACTGAACAAAAGCGGCAAGAAAATACAACCTATGACTCATTACGTGACTAATCAAAAATCACAATACAATTTAACCTGTGACTTGTTAGGTGACTGATCAACAGTGACAAGAAATTACAACGTATGACTTGTTATGTGACTGATAAACAGTGACAAGACAATACAACATCTGATTTGTTATGTGACTCATCAACATTGACAAGAAAATGTAACCAATGCCTTGTTATGTGACTAATCAACAGCGACAAGAAAATACAACCTATGACTCATTACGTGACTGATCAACAATGTCAAGACAATACAACCTATGACATGTTATATGACTGATCAACAGTGACAATACAATTGAACCTATGACTTGTTATGTGACTGACGAACAGTTACAAGAAAATACAACCTATGACTTGTTATTTGATTGATCAACAATGAAAAGACAATTCAACATTTTACTTGTTATGTGTCTGACCAATAGTGACAATGCAATACAACCTGTGACTTTTTTTGTGACTGATTAACAGCGACAAGAAAATACAACCTGTGATTTATTACGTGTATGATCAACAGTGACAAGTCAATACAACCTGTGACTCATTATGTGACTGATCAACAGTGACAATACAATATAACCTGTGGCTAGTTATGTGACTGGTACACGGTGACATTACAATACAACCTCTGACTTGTTATGTGACTTATCAACAGTGAAAAGAAAATACAACGTATTACTTGTTATGTGACTGATCAACAGGGACAGGACAATACAACATAGAACTCGTTATGTGTCAGATCAATTTTAACAAGACAATACAACATGTGACTTTTTATGTGACTGATCAACAGTGACAAAAAATACAACCTATGACTTGTTATGTGTCTGATCAACAGTGACAATACAATACAACCTGTGACTCGTTATGTGACTGATCAACAGTAACAAAAAAATACAACCAGTGAATCGTTACGTGTTTGATCAACAGTGACAAGAAAATACAATTTGTGACTCATTACGTGTTTGATGAACACTGACAAGACAATACAACCTGTGTCATTTTATGCGACTGATCAACAGTGACAAGACAATACAACGTGTGACTCGTTATATGTCTTACCAACAGTAACAAGAAAATACAACATGTGAATCATTATGTGACTCATCAACAGTGACAAGAAAATATAACCCATGATATGTTATGTGACTGATAAATAGTGACAAGACAATACAACCTATGACTTCTTATGCGAATGATCAACAGTAAAAATACAATACAACCCGTGACTTGTTATGTGACTGATCAAAAGGAACAAAACAATACAACATAGGACTCGTTATGTTTCATATCAACTTTAACAAGACAAAACAACATGGGACTTGTGTTGTGACTGATCAACAGTGACAAGAAAATATACCCTATGACCTGTTATGTGACTGATCAACAGTGAAAATACAATACAACCTTTGACTTGTAATGTGACTGATCAACAGTAACAAGACAATACAACATAGGACTCGTTATGTGTAAGATCAAGATTAACAAGACAATACAACCTGTGACTCATTACGTGTCTGATCAATAGTGACAAGAAAATACAACCTTTGACTCATTACGTGTCTGATAAACAGTGACAACAATATAAAGCCCGTGACTCATTAGGAGACTGATCATTAGTGACAATACAATACAACCTGTGACTTCCTATGTGACTGATCAACAATGACAATACAATTCAACCTGTGACTTTTCATGTGACTCATCAACGGTGACAAGACAATACAACCCTTGACTTCTTATGTGACTGATCAACAGTGACAAGAAAATACAACCTGTGACTCATTACGTGACTGATCAACAGTGACAATACAATAGAACCTGTGACTTGTTATGTGACTGATCAACAGTGACAAGAAAATACAACAAGTGACTCGTTATGTGTCAGATAAAGATTAACAAGACAATACAACATGTGACTCGTTATGTGTCTTACCAACAGTGACAAGAAAATACAACCTGTGATTCATTACGTGTCTGATCAATAGTAACAAGACAATATAAGCTGTGACTAATTTAGTGTCTAATCATTAGTGACAAGAAAATACAATACCTATGACTTGTTATGTGACTCATCAACATTGAGGAGACAATACAACCTATGACTTGATATGTGACTGATCAACAGTGACAAGAAAATATAACCCATGAGAAATTATGTGACTGATCAACAGTGACAATACAATACAACTTTTGACTTGTAATGTGACTGATCAACAGTGACAATACAATTCAACCTGTGACCTTTTATGTGACTCATAAACGGTGACAAAACAATACAACCTGTGACTTGTTATGTGACTGATCAACAGTGACAAGAAAATACAACATGTGACTTGTTATGTCACTGATCAACAGTGGCAAGACAATACAACATGTGACTCGTCACGTGTCTGATCAATAGTGACAAGACAATACAACCTGTGACTTGTTATGTGACAAGACAATTCAAAATGTGACTCGTTATGTGTCTGACCAATAGCGACAATGCAATATAACCTGTGACTTGTTATGTGACTGATCGATAGCGACAAGAAAATACAACCTGTGACTCATTACGTGTCTGATCAACAGGGACAAAAAAATACAACCTGCGACTCGTTACGTGACTCATCAACAGTGACAAGAGAATAAAACCTGTGACTCATTACGTGTCTGATCAACAGTGAGAAGACAATGCAACATGTGACTTGTTATACGACTGATCAACAGTGACGAAACATACAACGTGTGACTCGTTATGTGTCTCACCAACAGTGACAAAAAAATACAACATGTGAATCGTTATGTGACAGATCAACAGTGACAAGACATTACAACCTTTGACTCTATCGGTGTGTGATCAACAGTGACAAAAAATACAACCTCTGACTCATTACGTGTCTGATCAACAGTGACATAAAATTACAACATGTGACTTGTTATGTCACTGATCAACAGTGACAATACAATACAACCTGAGACTCACTACGTGTCTGATCAATAGTGACAAGACAATACAACCTGTGACTTGTGTTGTGGCTGATCAACAGTGACAAGAAAATAAAACCTATGAGTTTTTGTGACTGACCAACAGTCACAATACAATACAACCTTTCACTTGTTATGTGACTGATAAAAAGTGACAAAACAATACAACATGTGACTCGTTATGTGTCTTACCAACAGTGACAATACAATACAACTTGTGACTCATTACGTATCTGATCAACAGTGACAAGAAAATACAACCTTTGATTCATAACGTGTCTGATCAAGAGTGACAAGAAAATACAACCTATGAATTGTTATGTTACTGATCAACAATCACAATGCAGTAGAACCTGTGACTTGTTATGTGACTGATCAATACTAACATAAAAATACAACATGTGACTTGTTATGTGACTGATCAATACTAACATAAAAATACAACATGTGACTTGTTATGTAACTGATCAACAGTGACAAGACGATACAACATATGACTCGTTATGTGTCTGACCAATAGTGACAATGCAGAACAGCCAGTGACTTGTTATGTGACTGATCAACCGTTACAAGAAAATACACACTGTGACTCATTACGTGTCTGATCAACAGTGACAAGAAAATACAACCTGTGACCTATTATGTGACTGATCAACAGTGACAAAACAATTCAACATGTCACTCGTTATGTGTCAGATCAAGATTAACAAGATAATACATGTTACTCGTTATGTGTCTCACTAACAGTGACAATGCAATACTACCTGTAATTTGTTATGTGATTTATCAACAGCGACGATAAAATACAACATTTGACTCATTACGTGTCTGATGAACAGTGATAAAACAATATAACCTGTCACTCATTATGTGACTGATCAACAGTGACAATACAATACAACCTGAGACTTGTTATGTGACTGATCAACAGTTGCAATACAATACAACCTGTGACTTGTTATGTGACTGATCAACAGTGACAAGACAATACAACATAGGACTCAATATGTGTCAGATCAATTTTAACAAGACAATACAACCTGTGACTCATTACGTGTCTGATCAACAGTAACAAGACAATACAACCTGTGATTTGTTACGTGACTGACCAACAGTGACAAGAAAATACATGTGACTCATTACGTGTTTGATCAACAGTGACAAGAAAATACAACCTGTGAATTTTTATGAGACTGATCAACAGTGACAATACAATACAACCAGTGACTCATTACGTGTCTGATGAACACTGACCAGACAATACAACATGTGCCTTGTTATGCGACTGATCAACAGTGACAAGACAATACAACGTGTGACTCGTTATGTGTCTGTCCAACAGTAACAAGAAAATACAACATGTGAATCGTTATGATACTGATCATCAGTGACCAGACAATACAACCTGTGACTCGTTAGGTGACTGATCAACAATGACAAGAAATTACATCCTGTGACTCGTTAGTGTCTGATTAACAGTTTCAAGACAATTCAACATGTAACTCGTTATGTGTCAGATCAGGATTAACAAGACAATACAACATGTGACTCGTTATGTGTTTGACCAATAGTGACAATGCAATACAACCAGTGACTTGTTATGTGACTGATCAACAGCGACAAAAAATACAACCTGTGACTCATTACTTGACTGATTAACAGTGACAATACAATGCAACCTGTGACTCATTACGTATCTGATCAGAAGTGACAAGTAAAATACAACCTTTGACTCATTGGGTGTCTAATCAACGGTGACAAGACAATACAACCGATGACTTGTTATGTGACTGACAAACAATCACAATACAATTCAACCTGTGACTTCTTATGTGACTGATCAACAGTGACAAAAAATACAACGTGTGACTTGTTATGTGACTGATCAACAGTCACAAGACAATACAACATGTGACTCGTTACGTGACTGATCAACAGTGACAATACAATACAACCTTTGACTTGTAATGTGACTGATCAACAGTGACAAGACAATACAACATAGGACTCGTTATGTGTAAGATCAAGATTAACAAGACAATACAACCCTTGACTTCTTATGTGACTGATCAACAGTGACAAGAAAATACAACCTGTGACTCATTACGTGACTGATCAACAGTGACAAGAAAATACAACCTGTGACTCATTACGTGACTGATCAACAGTGACAAGAAAATACAACCTGTGACTCACTACATGTCTAATCAATAGTGACAAGACAATACAACCTGTGACTTGTTATGTGACAAGACAATTCAAAATGTGACTCGTTATGTGTCTGACCAATAGCGACAGTGCAATATAACTTGTGACTTGTTATGTGACTGATCGATAGCGACAAGAAAATACAACCTGTGACTCATTACGTGTCTGATCAACAGGGACAAGAAAATTCAACCTGCGACTCGTTACGTGACTCATCAACAGTGACAAGAGAATAAAACCTATGACTCATTATGTGTCTGATCAACAGTGAGAAGACAATGCAACATGTGACTTGTTATGCGACTGATCAACAGTGACAAAACAATACAACGTGTGACTCGTTATGTGTCTGACCAACAGTGACAAGAAAATACAACATGTGAATCGTTATGTGACAGATCAACAGTGAAGAGACATTACAACCTGTGACTCATTCGGTGTGAGATCAACAGTGACAAAAAATACAACCTCTGACTCATTACGTGTCTGATCAACAGTGACAAGACAATACAACCTGTGACTCATTATGTGACTGATCAACAGTGACAATACAATACAACCTGTGACTTCTTATGTGAATGATCAGCAGTGACAAGACAATACAACCTGTGATTTGTTATG